>VZRO01003725.1:41674-93487 GCA_013397915.1 Daphoenositta chrysoptera
CCGGCCCTGTCTGTGGGCGTGCCGAGCGCAGCCCCCGCCCCGCGGCGCTGGAGCGCGGTTCGCATTCCTCTGAGGGCCGGCCGCCGGCCGCGCCCTGTCGGTGCCGCGGGGCCGGACTGGGCAGTGCGGGGCGCAGGGCCCTGCGGCGGTGGGGCCGTGCCCGGGGAGTCCAGCCGCTGGAGGGGTTTCAGCGTGGAACTGACCCAAGAGCAAAACAGCCCCCAGTCCCGGGCTGTGTGGCGTCCTCTGACATAAGGAAAAATAAAGAGCCTGGTCTAAAGGCATTTAGTCATTCAGACAGCTCCATTTCCGCAGAGTGAGGCGGCCCGGGCGGCTCAGGCCGGGCGCTGATGCCTCTCCTGCCCGTCCGAGGCGGGCCGCGGCAGCCGGCACCTGTGTGTACACAGCTTCTTCCATTGTTGACCGCTTTTCCCCTCGGTTTCTTTCAGTTTCCCAGTTCATGGTAGAAAGTGATGGAAGAGGTGTCATCACACTCGATAATCTGATACAAACCTGCACTTTGGGAAATCTATCAGAAACCCAGATCATTACAGGTGCGAATTCTAGAAATCTACTGCCCATAAACTTTCCCCGTATTTGTTTCAAATAAATATGACAATAATCCACACTGTATTACTGAAATAGTTTCTGATTTATGTATTACCACCTGTTACTGTGTTTATTATGCACATTTATAAAATTAAAATGGTCAAGTTCTGTCCATCTTCATGTAGTCTTTAATGTCAGTATATTGCACCGACCATGAGGATGCTAATCATGTTCCTACTGTTTTGCTTTTTGGTTTTGTTTTTTTTTTAATATTTTGACTCCATTAGTTCCCTGCAGACCTTTTGGAGAACGGGTAAAGTTTATACATTGACCTTTGTAATGTGTGTTAAAAAGAAAAGGGATTGATTTATGACACCCAGTAACTAAGTCTTCTTGCGATTAGGGCCAGCCATGCCGTGTTTACAGTTACTTATTCTTCTCTGTATTCCACTCTTGATTCCGGCAAAAGCGACCAGCAGAGGGCTGCCTCCTTTCAAAATCCTCCAACGGGAGGAAATGAGGTGGATTCGTGAAATACTAGGCAAGAGAAGGTTTAGATAACTGGAGAAAATGGTAGAGTGGGTGGTATAGACAAATACATAAAAAGTAGTCAGCTGGATTTGAAACTGATTTATGCTGGTTTTTGCACATATTACAATTTTTTAAAATCATAACTCAAAGAAACATTTACCCATAGTTGTCCAAGTTCAAACTGGATGAGAGTATCTGTAACACTACCAAAAGGAACCCTGATAACACTGGGGTTTGAGTTCAACTTACAATACAATTTAGAAGGAAATTAAAGCTTTATATTCAACTTATATTACATTCCTATTTACAAGATAGATTTGGCTTGAGAAGTATAATCATCTTTCTACAAATAACATGATAAATATTTACAAGCATTTATGGTATCTCCACTTCTGAGTGGCCAAAGTTAGCTGGGAGTCCTTCCTCTGCCAGCGATAAACCTGGTTTACTACAATGGTGCCCTCTTCAATATTCCCCACAAGGAGATACACCATGGGACGGTGGGTTGGAGTCATCCTCTCTATACATTTTTCATTAATTAGCAGCCACTGTTGTATCATACTCTGAGTTTCATAAGGCAAGAGTGAGCCCTGGCTAATGAATTCCACCTGGCATTCAATGTTATACTCTTGGTCCTCAGATGCTGTTCTCTTCTTGGACAGCTTTACTTTCACTGCTAAGGAATAAAGAAAAGGAAACACAAGTCACTTCATTTCTCAAATGCTGAAAGAAGCACTACAAGTGAAAACAGGATAATTCCTTAAAAATGTCCATAATTTATGCTGACAGAGTATAGTGAGGCCTTTTCCAGCAGCAGTTTAAAGTTTAAAACATTTTTGAAAAATAAATTTTATGTAGTAAAGGGGTTTTTTTTTCGATTGAATTAGGTGACTAGAAAAAAATATTTTCACAAGCATGAGTATTTTATTTTAACCATCACCATGTTATGTCAGACTTTGGGTAACTACATATTGTAAGCTGTTGGTGTTGTTCTTGTATCACAATGCTGCCCAGCAACTGCCCAAGCAATTTTCCTGAAACTCACCTTGCCCATGTGAGGAATCCCCAGGCAAAAATAGTTTGCTGGTACCACCCTTTTAGATATTCCCTTTTCGTTATAGGCATCTACCTACCCCACTTGACTCCAACACCAACACTTTTTAGCATGACATTTTTCTGTATTTCTTGATTAACACTAGCCAAAGTCGCTGAAAGTCTTTGCACTGACATCAAAGGGCTTTCCAGGAAGCCTCTAGGGCAAACTCTACTCATCTCTCCAACAAGACAACAGGAAGTAAGAATTCCATTTACTGACAGGATTTTCTGAGTCTCCTTTTCAGTAAGTTAGGTAACACAAAAATCTCGTGCACAAAAGTAGCAAAGATACACCGTACACTGGTAAAACATCACAGCTTTACTTTGCATTTAAATGCTAATCAAAGGCAAACTCACTTATTTGGCTGCTTTTGACAGAAATATTTTCCATAAAGCATGTTGTAGCCAACTAGACCAGAATAGCTATTTGGTTGGAAACCAGATCATTAATAAATCTTTCATGCACAAAAAATCCTCCTTATATTTAGATTAGAAAGAACACATTCTGAAAACCAACCTACAGCTAAGTCAGCAGCCAAACTCTTAATCCTTTCAAATCCCAGGAGAAACTGTCACTAATTGTAATCCTGCTTTTAAAGCTTTTAGAAGAAGAGTTGTTAGTCTCTTTAACACCAGCTACATTAGCAAGGACTTACCAAAGTTACTGTCACAGAAAACTTCAAGAACTCTTTTGTGTGTAAAGAATTCCTCCACTGCTGGGCAGGTCTGGCAGGTAGGCTTTGGTAAGACTGATAAGAAATCACAAAGTCTCACTGTTATCTTTTTGAATAATTTGTTTTCATTTTCTGCTGTCAAAGCTGAGAACCCACTGTTTAAC
Organism: Daphoenositta chrysoptera; assembly: GCA_013397915.1. Classification (NCBI taxonomy): domain Eukaryota; kingdom Metazoa; phylum Chordata; class Aves; order Passeriformes; genus Daphoenositta; species Daphoenositta chrysoptera. The sequence continues at coordinate 44,688 of VZRO01003725.1, forward strand.
CACAGGGATGACAGAGAAAATACACATCAAAGACAGGGCCAGTGATAATAGGTAAAAAGTCAAAACACTTCTCTGAAAACATGGCTACGGATGAAAAGGAGTTGCATTTTCCATGCATATTCAGCCCTTGTTCAGACTGACAAGATCAATTATCAGCAACAAATAAAGTAACAAATACAGTATTATTTTTAACACAGCTACAGGAGGTGGTGAGGGGTTAGTTGGCTGATTCTATCAGTCACTCTGGGTTCAGCTGTGGTAAGACCGTGAATATATCTGAATTTGGGTGTGCTAGTAACTCAATCCTATTCTTTTCCACAGAAATTAGTAATTGTGAGTGCATTTGAAGATTTGAACATTACTGCCATGATAGCTCATGTTTCTTTAAGGAAAATCAGATAAAATCATCCCAACTTTCCTAAGCTGATCTGAGAACCAACTTGTATAAATGATTTAATCTGTGCTGAAGGCCATTGGTAAGTCTCTAAAGAGACCTGGAAAGGCCTCAGAGCCGGTGTGCCGCTGTGGGTGTGGCACTGCCCACGGCTGCGCAGGGTGACCATCGCCCCCCTCCCGTGTCGCAGCACTGCTGCACTGCTGCCCGACAGCCCTGCAGGGCTGCTGCGGCGTGCACTGCAGCACTGCCGCTGTCCCACCGTCTGCACCGACCGTGGAGCAGGACAGGCAGACCTGACTCCATCCGGAATCACGGAACGGCTGGGAACGGTGTCCCTTGCATCTCCTCGGTTCCCAGAACACGGGATATGGCCGCCCTCCCCTCTGCCAGCTCCGAGCTACCTTTGTGCAAGTATTTGTAGTCCTTAGCAAGGGGCGCCAGGCACATGTCCTCGTCTCCAGGGAATCGGTCGCAGTCCAGGCTGGCAGGCCAGGGGTGTCCATGGCACAGGAGCACGGGGGCGCAGCTGTCGCGGACAGCAACACACATACTCCTACAGGGATGGATAAACCTGTTGGAGGAAATACCAGGCTGAGTCAGATAGCTCACTGATAAGAGAAACTATTTGCAACAGTGATTCCTCTGCAAAGTACACAATCTTTGCTGACATTGAACATCCTTCAGTAATAATATAATTCCAGAAGCAGCAGCTGTGCAAATTATGCAAGCGGTCTGTGTATGGACTAAGCTTACAATATTTAGTTATGATTTTAAAAATGCGTTTATGACAACCTGAGAAAAACTTCCGTATGAACCTGATTCTATTCACAGTAGGTGCTTCAACCCTAAATGAATAAGAATAAAGTTCAGCTGTAACAAAACAAAATAAAATATTATATCTTTTGACAACACCAGTCTTGTTCCCAAGGCAAACTAAAGTTGAAGTGGAACAAGTTTTCAGTACTTTTTTTTCTGATGAATACAAAACAGCTAACAGAATTACTTTGGAAAAAGTGGAGATCACCTTTAGATTATGATAAACATGCATTTGATTTCGTTCCTGTTCTGGCAAATAAAGGCTGGAGTTTTGTACTGTGCTGTGGTACTTACGTATCTAAACAGACGGGTGCAAACAGGGAGCACAGGAACGTCCTCACGTGAGGGTGACAGTCTGTGTGTACAAGGTGCTGCCAGGTGGTGGACTTTTGGATAACTTCTGCCATGCTCGTGTGTCCCATCAGGTTGGGAAGTCTCATTTCAGAGTATCCAATCTTGTGGCACATGCCCATCTCCTTGGGTATCACTACACATTTCGTGGATAATCCAATGTCCAAGCCTGTTGCCACTCTTAGGAAACCATTCACAGCAAAAACAAGTATTTTTGCAGTCAATAACATCTTCCAGTGACTCCTGGGCTGCTGAACAGGGAGCTGTCAAACCCCTCAAGTGCAGAGGCCTGCTGAAAACCTTGTGGTTTATATATCCCAAGAGCTTAATGAACTGTTGGTTATCAACTGCTTATCAAATCACTTGAGACAAGACCGGGTCTTATTGCCTAATCAAGGGATTGTTGTGACAGCCAGGGAGGTGGAGAAAAAGTATAGATGTATGTTCCCCAAGGACACTGATTTGGAAGAGCCTTTTGCATGTCCCACGGTGTCAGTGGCTGCAGCATGCTATGTAGCATATTAAATTTTGACACCTGGAAGGTTCACTATGTGCTTTCTAAAGCAAATTAAGAGATCCCCCAGAAACAGGGTTGGGCAGACATGCTGTCTCCTGGGGCTTCTGTGTCTCCTTTGTTTTCAGACACTGCTGACATGACAGAAAAAAACAGCCCAGATTGACTTATCAAGTGAAAATGTGCTAATGGCCCATGTCTCTTCCACTGTTTTACAATGTAGAAGAGGCACTTTCTGTGGTCAAGCACTATAAAAGAGACAGACGTCTGCTCTTAACCAAGTATTTTGACTGGAAATTTGAATTCCTATTCTCTGATATGCTAGAGGTCCCATCTTCTATTTATTTTAATAGACAACTGAAAATACAGACTTGAATTTGTAGCACTGTTGTGGCTATCAGTATTTATTCAGGAAAAAAGCAGGAAAAAATTTTTATTATTTTGAATGAAGCTGTCTCCATTTAAAATTGCTCAAATACTGCAACATTTCAACTATTTATTAATAAATTATTATTACATTGTGGTGTATGACAGCAAATGATACCAGATGTGTACTTTTTCTGTTCATAGCACAAAAAAATTTCATACATGAGAAGTAACAGTATTCTGAATAAGTATCTTGTCACCATTAGTACAGCTCTTCGCCATAGAAAAGCTGGGAATCAATTAAGATGAAAGGGGGTCTGAGTAATGCATAGCTTATCTATTATGAAAAGAAAAGTCAGATTATGAGTTTTAAAAGCTGAAAATTTAAACAAAGCATTTTGTGGAAATTTTTTAGTTGATGAAAATATTTTTTCCAATTAGTTATGGGTGTTAATTTTTATTTCCACATCTGGTTACATGATTTATTAGCAGAAATGTTTAGCTATGAATAATATGTAAGTGGATTTACTGTAAAATATCTGTCTTGGATATTAGACTAAAAAAAGTATGTTCATAATAGTGTATCATCTAGTATTACTGACGCTTAATTGAAATAAGTTTTTTCAGAAACCATAGCTTTTTGTGCTTATACAGAGATGTAGCACACTTAGACAATGCATTACATGTAATTTACATGTTTATACCTAAATGTTAGGCTATTAATCCTAGACTCTTTGAAACCAAAGACAACCCCCTACTGATTCCTCCTTAGCTGCCTTCTTTACTCTAAGCTACTGGTAAATTTACAGTATCTGTTTAAATAAGTAGAAAAAAATGACAGCAGGCAAGGTCCCAGGAACTAAAAATGTATTTAAAACAACTGTCAGGTTTTTTTGTCATGCCTTGTTGCCAGAATGGTGTTCTCTCCCAGCAAATGTGGTTTCTCTGTATCCGTTAGGTCACCTCAAAGCAGAGGAACTGAATACCTGACCAGGCTGACTTAGGCCTGATGATAGCTTCCCTTTGACAGGTGCTCTATGTATTTCTTAAGAAGTTAAGAGTCTTACTAAAAGTCAGTAAAAGTCCCATTCTTGCTAAATCTATGCAGGTATGTCTGGGGGTCACACTTTCACAGAGCTGCTCTTGCTACCATTTTGCAGTGAAACGACTGCACGGAGTTGCTGAACCCAAGGAGAGGCAGGTCCAGGCTGAGCCAATGCCCAGCCCTTTGAACTCCCGGTGCCGTCTGGATCCCACCTGTGCCCAGAGCACCCAGAGCTCCACTCACCCCCAGGCAGAGGCACCTCTGCCCCGTGCACAGAGCTCAGCTCACACAGGCTCCAGAGAGGCTGCAGACACCGTGATGTCTCTCTTGAGTGTCTCTTGGCATTCAGCAACTGGAGTGAAACTGGAGTGATTGAGTGTCCCCCTTATCCAGCAGGCTTCTGCACCTGTCCACGCTGCTGATGTTTTTACCAAGTCATTTTGTAATTTTATGAAATTAATCAAATTCCTCTCTGTCTCTAATTATATTCTTCTGTAACACTTCTTTCATGATTGCTCTCTGAAAGGAGGTGGCAAGATCTCTGGTGAAAGAAGCCTTTCTCTTGCTTGTGGAGCATGGTTTTACATGCAGATTTCTAAATGGTGTAAAATAGAGTAAGAGAGGGTTGCTGTGCCCCTTCCCACCAGTGCCTTACAAGAGGCTCATGCCAGGCCTGTGCTGGGCCGAGCTCTGGCTGTACCCAAAACCGTGTGTGCTGGCTTGTGAGCCAGCAGGGCTGATTTGAGACGTCCCCTGAGTCGTGACTGATGGACAGAACAGAGGCAAGTGTCACCAGAGTGTGTGAGACAAAGATCTTCTAATAACAGCTAATACCTATCCTGGCAAACTTAGTCTCCATAGGAGCTGTCTTGGAAATAAGTAATTGTGAGTTGTGAGTAATTGTGACTGCCTGAGTCAGTTTCCTGCCAGGCTTCCCAGGGAGAAGGTCATTTATGAGCCACTGCAGAGCTGTGCTTTAAAATTTCTTTTAGTCTCAGCTATGTCTTAGAGGCATCCAACTATCTTTTGAAGCTTTGCTTTTGAAGAGCTGACTTTTGGTAGACTCGAGGGCTGAAGAATTGTCACCAGTTTCAAGAGAAAAATGGGCCTAAATGCCTTTGCTGGACACCCATGACTGCACTGGGTCCAAGAATGGTTCTGAAGCCAGATCATTATCCATAATTCAGTAAGTTTTGATAGTCATCTTCTATCAGGAAAGAGAATAATTTATGGGAGCTTCTGATTCTCTTATGGAAGTGACTTGGTTCAAGCGGGTCAAATTCCTTATCCTGTGCCATTTTCAGTGTCATCATTTACTAAGGAATTTACCAATTTGACATCCTTTTCACTATATGCATGGGTCACTTTTAAGTAAGGGAAAGTGCTTGTATTCAGGCTCAATTATTTTGATGTTCTTCATGAGGGATGTTACCTTTGAACTTGGTTTGACAGCAAGCCTTTATAATTTTAATTTTTAGCAGGAGTCTTGCAGAACAGTTATTAAAAGTGAGCATGCAGGGTAGGTTGCCATTGCTTGGAGAGTGCTACAGGTCAGTGTAACCTGTGGCACCCATGTTGCTGTGCCATAGATTCTCCTTTCTTTTTTGCAAATACTCAGCTGCTCATTTCATGGTGGGGAAAAAAACAGCAAGCAGATACACACACAGATTGATTTTGCGAACACAGTAAACTGTGTCACTGTTGCCACACCAGCTAAACATCCAGATTGCACAAAAACTGGTGGCTCAGTATTTCTGATTGTAGTGATATATGTCTGTAGAGGGTGCTTGAACAAAGACTGACTAAAGTGAAAAAAAAGATTAGTTTAACAAACTATCATGGCAATTACAGTGCCTGCATACAGTTAGAGATCTCAAAATCTGGAGTCCAGCTACTGCTCTTGGAGACTTCTGAAGAAAGCTGTGTGGTGGTTCCCTTAGCCACAGGCTGTATTTATTGTTCCTGGATATGAGGAAGGGACACCTGCTGATGGAGCATGATAAGAGGAGCAGTGGCTGGAGGCTCGCTCCCTGCCCACCTCTGCGTCCTCTCCTTTGACTGTAACCAGGGAGACAGACAGAGATTAGCCAGGAGCCACCCATCAGAGCCCAGGGAGAAACAGGATCGACATTTTCTTCAAAGAAAGCAGGGGGTTGAGAAATTTGCAGATGTAGGGATTTTTGGTTTTAATCTGAACATTTGTTGCTATATTTGGCTGGAGTCATTTTTATCTGGAGTCAGTTGCAGAGATACAAGCCTCCCAGACAAAGATCAAAGCTTGTAACCATGCACCCCAAGTGGCAAAATGAGGCAGGGGAGAGGTGGTCCGTGCTCTGATGAAAGCTTTGCTTGACTAACATCTTTACTCTGCAGGGCAGGATTTACTTCATAACATTTCCTTTGCTTTATTAAAAAAATAATTAGGCCACATATGGTATCTGTAAAACAGCAGAGAAAGAGTCATGGATGCCTTTGAATGCCTTTGAAAAGGCCTCATTAATTTATTTGTGACAATGGCTTTAGCATTGCTTCAATTTTTAAAGGACAAAAATATTGTATTTCGTTATAAGTCTGTAATGGAAATTGTTACAGGCTCACTGCTTTGGCATGCTCAGCACCGCCCTTTTTACTGTCAGTCGATTAACTCAGAGGGAAGTTTGTTTTAATAGTGAAAGAGAAATTCGATGCTTTGGGTGACCCAAACTTAGTTTCTGACTCTGCCACATTTCTTCTGGGATCTTTAACCCTGCTGCACTGTACTTCTGCACACGCAGATTGTCCTGGTTAACCGTGCTGGGGGGATGCTGGAGTTAAACTTGTTCAAATACGAAGTGTTCAGATGCTGCAAGAGCCGGAAGGGGGCATGTAAATACCCACACAGATCTCAAGAGTATCACTCAAAGCACAGCGGTGCTGAATATTATACAAAAACTGGGTAAGTAGCATTTTCTAAGTAGGCCAAGTCAGTCAGGACCAAAAGAAGTACACAAGAAGCTGAAGTGACTTGTAGCAGCTAACGCAGGCATACAAATCTGAGCTTTGACATTGCAAGGTGTATTGACCCATTCGGCTTTTGGAGGTCCTGCCCAGCAATATTTTTGTCACTGCAGAGCAGGACAATTTGTGTAAAGTGATTTTAGAGGAAGAACTGAAACCCAGTACTGACTTACTAGTGGCACACTTACAAAATTGCATTTAGGCCATGTCCTGTGTGCTGCACGTCAGGGCCTTATGGTGAACACCACATTGGTTAAATGCTGTGTGAAGCTGTTTGCTTTCACTTCCTGGTGAAAGGAGGAAAGAAACACTGGCACAGTTGTTGTTAAGAAAGTGGAATTTTGTTTTCCAGCCATAAAAACCATGACAGGATCAATAGTGTGGTTGGTTTTGCTCCAGGGGTAAGCAAATTCCAAATAATGGCTTTCAGGTGGAAGCGAAATACAGTCTGTCTGAATTTAGGGTTTTACGCTGCTGATCGTGCACCAGATGAACACCTTCCACAAACAGCCAGTAGCAATAGCACTCTTCTCTCTTCTCCCCCAGGTAAAAAAAATTAAATGGTTTAGGATATTTTTATTCCTTGACTGGTATTGGTTTTCTGCTTTGGCTAACACTGCCTGTCTTTCTTTTTAGTCTTGAGTGGGTCTTACTACATTTTGATTTAGTTTTGCTTTGATTTAATTTTGTGAAAGAAGGACTATTTGACAAATGAAGTATCATGTATTTCAGGCACAATTTCTGCTCTACAGAAAAGCTCCTCTTTTCTTTTAGACTTAAGCAGTTTTTGCAGTCTTTTGGCAACTGGGCTGATGCTGGTTTTCCCTCTATCAAATTTCTATCATAGCTGAGTCCCCTATCATGTATTGTCTGTCACAAACAGCTCCAAATGAAATAAAAAGTGAAGTTAAACACAGAGCTCACCGAATTGATTCTAAACCTCTGTGAACAGAAGGGAATACAAGTAGACTCGAACTCTTTCATAGGGAGACAGGGCAACAGCTGTTTGGGCTACAAGTAAACATTACATACCAACTATTTGTAGTCCATTGAGAAAGTAAACATCGTCACCTTGTCTAGTCCCCCTGCCCGAGTCTTTCTTTGTCTGTGGCCTGTAGTCAACTACTGATCATCAAGATAAGACAGAAACACATTAAGTCTTGAAAATTGTGTCTGGCTTCTAGCTGCCACTAGAGATAGCTCTATCAGTTAAGCAAGTAAAACCCCGGGAGAGTGCTCTGCTGACTCCAGCACGCCTGGAGCCCATCCCTTTTAAGTCGCTTGGCAGTATTTCGCATTTAACTTCTATGTATCCCGGCCACCCGCAGGACATGCTCTTGGCATCTGACGTTTTCTCAACTTATGGCAGGCCAGGCGTGCTTCACTTTAACACCATGGGAAGCAGCAGACCTGAAGCCCCTGTTTAAAAGGCAAACTTCAGCCTAAATACTTCGTTGAATAAGCAAAATTTAAATAACTTCTGTAAAGTTTCACAAATACATAGATGTGCTTCAAATATCTGAATTAGATATTATGGCCAAATCTCCCCTAAGCAAGACTCCCTCTGGCATTTGCTTTTTTGTTTTTTTTCTTGAATAGATTCATAAAATCATTTCGTTTGGAAAAGACCTTTAAGACCACCAAGTCCAGCCAGAAACCTAACACTGCAAAGTCCCTAAATGTCACATCTACATGTCTTTTGAATACTCCCAGGGATTGTGACTCAACCACTTCCCTGGGCAGCCTGTTCCAATGCCTGATAACCTTTTCCACGAAGAAATATTTCCTCATATCCAGTGTAAACCGACTCTGGCACACCTTGATGGTCAAATGTAATCTCATTCCAGACACTGCATATTTATTTAAATCTAAATAATCAAATTTTCCTGTTGCAAATGTTTTTGGTGAAACCAAAGACTTGTCAAGAAATAGTCAGTTACACCCTGGACATGAATTTGGGATTCTTATAATTAGAATCCTGGCTGCTTTTTTTTTGTTACGTATTTCTCTCCAAACCATGATTTATATTATTATTAAGGCTGTAGAAGGAAATTTTAGAATTTCACAAAGAAAACACATTTTCTTGATAAATCCTACCTTTAGGTTTCTATGTTAGTGTTGTTTTGGAAAGAGATTTATTATTTTGGGCTTTTTAACTAAAATTATTTGCAAACTTTTTCATTCGAGTACAGAGGTGCATACTAAACTCTATACAAAACAAATAGTTGTGTCCTGAACTCCAATGTGTGTATAGACAATATTCAAAAACTTCTTAGGATTCTGAGAAAATATATTTTTCACTGTGGCAATTACAGATTACAAGGGTAACTGCTTCACAAATTAGTGTGTCCATTCATAGGGGACGGTATATAATTCTTACCTGACAGCTATGCAAATATTTGATGGGAATAATTCTTTTCTCTTCTGCACCATGAACTATGTGCTCAGAGGCAAAGGAGAACTCACTGACAGTGTGAATATATTTTTTTTTTCACTCTCCTTATTTTAGATATTACCTTACACACACTTTTTGGACAAGGATGACCACAAAAGAGAGCCTTTTGGAGCCTTTAGGGCACCTTCCTATCCTGACAAAAGACACACTTGCTATTGCAGCTACCACTAATCTACTTTTCTTCAGTATTCCTCATATATCAAGGAACTCAAAACATTTTTCAAGGTTATATTAAAGAATGAACAAAAGGCCTTTTGTGTAACCTGTTTTGACTACGGATGCTTAGCCAAATCCCACCTCTGTGTGAGGAGTGAAGAATTCGAGAGACAGCAGGAGCACAGCACTGTGGCAGACGACTGGCAGGGCCATGCCAGGCATTAGGTGGATCATCACGGGCAGGTCTAGACTTCAAATGTGATAATGGCTTCACAGACACTACTTTTTAATTTGAACATTTATGATTTTCTCTCTGTTATCATATGGGGATGGTATCTCTGTAAATAGTGTGTAAGTCTTTTTGTCTGTCTGAGAAGACATCTTGAACAGTTTTGTAAAAGTAAGTAGACTCTGCATCTTGTATACTTATTAAATCTTTTTATATGCACTTTAATGGTAAATGCATAGTGCCTTCCTGTAATGCTGATGCTGGGCCTGCAAAATCTGCAAAACCTCAGCAGTTGTTCCTATAAACAAGATTCATATTGCCATAAGCATTCCCACAGCAGGGCTGAGAGTTACACAATCAACCACTTCATCCTCTCTCTTCTGTTTTGTGGGACAGCCCCATCAGTATTCATGAAAGGCTTTAAATCCTTTGCAAAGGGGAAGGATTCAATTAAAAAAAAACCCAAAACAAAAACCAAACAAACCACAAATCAGTCTTTAAACAGAAAGCATAGATGCAGTATGCTATACAAAAAGATGGGGAAGAAAAAATGTCTTCTCTTCCTCTGAGCCTGGGGGCAGATGGCAGGCTCCTGCCCTTTCTCTGGTGGCTTGTGTTGCACACATTGCCTCTGTTGACATCAAAGACATTTGGTTTCTATTACCCTATCTCAAGGAGAAATTCACTGATAAAGGAGTCTCCACCCTAATGATTAAACTCGATTTGGATTTCAATACCTGGGCAGAGCCCCTGAGCCAGCAGGCCAGGATTAGAGGGGTCTGAGGGTTCAGCACACGTTTGCTAATCTGGGTGCAGACTGTGGGGCCTGCCTGTGAAATGTTATGTCACTTGGTCTTCACAGCCCTTCACCTTCATTCCAGGGCAACCATTTCCTTCCAGCTACTGGGAAATGAAATCGGTGAATCCATCCTATATAGCTACACAACGAGAGGAGCTGAGTAAATAATAGAAAAGGTAGAGCAATCATTTAGAAATAGCTCAAAATCAAACAGTACCTAAATGATCTTTAAAACTATGGTTTACTTCTAATTAGTATATGAAGCTCAGGGAGGCACAACCAGAGAAATCATTAAATTTAAGGTTAGACAGGAGAGGCTGGTGGTTTTTTTGGTCTTAGGCTCCATTTTCATTCTCTAAATAGCATTAAGGGTTTCATGCTGGTTGCAGTGATCAAAGATTGATACTGTCTCCACAGGAGGTTCCTTTCATTATAGAAACCATACAGGAGCAAATAGTTTAGAGGGGAAGGTATTTTGAAATTAGACTCTCGAGCATCCAGAGAAAAAGGATGTGTGATTGCAGCTCTAGTTTCATACCATAAAAGGAGTATGTTTGCCTGACAGCTTCCTTAGCTTTTTTCTTCTGCTTACATCTGTCTGATAAAAATAATAAAAGCTATTGCCACTCCCCATAAGCCTTGTTACATCCACATCTCTACTACAGCATTATTAATGTTAAATGTATTAGGACAGGAGACCTTTGAATTGTTTGGTGAGAGAGAAAACTACTTTTAGAAAATGCAATGTGTTTCTCTTCATACTGAGTAGCATTTTTCTCCCTGATATTCTAGCCAAATGAAACAGGTACTGGAATTACTGACAGAGAGATTCTGTACCCAAGGAAGGCACATGCAGTTTCCATAATCCATGACTATGGCCTGGAAGCCAAGATTCTGCCTGTTTTGCTTATGCTGAGCGTTAGAATACATCCTATTGATGTCAGTGTCTCATGGCAGACCTTTATGTGAGCAACACTGACAAAGGTGGCCAACATACACAGGCCACTCTTTCACTCTTTTTGGTGAATTATCTTTCAGGATGTTCTAGAAAATGTTTGGTGTTGGTCCATGACATTGAAAAAGCTTTCAGTATGGGAGGTACTTTTCCTGCCATAGGGTTGGCTCAATAAAGCAACCTCATCCTCACATCTTGGTTTTAGCAAGGGGTGCTGCAGATGCATATGCCAGTCTTTAAAGGGAACAAACAACTTCTGTCCCTGTGCTTACTGAAGTCCTTACACAGCCATTCTGTCCCAACACTCCGGTGGGAGAAGCCAGCCTGGGTCCATGTCCACTCATGTGAGGACATTCACTCGGCTGCTTCTTTCTTTGTGGATTAGCAGTACTTGATTTGCTTGGCTAGAACACTGCTTGAGTAGATAAAATTAACATAGAAAAATGAGGGGAATCAGTACTTCAAATTCTGGTCTACTTCCAAGTTTTCATTTTTCTCCTTTCCAAGAGAAAAGGACTATTTGTGGTAGAGGCCCTTCAAAACCAGCCCAACTGTCATGCCCATGTTTACTAAGGTCTAACATTTCTGGACAACAAGAGAGAGATTTAGTCTTCTTTAAAACTCCCAGTTGATCACAAAGGATGTATGAACCAGCAGATGATGTCACATCACCATATTAGAGAAGATTTTATTAATCCTAAGGGAGCCCTCAGGCATCCACTGGTATGAATTGGGTACATTAAGGCAAGCCAGTGTCTGGGACACAGTGATGCTCTCTTCTTGCTTGGCTCAGCTCTTCAGCCTTTCCTGAGCATTTTCTCATGGGAAGTCATGCTTACCCCACTGCGAAGATCTGAAGTTACAGCATAAAGGGAATTTTCCCTGTACATAAATAATTTATATCTCAAATTACTCTAATGATACCAAACACTAGTTATGGAAAGCAATTCAAAAGCTGGAAGACATGCAGCAAGTTCATAACATTAATCATATCAAGTCCAGGTGATCAAAACCACTAAGCCAGCCATAAAGCATAAAAGGCCATAAAACCCATTGAGAAACCTAAGGAAACATAGTTAATGTTCTGTTTTAAAGACTTGCAATGGCAATACTGAGTACATAAAGTAATTATAGTTATAGTGAACTGTTCATTTAGAGAATCACACTCATGTCATTGAGTCTCCAAACACTCATTCATTTTCGTATGGCCATAGTTTCACATCTGTTCTGAAAATTCATCAACCTGAAAGTAAAGCATTACCAGAGTGCCTGAAAGCCATATGGTGAGTCATGTTTAAAATCTGTAAGGTGACATGAGACCTGGAGTTTATATGTATGCCTGGTGACTTAGCCCTTAGCCCAGCAGGCAGGACTCGATCTCAGCATTCACAATATTCTCACTGCTGTGGTTTTACTTCTCCGATGAGTCTGATTGCTTATTTACAGTATTAGTAATGCCTTCCAAAAAAATCTTCCTGCACTTCCTGCACATTTTCTTTAAAGGAAATCTGTGCTTTCTTGCAGTAATTTTCTTTCCTATCTAATCATTACCTTTTGCACAAATGCATCATGTATGAAAAACTTCATTAATGCTGTTGTCCTGACACTTAGTCCAAATGGAGACTCACAGCAACTTACAGTAGCTTTGCCAATAGCACAGAAATACATATTCATTCCATTTATTATGGAGCACTGCCAACAAATCTTTTCAACTTGACCCTAATGTAATGTAAACCAGTGTATCTAGGTCAGGGCAGATGGCAGGGGGCACCTGGGACAGCCCCAGCCCTGGGTGTGGGGCACCTCCCTGGGGGTGAGGACAGGCCAGAGTGGGACATCAGCCTGAGAGTGGAGGTGGTTTGGTGGGACCCATGGCCAGGGACACAGCTGTGGGCTGGTGAGGGGCTGCAGCTCAGGCAGGGCCAAGGCAAGAGCCTCTGCTGGAAGCAGCTTCCCCCCATCAGGGTTTGGCCCCACAGTGCCTGGGAGCCTCCCCCCAGGGTCACTATGGGAAAGGGACCACCCTTGGCTGCACTGGCTCTGAGCTGGCCCCAGTCCCAGCAGCCCAAGCTTCATGACCTCCTGCAGATGCTCTCATAACCCTTACAGCAGAGCTCACCATCAGGCTTTCCCAAACAACCACTTCACAAAGGCTGCACTGTTAGTCTTTCAGGGCTGGAGATCAACAGACAAGAGATGACAGCCATATGCACCCATCAGTTTGGCTGAGCACAATTTTCCAGGCACTCTTGGCTCTGTGGCCATGTCAGTGCTAGTAAATGAACCATGCCTGCAGCACTTTGCTGGATCTACTGCTTTAGAGAAAACTTGAGTGAGTGTTTTTCTGATTACATTTCTTGGTGTGTTTTTTCTCCTTACAGTAGTGCACTACCATTTTTATGAAAAAGTCAAACTTGACTCAAACCCAAAAACGTAAGGAGATACATAGGAACAGCAAAATGTCTGGGCACATGCCAAAGTGGTACTACCTGGCAGCAGGAACTATCATGTCTAAATAGGACTTTAAAAATGCCTAAAAAAACCTGCCATTGTCCAGGCCCCTGTGGACTAAATGCCCCTGATTTTCCAGGCAGTACAATTTTACTGTTATCAGCTGTGATATAAAAATGTTATGGCAATAATGAGTTTCCCATTAGTATCAGACTGAACTGGATCAGGTGGCAGTCTTGTGTTGGTATTACAAGTGTCACTCCGACGAGAACCTGATGGCTGCTGGCACCATGCAAACGCAGAAGGAGACTTTACCTGCTCCTGAGGAGCACCTGCTCCCAGCACATCCCGTGGCAAAACTGAGAGCACTCTCAAGCAGGGCCCGAGCAATTTCTTTCCTTGCATTTCATTTGTATCACCGGCAATCTCTTTTGCTTCCCAAAGGTAACAGCATAGTCAAAAAGCTTCAATGGAAGGTGTAAGAGCTGCATGCCTGGATCACTCTAACTCTGCTGGAAAATGCACCTCATTGCTTACTGATGAAGCAGACTATGAACTAGAACACTCCTGCTTGGAAAAATAACGAGGTTAAGCATAAAGGAGCTCCTATTACAGAGTAAAACAGCAGCAGACAAAAATGATGAATCATTAAAACACTTTCCTTGTCCTCACTCACCTCCTTGTGGGATGCTGTTCCTGCTAGCTAAAAAGCATACATCAGTCCCATGCCTCAGAACTGCAGGTGCTTCCTAAGTGAAAATGCAGTTTTCAGATGTTACTATTCCACAGGCTGCAAATGATCTGTGCACAAGAGCTGCTCATTAAGTGGTAGTTTATGAAGTTTCAGAGAGTGTCTGTATGATGGCAGTCCTCGTCCCTTGATCTTTCTCCAACTCAGGCTTCTGAATTCTTGTGAAGACTTAGGAGGAGATTTTAAGTGCGGCTGTGCATGAAACTGCTTCTGGTATTGTTTCACTTACACCACCACTTGCCCCCAGTGTATGCAGGAGATGGAGAATTAATCTGCAGAAACAGCAGGTGTTTTGAGCCCCTATTCTTTTCTGCAGTACCTGCAGGGACCATCAAAATACATGGCTATTTTATACTAAGATCCAGTGAATGACAGCATTGAACAGATGCTTCATTCTCTGACAAGCTTAGCTGAAACAGACTAGAAGCATCTGGTATTCGTTTTTGAACAGCAGATCAGGAAGTAGGAAATTCAAAAAATCCCACCCAGCTCATATGCCCAGTAATTCCAAATCAAGAATGAAGTGCATCTTCTGAGCACATTTTGCAGGAAATGTTAGCATACACATCAGTAATATCCTATTAAAAAAAAAAAAAGAAAAGAAAATAATCAAGAAATGAAGTTGTGAACCACATCTGGCCCACAATAACACATTACCAAAATTAAACATTTGTTGAGTCTTCAATGCAACAAAGACTAATACTTAAGGGGACAATCTTGCTCTAAAAGTCAGGGAACATGTGAGCCCCATACATCCTTTTGGAACACTGTTAACTCAAACTTCCCTGTCCAACTGAAAGATGTATATGCTTGATGACCATCAATCTGACTTTGGCTTTTAAAATCAGGCTGAGAAATGCAACTGCATTTAAGGACCAAAAGCCTGTCCTTCAGAACAAAGCAGAGATGTCTGGTGAAATCCAAGGAGCTGTTAAGAAACAATCTGATGGCAGTAGTACAGTCAGATCAGCTCCGTGGCAACTCCAAGTTTGAAAAATGAGAGAAAGATTGGCATCTGTGGTCTGACTAACTTCCAAAAGAAACATCAGCAGCTAATATTACATGAAATGTACCTAAAATACTAGTAGGTACCCTTTCATAGATACCCTTTCATACCCTACATTATATAGTACCCTTTACCAAAAATAATATTTTCAGTACCGACTATACATTTGGGAATACATATAGGGAAAATAAGACCATTATTGTGTAAAAAACAAACTCCCAACCTTTATTTGTCACAACACATTTCAAGTGCATGCTGAATGTATTTACATTTCTCTTTTAAGGCAAACAGAAATTGGGTTCTTATACCTGAGTTGCTTAGCACCAGTAGGAATAGCAAATAAAACCATAGGAACTGTTGTCTCTCCCTTTGGAGTAGCAGCTGCTTCCACTGCAAAGTATTTCTGCTTTCACCTCACAGTTCTTTTAATGATCTCTACAGTCATTTGGAGCCATTTCATCAGAATTCAATCTCTTCAGAGAAACTTCTTGACCAATTTGATGTTGCCTTTGCCATTTGCAGACGACACAGCAATACTTCTGTCTTTGCTGACATATGCATCAAGGTCTTCAGTTACTTTAAGAGCTGTGTATTTCACCAAGAAAAACTACCAAGAAGAATTAACATTATCTTCTTATGTCTTTCTCATGTGTGCTGGCTGCTTCTCCAATGCTAAGTTAAAATTAAGAGAGGGCAAAGTTAACCTCAGCCAATGGAGGATTTTAGGACTTTGTGGAAATGCTCACCAAAGTGTTGGCCCTTAGGAAAAAAATGCAAAGCAGTTTGTTAATTTAAAAAATGCTCCCTCCGAGTCTGACTAACATTTGAACCATCTGCATTATCTCCAGACTTTAGGCATTTGCTAGAATTTAGGATGTTGAAATCCATTGAGAATATAGAGGCAGCATTTTCAAGTAAGTGGTATTTTTCATTTCCCATTGACTGGGTCTATCAACACCACTACTCCCAATGGGCACTTTTCTCCCATGACTTTTAAGAGGACCACAGAGCTTGAGCCTAAGAGAAAACACCTATTCTGTAAAAGATAAAGTTTCTATTTAACACAGAAATGTAGACCAAGCAGAAAGTTCATAGTGCAAAATCGTGTATGACTCTCAAGTGTGCCTTCCTCTGTGAGGGACCTGTAGTTTGGAAAAACATTTTGATTAAATACATTATCTTTTTTATGCATGCCTGAAACTGTAGTTTTTAATGACNATCAATTCACATTCTCTTTCTTATGCGTGCCTGAAACTGTAGTTTTTAATGACTTGTCAAATACATGAATTTAAGGTTTCTGTGTGTATCTAGTCTAAGTGTCCACCTCAGCTAATCAATGCTCGTCACAAACAATTTTTAAACAAATGCTAATATTTACAGGTGTTTAATTCAAACATTCATTAAAAGAAACAGAGTAACTGTGCCTTTATTAAACTTACGGTTTATATTGGATAATAAAGCAGAAAATCCCCAAGTAATTTCCTTTTTTAGTTTTTCCAGTTATTACCTGCTAAGATCAAATGTCTTCTTTCACATTCATTTCACTCAGCAGGAACACACCACTGTGTTACACTGGGAGTTATTCCCACAGCCAAACAGTCAATTGTAAAGACACTACCTTTAAAAAAGACAAGGCATTTCACACAAAAATTCTTCACAAAGGTTTGCCAATTCCTTTTTCTGCCTCTCAGAGACCCTTACGAACAAAGGAAAATACAGTAACAGGACAGTAAGAGGAACTCATGAAGCATCTAACCAATCTGTCCCATCAGGAAGCTGACTCCATCTGCTAAGGTACCTCTCAACAAAAGGTCTGAAGGTTTTTCCAAGTAAGATGAGTTCAAAAGGGTAAAAAATAGTAATAATTATTATTCTTTACCTGGTACCAGCTTTGTACACTGTGAAAAAACCAGCTTGCTGCAGGTATTCCTGACGAAGAGCTGCAGTGTTAACATTTTGGTCCTCATTTCATTTTCTATACAGTGACACACATGCAGCTTTATTTTTAAAATCGGCACTACTAATTCTATAACCAGTACATTGTCTGAAATAATTTCAATACTAAGATGTTAGAGGGCTTACAAAATTTTAGAAAATCTGAAGAATTTCTCCCTGGAAATCCTTGATCCCTAGTCTACTATACAAAATTAATTTGCTGTATTTAGAGAAAAATATTATACAGTGATTATATATCCAGTGACTGTTCACCTAGTGAGTTTATGAAATCTTGTCCTGCTATGCTGGTTACTTTGAAAAAAAATCTAGGACATCGACACTTCTGAGCTTCTGTTCCACTCGCACAGGACAGGGGAGGCAGGCATTCATTTGGGCTGTGTCTCTGCCACCCACTGCAGCACCTGAGGTAATAGAAGATGATGACTCTTCCCAGGCATCTCAGCAAAGTGAAATATTCCAGAGGAAGTCACATGAATACTTCTTGCATTCAAGACTGTTCAGTGGCCTTGAGAGCAGTCCCAGCACATCTCTGACATACTGTGTTTCCAGCTTGCTTGGGGTGGTAACTTGTACTCCTCTGATCTCTGAGTTGAAGAATGAGTGCTGCTCTTTTGATGATAGCACCAGGTTATTGCAGTCTGAGTCCTTTTGTGGAGAAGGAAGAAGTTGTAGGCAGAAATAAGTTCCTGAATATTTTTGAAATGCTACTCCCAAAGGCACCAACTTCCACATGCAGAGTAAAGGACATTGCTCTTTCTTACAGTGCAGATGAAACAGATTACATATTTATTTATAAAAAGTTTTATACACCTGAAATGTCACAAACATTTACAACTTTTCTGCCTTCCTCAGAGTTCTGAAAATACTGATCCATACAATTACACTGCTGTCTCCTTTGAGTCCGATGTCTGTGGTGGCTTGAAATTCAGTATCTCTTTATAAGTAATGCCTGCAAAAAAACAGAATAGACATAGTATTGCTATGGTCTAATCAGAAAAGGAGCTGCACAAACATGAATGAGCAAGGTACAACCTCAGCATGGCTGGGCTCTGATCTAGCTCAGGAAGAGAGAGACCTCTTCAGGCAAAAAGAGAGGAAGTGTACAAAAAGTAAGGGAATCAAGAATCATTTTTTCACCATTTCAGATTTGAAAAAGTATTCCAACACTGAAACGGTATAGGTGCTTTCAAAGGGATGTGAGCACTGACTTTTGAGTATAGTGGGCAATACCCTCAGCAAGAACTACTGTGCATGTTAGATTTTAGTTAGGTCCTCACTTAAAAGCCAACATACAAACTGCTGACCTCAGATGAAGATAAGGTAAGGCTTAAATCTCTGCTGATACAGGTATTCTTTTTCTCTCTCAGAGAATCTAACTTTAAGGCCAACAACTACTGCAGTCCTGTAGAGGCAGTCAATCTGTTCACCTGCCCTATCCACTGGAAGGCAAGTTACAGAAATGGTTTCTTTTCTATGCTGCGGAAGATGGGAGGACAGAAACATCAAGGAAATGGAGGACAGCCTCTGTTAGTCAGCAGAGAAGAAACCTTTGGAGATCCTTACATGAGGACTTGGTAAGAGGAACACTGGCTTATCAATAGCGTTCCTTTATCTTAATGCTGTCTATTTACTCTGTTTGATCAAAACCAGAGAAGTTAATTTGTAAAGGGGAACATTTTTATTTCTGCATGGCCTTTCAATGTGGTTAGTTTTGAAAACATCACAAAATTAAACTCACACTTCCACTCATCTAGGGGAAGATCCATGTTATCAAATGTGTCGTCGTATTTCTCAGCTTCAATTTCTTCCTCAGGATCATGAATTGGTTCAAAGTAAGGATGCATCAAAGCCTCAGCTGCCGTGACTCGCTTCTCTGCATCCAGCACCAGCATCTTCTCCAAAAGGTTTACAGCTATTGCACAGAAAACCAACAGTGTATTCAAATCACACACCTGATTCCACAGTAATATTGCCCTGGAGGTATTTCAAGTAAAGACATGGAGTTATAAAGCAGAATCACTGGGTGTCCACCGATAGCCAGTGCGGCCCCTTTGCATGACAGAGTTGTGATCAAGCTGGGATGTGTACAAAGGCTGATGCAATGCAGAGGTGTTCTGTTGCTTCTGTATGCAATACAGAAAACATCTCAGCTAATGACTTTTCAGCTTCTGGCCCCAGGACCGCTGTGCCTGGGGCTTTCCCAGGTGTCTTCAATCCCTGCCACTCATTGTGGCTCTAAGGTCCATCACCCCTGACAGCAGCTGAATGATCAGTGAACAGCAAACAAGAACTGTGCTCTGGGTCACCAGATCCAAACCAAGCACACTTTGAAGTTCACGAGGACAAGTCAGTTGTCCATGCTCAGAATCTGAGCTGACTTTATCTGCTATGTGGTTTTGATCTCAGCCAAAACAATTCATTAAAATTTCGTGTGTTTCCCTCCTGTGGATTTTGGATCAGGTCCACTGCTAGACTGTCAAAATGCACTAGTGTCAACAGGTATGATAAATGATTTGGTTTTTTTCTGTTTTTCTATCCTGAAAGGATGTTCTCGGGTTTGGAGCAGATGAAAGGAAGTAGAGGCAGAAGCGTGGGATGGGATGCTTCAACTCCTGCTTGCCATGTTGTATATTCTCTTTAAACTCCTATCCCAGACCAGAAGCAGCCAGATGGCCACAGAAATGATAGAGAGACACATCCTAAAAACTGAATGGAAATGTGTAGCTTGCTGTAGCTGAGAAGGTCACTGAGCTAACCATGCAGTAAGTTGTTTATTAATCAGATTTATTTCCACTGTATCTGAACCTAAAATTTTAATTTCTTAAACTGAGAAAATTCAATTATCCTAATTAATATTCTAAAAAAACTGGCTTTGAGAGTGCTTAGGTCATTGGGGAATTGAGTATGGTTAGGGAAAGTCATTTCAGAGCTCTGGCTGCCTCAGGTCATGTCACAGTTATGCACACTTGGTATGCTCTTCTGGCTGTTTATATCTATCAAATCCAAGCCAGTGCTTCTCAGGAATGCACAGATGTTTCTCAGGATGTATTAATTCCATTACTAAAATGTCAGCTTTCCATTTCCTTGTATTTCAACTGCAGATCACATTGAGCTTTCAGAATTATAGTTCAAATAAAATACAGAGAAAATTTTATTACATATACTTAATTTGCCAGGGCTCTTGAGAAAACTGCTCAAGTAAAACCAATGAACAGGTGCTAGATTGAAAATCAAAATACAAAAAACTTTTGTTTTTTGGATGCTTCTAAGAAACAGCTGATTCCTGGCAGGGTTTAAACTTGGCAAAGTTCAGTTCCTATGATCAAAACTATGAATTATGGAAAGCAAGAGACAGAATAGCACAAGAACCATCACATCACCTGTCACAGGACTGATACTGCAGCTGCCTCCAATGCAAACACAAGAACAAGCTGTGAACATCCACACAAATGGTCTTACCCAAAGGACTTGCATACTTCAAGATGGATGCAAAATCTTTCTTCTGGACTTTTGGGAGGCTTTTGATATAGTTTTTTGCCTTAAAAGAAACATGGATATTAAATTAGATCTTTGCCACCTTTGTAATGTGACGACGTTAACTATATGCTTAATAGGTAACTCAACAATATTTTGAAAGCACATTGTACAAATGCATTTTTTCTGATGATATTCACCTTCTTCCTAAATGGAATTTTTTAAAAAAAAATGAAGCTTTAAAACCATGATTTAGAAACTACAATGCAAATCTTTAATTATTAGTGCTCCATTTTTAATATATTTATTCAAATAAATATGTATGAATTATTTGAAAGAATGTCATAGCAAGTTTACAGCAATCTCTAGAAGTGAACCTTATACAATAATTTCTTAATATTTAAATTGTGCAGTTAATGTAATGAATAAATTTAGGTTCTTTATAGTAAGGGCTTCAGGATTCTAGAAGGACCCCAACATAAGACCAGGAAAGAGACATTTGCAAACAACTGGGTTTTCTGAGTATCTTCATGCTTTCAGTACTGTTACAATAGAAGTTGCAATGTATCAGCTCAGCTGTTTATATGGTAAACACTGGCACCTTGAAATATTTAAATAATATTCTGATAATTTTCTGTCGTTTCACCCCCCATCTCCAGTAGCTATTGTGGGTGCACAAAGCATTTCAAGGCAGGGAGGGACCATCAGAGACCATATCAGTAGTCAATACATATTATCTCAGCTAAGAACTGAGCATGGCTTAAAGTAAAACTAAGACATGTAAAACCAACTGACAAAGCAAAATACTCACATCTTGACTATGCAATTTTTGAACAAAATCTTGAGTTGGTGTACCTGTTACTTTCATTATTTCTGTGAGTTGGTCCAGATCTGAATACCAGAAATAAGGAACAAATTCTTCACCATTAGAAAACTAAGCATCCTGCAAAAATAATGCATTTCTTTGCTGTTGGAGAATAATGTATAAGTCTTAATTCAATGACTGAACAGAAGAGTTATAAAAGATGAAAGTTCTCAATTTTTCTTAGAAAAGGCAAAGAAAATATCCTATAATTTGGGAACATGTAATTGAATCATCTGCAAAATTTTCTAATATTATCAGGCCTGTTCTGTATTTTTGGACAAAAATCAGTCAAAAAGTATTAAAGTATCTGAACAATCAACACATGTATTGCACGCACAAAAATATATATATGGCTTTTCTATTATTACAGAGCCTTTTACTTGATGATTTGAGATGTGACTCAAAGATCACTTCTACTGAAAAAAGTCAGTAATACAAATTTTAATTGGCAGGTGTGCAAAAGTGGTACAGATATGAAATAACGATTTAATGAGAAAGGTGCAAGCAATTTTACTATTAATATCAGTTTATACTCATCAGTTTTTGAACACTTACTGTATAAGAACCTCTCATAATTCTCTTACATCAGTATCATAAATTCACTGAAGGATACGATCATTTCCCTTGAACAGAGGTCTCCCTGTTATCATCTCAGCCATTATACAACCTACAGACCAGATGTCAACTGAAAAAAAGACCAAGAGGCACATTAACTTGTCTATTTAAATGTGCATAAAATTTAATTTAAAACATATTTTAAAGAAGTATAAAAATTACCTTTATAGCCTGTTATAAAATAAATGTGTGCCTTGCCAAGTATGATGAACAGCACAAGTAAAACTACCAGACTTTCTGATGAGCAAACTGGATATAATCTCATAATGTGCAGAATTAGTTTCTCAGTAACAGGCAGATGCACATGGGAAGTAAATTTTCAATGCTTTCAAAAACTTCCATATTTATCTTAGTGTTACTTGAATTCCCTCCATTTGCCATTTTCCCCAGTCTGAGTTAAAATCAGCATACCTTTACAGGAACACAAGAACAGAGACTAGAATTTCACCTCTGTATAATTTAAATAATTTTTTTCTAATCACCTTGGCACTTGCTGCTACTCTCTTTTATATAAAAAACCCCTAAACTCACCACCACATGACTACCTGGAATTTATCTACAAGGAAATTTTGCATAATTGTATTGTCATTTCCACCTCCAATTTCTCACTAATTTCAGAAACAAAGTCTTGTTTATGTATCACCTGATTCAGTGAATGCTTTAGCTTTGTTACGATAATTCTGAAGAGACACTGACCTGTCTGAGTATAATGCATCCAGTTAAGTATGACCTCTGGGGCTCTGTACCACCTTGTAACCACGTAGCCAGTCATCTCACTGTCTGTATGCCTTGCCAATCCAAAATCCAGGATCTGCAGTGGAAGCACAAAGAACATTCAGATCAGACAGCTTGTTATCGAGTTCATACAGTTCTGTACAACTGCGGGGGAAAAAAATGGGAGCAACCTGCAGAAATTTGTTTATTTCTGTATCTTTTTCTCATTGGAGTGTCTTGTTCTCATTTTAAAAATCAAGACAGAGGTAGCACAGAGGTTTGAATAATTTTTTTTTAAGTTACATACTCCTATAGCACCATCAAAAGTTGTAAGACCAGTAAAGAATATAATAAATTATTCACTTATTAATTAAAAAGATACTGGTCACATTCAATGCAAAAAATTCCCTGAGCACAGAGTCACCATTGTATCAAGTTACAGCTAAAAGAACAGCACCCATTTTAGACAGTGTCCATTGCTCTCATATCCCAGGTGGCATAATTATTCAAGAGTGCATTCCAACAAAATTCTGAAGTAAGAAGGTATTGTTATTTCTAATTTATGAGTAACTCATCCAAGGGAAGACTTCCTCTGGGTCACACTGAAAATCTGCAACAGGAGTAAGGAATTACCATCACTTAGTCCCAACAAGTATTCTCTAGCCTCCAGCATCAACTACAGAAAAACCTTTTGTAAAAAGTGCAAGATCAGTGCAATGTTTTTTTAAGTGCTGTGATCAATTCAGCTTGTTTCTAAGGTTCTCAGATATTTCTCTCTAGATATAGCAACGTGTACAGCAGCAAGATTAAAAATGAATGTTATGGCCTTCTGTCAACTTCTACAAAACTTGCCTTAAGAAGGCCCACCTGCATGGACCATCAAAAGATGCAGCCAATAGCAAGAAAATTCCACTCCTGGAATGACAATCTGTTTGTACTTATTGAAAGTTCATGCTTCTAACAAGAAGTAGGAGGCTTGGGTAAGTAAAGTTCTATTGAAGATAAATCATAGTCACACATAGACAACTAAATATGAAGCTTTGCATGAACAGCCACAGGTTGCCATGGGAATCAGGCTGCACATGTTTATTGACAGGGCAGGAGTTTTTACTAGGGACACCTGGGCATTCCTATACCAAGAGCCATGTTTTTGTAATTCTCTCTGCAATTAAACATTCTGAAATATTTCAGCATAGTTTCATCACTCCCTGGCACTAAAAAAGAAGAAAATTATATTTTCATTCACAAATCAAGAATACAAAATGTTATGGCTTATCTTTATTGCCATACTTGAAATATCATTTCCATGTTTTCCTCCTAACTGCTGATTGCCAATTCATTTAAAAACAGGAAGAGAATGCAAAAGGAGACACTTTTATTTGTACCAGTTAAATGTACTGGATTGTGGCTGATTCTTTGGGTACTGAAGATTTACTAGACTCAAAATATTTGTAGTGGCAAAATACACTTTTATATATAGCTTTCCAATTTATTCTACATATTCTACATAATCTACTCAGGAAGCACACATTATATCTTCCCAGTAAGACAGCAGGAAGCATGGAAGAAAAAGAAAGAAAATTTATGTAACAGGTCAAAGCCAGATGTGGTATGGTCTATTCTGTCGTAATTTTTTTAGGCATTTTATCTACCAAGGCTTGTGACACGTAGAGTTGGAAACAGGTAAAATAAAATTTGGTTTTGTAGATTTGTAAAAGTAGAAAACTACAGCAAGAATTTTTGTGTATTATGTTTTAACTTCATGATTTATTTTCATTTACATATTCATTAAGCTGAGGAACAAGTGTATCCTATTTGTACCTAATATTAACCTAGTACCATTTCAACAACTACCTTCATATAAAACTTTTATTCTCACTCTCTAATGTTCAACTTTTCAGCTGGAACTTCCACAGCAATTTTCAGAGCAAATCTGAAAATCCTTTTTATAATTTGTGAATTATGAAAGAATGAGCCAGTTCCCCTCAGCTGCTCAAGGATAGCTCCCCTTTGACACAGCAAATTTAGTTTTCTTAACTTGCTTCAGTAACTGTAACAAAAATAACTTGTAATTTTGAGACTACAGAAAGGGCAGTGATTTCCCTTCATGCATCCTTCACTGTCACTTTTCTGATACCTATGTAGGAGTTGAGAGCATCAGATGAGGGAGCCAGAAAGCTCATAGTGAAAAATAAAACTGATAGCCTATTAATTACCCATCCAAGGAATTGTTCCAACTTGCCTACAGCCTCAGCACCACTGGAGCTGATGCAAGGGAAGCTGCCGAGTGCACAGACATGAGGGAAAATGGTTGGACTATCCCTGGCAATCTGATCCTGTGCCTGCATAAACTGACTCAGAGTGTGCAGAAAAAACCGTGTTAAATAAGTAGATACAGATCAGGAGACTGTATTATGAAAGAATGTCTTAGACATGGCCAGCATCTCAAAATAAAATTGCACAGCTGGGGGAGTGGGGGATCACAACCATATACAACTGCTTTTTCTAGATTCTCTTCTTTTCCCATCACCCAGGGATCCACTCACCATTTGTTCACCTACAAGCAAGGAAAAGCCAATGGCTTTTTGTGGTAGATAGGAAAACTCTACAATCACAGGACCGTGGAACATTCAGGTCAGTCTCCAAAGACCAAAAAGCTGTATTACAATGGCTACATGCAAGTATATAGTTTGTATGCTGTATGCTAAAAAGCACTTTTGTACTGTTTTGCATCACCTTTTATTTTATTCAGTTAAGGGTGTCCTTCACAACCTTTGATCTTCTGTATCTCCCAGCTTGTAGAATTAGCCTTTTTTTATTTATTCAAAGCTGAAATTCTTACATAACCAAATCACTCCAACAAACACTTATGTCTGTTTTAGGCAGGAAACCTTGGCCACAAGATCTGATGTGTCCTTACACATCAGGACACAAAAGCCCCCATTCAAATTGCCTGTTGTTTTGTGAGGATGTACAGACCAATTGTGATTCAAGAGCAAAAAGCCTGGCCCAACACTGAAACCAGCCAGCATGTCTACAGCTGCTGCACCTCTTGTCTTCTAACACATCTGACTGTTTTTTCAAATAAACATACCTTACCTTCAATTCACAGTCTTCATTTACTGCCAAGTTTCCAGGCTTTAGATCCTGCAATCAGATTTTAAATGAATCTTTTATTTTTTTTACTTTACAGAAAGACAATAAAGTACTCTTTTTTGCTTTTCTTCTTTCTTTCTGTTTTTATAGTTTTTATGTAACTATTTTGAACAGCAAAAGGTAAAATGATGTCATAACAAATAACACAAACAAGGACACAAACTTGCATATGTTTGGCTTTTTTCTAGTATAGTTTCCTGCCAAGAAAAATCCTTTTTTTTTTTTTTCTGCTAGAAGTCAGGAAAATACTTGCCAGTGAAGGAATTCACTCATTTTTCTATGAGTGGGGTTTGGACATAAATCTGTTGCATTTAATACTAACACCACAAGGTTAACAATTCACATATATAGTTCTGGACTATACATGTTGCATATCAAAATATGCATTATAAAGGTTCCTTACCCTGATAGACTTAGAAGGAGTACTGAAGGAATCAAACAAGATATTACATAAAACCCTATGCTCTCTTCTGTGGAAAATTCAATTTCCTAAGAAAGTCAGTAGAACTTCAAGATGAAAAAAGTATTCCCTTAGTCTCTTAAGCCACCTTAGGGATTTCTAATGATCTTCCATAGTTGTAAAGTTTAGCAAAGGGAAGAGTACTGGCAAGGACTAAGATGACATTGCAACATCAGTGACTCAGACATACATAGTTAGGAAAGCATTTTCCATCAGCTTTTTCAAACCTTTGTTTGATACACTTTAGCACAAGATCTTTAGAAGTATCTTCTCTCTGAACTTTTTAACAGGGATCGACCTGTTTTATACAAAGATGTTTTAAGATCAGAGGGTCCTTCGAGAGAAACGATTTGGTGCAAAAAACCATAATGAAACCAAGAAGCTCAAGGGTCATCGAGAGGGACCTTGGAAAAAGACTAAGCAATGGTAAGTTGAGCCCATGATCCCAGCAGTTGCAAAAATAAAAAAATAAATATCTTACATTATTTTGTCAGTTTGCATAGTTGCCATGTCCAGCTTAAAACTATAGAATGTGCACTTTCTATGGTGCTCCTGATACTTTATTAAAAATGGGCAATTTCTGTTCTAATGCAGTTTTGGGGGAAGATATGCTGCTTGGTACCATCATTCAGAACTCCTTCACAGTGCAGAAGTGATTTTAAGTGGACTTTATACAGAGACAGGATGCAAAAGAATTAAATGCTTAATTTCTCTCAGAAAAAAATTGGGGTTCTCAAGGTTCTATAACTTTGGACAATTTTTTCAGTTTCTATGGTTCCCCAAAACTTTGAACACTAATATAATGTTTAAAGAAAACCTAAACATTGTTTTTAAAAGCTTAATCTTCATTAAAAAAAAAATACAGAAAAAGCTCTTATCCATCTCAATTTGGACACTAATTGCTCTTGTGGGGACTTACAATTCAGCTTCACAAAGTAATTTAGGAACCCCAAATCTATGCTGTATTCAGTGCAACTTGAATGCCCAGCTTACACTGACATAGCTGTGACACCTTTTGTTCCTGCTGAAGAAGACACCAAAGGCACCAACAAACTGAGAAAACCTATAAGCAGAATTTCAGGCATATTTATAAGAATGCTTATACACAAACATCACTCACTTTTTCAAAATATAAACATCTTTTATGTTATTCCACTTACCCTGTGAATTATGCCTGATGAGTGAATATACTGTAAAAAGAGAAAGTATGTTTTTAGTTAAGGTCTTGACTTTAAAAAGTTGCCTGGGGTAGGAGAGAAAGTAATTTTTCATGGTGCTAAAGTAAATTGAAATTAGAAAATGTTTATTTATTGCACAGAAGATCCCTTTAGGTATGGTTTTAGTGTTCAGATAACCATACTAGCATTTTGTCCTTTCCCTCCCCTAATAATGAGAAATCATTAAATCATTTTGAGTACTGCAACAGACCATATAGTTTTTTCCTAAGTCTTCCCATACATGAAATGCTGCTTTCAGTTATTTTTAGGCATATATATAGGTGTGTGTATATATATATATATGTATCAGAATGAAACATGCTATTGTGTATATCAGAAATGCTCTCCTGCAACAGGTGTCTCTGGTGTGCCATCCATCATAGTTTAGATTCATATGCTTCAGCAGCACTGACTTTTAAGAGATCATTAAGACTGGGACGGAGGCCAGTCAAAGTCTTACCTGAGAATTCTTGCTACATGCTTCAGTATTTCCTCAATGGAAAACAGAATGGTCAAGTTGAAAGACATTCTCTTTACTTGAATATCTTCATCACCCATTCAGTGACCTATTTAAGGGCTCACAAAAGCCAA
Organism: Daphoenositta chrysoptera; assembly: GCA_013397915.1. Lineage (NCBI taxonomy): Eukaryota > Metazoa > Chordata > Aves > Passeriformes > Daphoenositta > Daphoenositta chrysoptera. The sequence goes on from VZRO01003725.1 coordinate 73,024, forward strand.
ACCAACAAACTGAACAACCAGGACTAGTTCTTTTGGGATGACACCTGATCAAATACAGATGTTTGACCCCATGGCTGTCACCAAATGCTCCCCACTGAGGTCTGCAGTTTCTCTCACCAGCTGAATGATACCCTAGGAGAGACTTTTCATCACAGCCAATAGAGGGAACCTCTAGTAACTAGTTCAGATATAGGTATCTCTTGCAAGGATTGAAATGCAGAAAGTTGTTCTGAACTGAGGACATGATTTCCAAGAGCAGCCTGGGACGTGCTAATCTCTTCAGATGTGGGGAACTGATCTGAAACCCCAAGACCATACTAGTGATGCTAAGAAACATAAGAACAATAAAAGCTTTTAAATAAAAAGACTTGAGAAAAGATGAATAAGATGCAAATCCTCCAGCCTCACCTGAAGAATTTTAATTTTGTTCTACCCTGAAGAATGGGACACGTGGCAATAGAGCCACTGTGAACCAGCTGGCAGAGCCAGAGAAGATCAACCAGGAATTGTCAGCATAATGTCACAGAAATGCACAGAAGAAAGAAATTTTGCAGGACAATTGCAAATAAGCCCCAACCCCAGCAATGACCAACTTACCCAGCAGCCCTCAGGATAGGCAATTAACCACATATATGCAACAGTCCCTCTGCAAAGGGGTCCTCATTATCCAACTGATGAAAAACACCAAAACAAAAAAAGCAAAGCTACGGAACAAAAGCTAACTTCTTCAGACAGATCCAATGTGCATTTCAGACTTAGATTTCTGAACTTAAAACAAATCCCTAAGCAGCACAAGATCTGCATTTAAGGTGCCAAGTTTTTTAAGCAGTGACTGAAAAAATCTGTGACAGTTAATGTCTCCTCTGTTACAGCTGACAGGCCACGCCAGATGTGTTCTCATAGGTTCTGAAAAGAGGGAGGGGGGAAAAGCCCCCAGTTCCTTTAACCCTGTGCCTACAACGTTACCAGTGCAGCCCAGGCCGTGGCAGGGCCCTGCTGCTGCATGGTCACACCGCTGACTGCTGTGCCAGAGCCAGGCCTTTCTTGGCATCTGCAGTGGACCAGTTCCTGCTACAGATAACCTGCAGATTGGGCAAGGTTTAACACCACCCGTAGGAAATGCCAAAGCCCTTCACAGGATTTCCTGGCGCTGACACAAGAGGCTGAGAGCACACGGCTGCTCCACAGAATGTCGGCTGGAAAACTGCTACAGCAAACAAAAAATTACAAAATGTTGTATCTGTCATGGATGTGCATGAAGTGAATTGGGATGGGAGGAGAAGGAGGAAATCTGTCAATTGTACACAGAGACCATATGCATTTAAAAAAACCCCAAAAACCACCAAACCAGAAATGTAACTGTAAATAGCTAAACTCACAATAAATTAAGAAAAATATGTCCTCTGTCATAGCTATCCTGATCAATGATATTACATCTACTTGCATTCTAAATTATTGCAATGTCTTCTAACTGAAGCCTCTTTCCAGAACAGATGCTTAAAATATTCTATAGTTGGTTTTTGCTGGTAAGACTGTACACAGTAAGGAAATAGCTGGCAGACCCAGTCATTTGGCACCCAAGAATGGGGGCTGTAGAAACAGGAATTAAAAGGCCTGCGCCCTTCACAGTTTTAGTTAATCTCACCTGTTAGGGGGGAAGAGTGTGGTTTTGCTGGCATTCTCACCCCACTGAAGGGGGTGTGTTCACCAAAATCGTGTGAACACCTTGGGGGAAAGCTCTTATGTTTCCTAAATGCTCCTCTTAACGTAACACTACTGAGATTACATAAAACAGCAGTTATTCCTGATGGCAATGTACACATCAGCCATTCTGTAAGCTGAAATACTGGTGCTGTGCTGCAGTGTTTCTTTGACAATAGCAGTATTTTTTAAATTGCATTTCATTATCTCCTGGCAAATAGCAACACTGGAACTATGCCAGCCTTCATTCAGAAGATTTTCCATTTCTGTTCAATAGCTTTCTGAAACGGGATCCTGTTCTTACTGGTTCTACTCATTAAATTAGCCATTTATTGACAGATTTTTCATTCTTAACGTGGCAGAATGATTCAGAACAGGGTAGACATATCCTTCACAATGTTATTACCACTTCACCTGAAACATATTTGATTCAAGAACCCAGTTAACATGAGTGAAGTGCCTTGGAGCACAGGAGCTCTGTGCATTATCCTAAAGACAATTTTTGGTAGCATGCATAAATCCTGGAATGCAAGCTTCAGATCATGCCAGGAAGTCATCCAACAATCATCTAAATTTTAAGCATTCTTTTCTGTATTTGTAATCTCTACACAAAATAAAAAAGCTAATCAAAAGGGAATTAGCAAAGACTCAGGAGAATGTGTTCTAGGCAACATGCAAAATGAAAATGAAAAGCATCTTGGCAGGGAAGTAAAAACTGAAGAGGAAATGAGTCAGAGGGGGAAGGGAAAGCAGAGAAGCAGAAAAAAATCCAGCAGAAATGTGAACAAAAGTAAATACAGAGGAGAAAAGGAGAGAAGTAGAGTAGGTAAATCTTACCATAAGTAGGGCAAAAGAAGCTTGAACAGGTGTTAATATGGCCCAAGAGCTGTCTGTCCCTTCCCAAGCACTATGAATAAAGAGAGGACTGATAGCCACCTCCCCAGACCCTACAAAGAGGAGCCTAGCTGGCATTCCTGCAGAAGAGGGACCCAAGACCAAAAGCTCCAGTCTCTTTCCACCTACACAGACAGACATTTATGTTTAGCTTGCCTTCCATACTCTTTGACAATACACAGCTTTTCTGTTAAACAACAACAAAAAAGAAATTATGAAAGCCCTTCCAAGATGCAAGCTCACACTCAAGTAAAATTTAATGCCAGACTAAGGCCCGACTAGGAAACAGCCAAAGGAGAGGCACGTCATTGTTTTTAAGTGGTGTCACATCACATTGAATTCTGATAAATTACAAAGCTTGCCAAAGAAAGAAAATGCGTATTTCATTCTCTGTAGAAAAAAGACAGTAAAATGATAAGAACTGACAAAAAAGAGCTGTACAGACTTGCAGAGCTAAGACTGAAGAATTGATACAAATCTTCATGAACTCAGGATGAACTTTCTCTTGACCTCAATTTATACATGTTTTTTAAAATCAAGCCTGTTGAGCACTTTGTATACAACCAATCCAGAACCAGCCTACAGATAGGATGTAGAAATTAAGCCTGCAAGGAAACAACTGGGGGGTTTAACAAAAATCTCCCTTATCCCTTCACAATACATCAGTCATGCAGTTTTTCCTATATGAATTTAAGTGTCACATGTAGACAGGTTGTTACAGGAGAATATGCAATGTGACAAAAATGATGAACAGCCTTCTTGCCTTTTACCAGATATAAATACAGATACCATAAAATTCTTACATACTTTACAAAGGACAAAGGCACATTACAGGTTACAGCTTTAACACCAAAAAACCCCTTCAGAATAGACTCCATCAAAGATAAAAGGTGAAAAACAAAGTCATCATACAAATGACAGGCTACGCTTGAGAAGCTGAATGAGTTTTACCACTAAGATCTACAGGATGGCATACTCCTCCTTCCCAGGTGTTGCAAGCATTTTTCCCTTATACTGCCTCAACTGAGCACTAGCTAAGTGTATGTTTGTTCCCCATGCCCCGCCAAAAAAGCAATCCAAGTAAACACAGATGGGCTGTCTTTAACCCAGATACAGCAGACCTTAAAAAGTACAAGATTTTCATGCAAAACTTGGCTAACCCTTTCTTAAACAGCTAATTTACTGAGCTCTGTAAAAGAATAAACAAATTACTGACTCATTTTCTTTTTCCTCTGCACGCTAGCAACACTGCTTTCAGCTTAACACATTTCCTAGCACAGACGGGGCTACAAGAATGTGCCTCAAACACTGGACCACTCCTATTTCTTAAAAATACTTCCAGCTAGGTGTGTATTTCTGGCTGAAATGGTTCAACGAGAATTAAAAACTTAAGGGAACAGATGCAGTAAAGATTTTTCTCCAGAGATTGCTATGTAACAAGAAATAACGAAACAGTCTAGTAGCTGAATAGTATTTTATTTCCTGCTGGTAATTTTGAGGTAAGTACAGTTGTACTTGAAGCGGTAAGAAACTATCCAGGCAAACCACTTCTTACAGAAGGTCTATCACAGTTACTATCTCAGCATCCATGCTGGCTGCCATGTAACTGCTTTTATTTTTATGTCCCTCCCACAGGAGACATGAACTCTTTCAGCATGTGTTCTTTACACAGGGTGCAGTCCTTCAGGAGAGGACTGCTCCAGTGTGGCTCCCCCATGGGCCACAGGTCTTGCCACAAAACCTGCCAGCAGCCTGCTCCAGTACGGGCTCTCTGGGGGCTGCAGATTCATTTAGGGCACAGCCCTGGGCCCCAGCGTGGGGTCCTCCACGGCTGCTCTGTGGATATCTGCTCTGTCGTGGTCCTCCATGGGTTGCCACCATGGTTCGTGGCCTGCAGGGAAATCTCTGCTTTAGTACCTGTAGCATCTTCTCCCCCTCTCTCCTCACTGACCCTGGTGCCTGCAGGGCTGTTTCACATTTTCTCACTCCCCTCTCACAGCTGCTGCACAGTATTTTTTTACCCCTCCTTGAATCTATTACCACAGAGGTGCCATGCACATTGCTGATGGGCTCAGCTTTAGCCAGCAGTGGGTCTGCCTCAGAGCCAGATGGAACTTCGTTCAACATGGAGGCAGTTCCTGTTGTCTTCCCCCAGAAGCCACTCTGGCAGCCTTCACTAACAAATGAACCCTGCAACAAACCTGCCCAATATATCCTCTTAAATCCCTGCTCTGTTTTCTTCCTATGTGTGTCAACCACACACAGTTGTTCCATTTGTCTTCCACATTTACTGATCCAACAGACTTCAGTGTCAACGTTTAGGGCCACAAGTTCTGCTCTGTTGGCCTCTGTCAGACAGTGTATGTCACTAGGACCAAAAGATGTTTCTAAGCCATTTCACTGGAATTAGATTAATTATTCATTCTTTCCACTACACTCAACCTAAGCTAATTACTTACAGTTCATATCTTGCTTGCCTGTAAAGTTAACACAAATGATGTTTTTCATCCCTGGTGAATAGCATGCCCCTCCTGGAAACCTGCTTCCCAGACAGTTACCTGCAACTTAAACAGACCACTCCACCTACACAGTCCTTGAGAGAACACTTATTGGACATGGCTTTGTGACTAGGGAACTAATGACAAAACTGAAATCATAACTCCACATTCAAAGTCCAGATTAGAGGTGAATTCCCTCCAGTTCAAATACAACCAATTTCCCTACACCTGGCTTTAGTTTGCCTGACTTTAGTTCCTGCATGTGTAAAATGAGAATTATAGCACTTAAATGCACAACTGTAGAACACAAAGGATAACTATTTAGCATATGTAAAAGGCTATTTGAGCAAAAATCTACTAAAATAAGAACACAAAATCCAGGGTAGGGTCAAAGAGAAATCAATAATGCAGGACTCAACAAAAAGGTACATTTATAACGTTTTGTGATGGGAGTAAAACAATTTACTTGCCCTTCTGTATTTAAGTGCTGAGAGACAACAGAATTGTGGTTATGCTGTTCCTGATGTTCTTGTCCAGGCACAGCATACTGTCCTGCTATATTAACTGTTTTTTAATAGTGTTTGGCAATGCAAGTATAGATCTGGATGAATTTGCATCCTGATGGATGTGCCAGACTTTCCTGTATCAAAATCAGGTTTGTATTTCCACTGCACAAGCACATCCCTACACTGACTTCACTTACCTGTACAAGCACAGAGGAAATTCTGCCCATACATTGTGTGTTGCAGGCACAGGACCATAAAACCAAAATTGTACAGTGCCAGCAGCAGCCAAGGAATGCCATTCAATTTAAGACACATCCGTTCCACAGCCTCCTTACACCATGTGCCTCCAGAGCAGCAAAGGGAATTAAACAGCCGTCACTTCAGGAGAGCCTGGATAAAGCCTGCAGATCTTGGTCAAGGTTTTTCTTCTCTTGGAGTTGTGTCACCACAAGAAAAAAGTAGTAAGGAAGTAGTAGCCTTTTTATGATCAACAGCTGTGTATACCCAAAAGGTAAACACAGTAATTTAAGAACTGTAGTACTAATCTAGAGCAAGAATCATTTCCACATCACATTAATATAGGTTATAGATAAAAACAGGGAGCTTAAATGGTATCTTCTTTTTGTGTTGAAAGACCATGAACTTCAATATACACAGTTCACTTTTTTAAAAGCCAAAAGGAGTAGCAATAAGATGAGGAACATGATAGCTAATACATTTAGAATTATTCTTGTGAGAGTCAGTAAAATTCAGAATTACGTTGTTTTGCTATAGCTGTAAGCTCTGCAGTCCACAGAAGTAAAATATCTAAGAGATAAAAGAGAGATGAGTATAAACATTATTTCTGAGAAAGAACATAGGATTAACAGTTAGGATTACTATCTGAAAAGAAAAAAAATCATGAACAAACCCAACAACTGACTTACAGATGGCATTTGGTTATACTTTTTATTTAAGAAAATGACACACTGAAACCATTCTTCCCAAAACTTACTGGAAGAGCTACAAGATGAAGCTTTCCTACACAGTTCAAAACTAGACAAATCTGCATGGTCCCTTATAGTCTTTTATGAATCCTTCCTAATTTCACAGTGTAAAACAAGGGCACATAATAAAAACAGACACTGGAAATCAAGATCAAGAAAAGGTGGCAGGAGGCAAGAAGTCCTAGGGAAACCAAAACATAAAAAAGCATACATGAGGTGGAAGCAGAGTCAGGTCACCCTGCAGGAATGTGGAGACACTGCCCAAGTGTGCAGAGATGGAATTTGGAAAGGCAAAGCCCTCTTGGTCCTGAACATGGTAAGAGACACATAGGTCAACATGAAGATCAACATGCTTCTACATGCAAATTGGGAGCAAAAACAAAACTAGGGAAAACACAGGCAACTGCACCAGGGGCATGAGAAAGCCAAGGTACTCAACGCCTTCATTTCATCCATCTTTACTGGTAATATTTGCTGTATCATAGGTCTTTGAAAGTGCTGGAAAACTCTGGAGCAAGGAAGACAACCCTCCGTGGAGAAGGATCAGATAGGGAACATCTAAACAAACACAAATTTAACATTTAAACAAACACCTTGATGGGACACATTCATAAATTCTAAGTGAAGTTGACCAATGTCATTGTGAGGCCACTTAATAGTATGTGAAAGGTCATGGTGATCAGGAGATATTCCTTATGATGATAAGAAAGCAAGTATTGCTTATGTCTTCAAAAGGGCAAGGAAGAAGAGGATCAAGGAAGGCTGGTCAGCTGCACCTCACTCTCTGGGAATGTAATCAGGAAGTAATTCTGGAAACCATTTCCAAACATTACAAGGACAAAGAACTGATCAGCAGTAGTCAAGAGGGATTTACAGAAGAAAATCATGCCTGATAGCCTGTTAGCCTACTGTGATAAGACAACTGGCTTGGTGGATGTCAGGAGGGCAGACAGTGTTGCTTACCGTGGCTCGAGCAAGGCCTAACACCCTGAGAGACAGTGGAAGTAGGAGTTAGAGTAATGGACAGTGACTGAACTGCCTTGATCAAAGGGTTGTGATCAGTGGCAGCAAGTCCAGCTGGAGGCCCATCCACAGCTGTGTCCCCCTTAGAGTTAGAAGTCAGTCCTGTTTAACATCTTCCTTACTGACCTGCATGATGGGACAGAAGGCTCCCTCAGCAACTCAGCAATGATGCAGAACCAAGAATTATATTCACACACCAGATGATTGTGCTGCCATTTAGTGAGACCTCCACAGGCTGAGGAAATGGGCTGACAGGGACCCACCAAGATTCAACAAAATCCTGGGAGGGAATAAAGCCATGCGCCAGACAAGGCTGGAGATTGACCAGCTTGGCAGAAAAGGACCTGTGCCCTTGCACCAAAGACAACCAAAAGCCTCATGCATTAGGCAGAGGATTGCCAGCAACTTGAAGGAGATGATCCTTCCCCTTTTCTCAGCTCTGGTGAGACACACCTGGAGTGCTGTGCTCACCTATGGACTTCCCAGTTAAAGAGAGACACTGAAGCAAAGCCAGTGAAGCTTCATGATGATGATTATGGGACTGTACCATCTAATGTAAGACAAGAAACTGAGAGAGCCAGGATTTTTTAGCTGTAAAAATATACTTTATATAATAAATTAATATAATGGTTTATATTTAATATATATTCTTTTACTAAACAAGGTGAGATAAATTTTATCCAGCGATTAACTTACAAGTATTTATAGTTCTCCATAACAGTTTACTAGGAAAAAAGACTCTGAAATCAAAACAGTAGTAGAACTTGCAAACCTTTAATCCTTTCAACATCTGATATACCAGGAACTGGATTCGATCTTCAGTTAATTTCTCATGCTTCATTATCTTACTCAAGTCTGTTCCCATAAATGGCATGACGAGGTAGCTTAAAACAAAACAAAGCAAACAAATAAAAAACCAAAACAAAGCAAAACTAAAAAACCTCCCAAAAATCCCCCACAAAAAAAGCCACAAAAAACCAAACCAAAACAAAAAAACCCCAACAAAATAAAAGGAAAGAAAACCAAACAGATTAACTTGATTAACTTTGCCACATAAATTTAAACATAGATGTATGTTATAATACACCTACAACATCAAATTATAGTTCATTCCATTTCATCACCCTCCTACCCTCCAAGCCTATTTGTTTTTATCTGATTGTCATAAAAAGGTATTGCCCAGTTCTGTCACTGATTATGGAAATTTGCTAGTTATCAGAACTAGCTTAGAAAGAAACTAACCAAAAGCATTGTGATATTTCAAAGACAGCTACACAGAAAACTAAGACATTCATGCAAGGTAATGTATCTCAAAATCATGACCACTCATTGACCTCTCATTGGACTAGCAATTTGGAGGATGATTTTAGGGTCTCATTCAAAACACTGTGCTTCAATGCTCATCACATACACGTGCATTCTATTACATATGCTGTATAAAATACTAGCACAATAGACAATATGGACAACATTCCTCTTGGCTCAATGATCAATATGAACACATGCTCCATGGTTTTTTTACTTCATTTTCTACATTTTCCTGTCAGATAGCTTTCTCTGTTAACATATAAATACACAAGTTTGTTTAGGAAACATAGCTACACTAGATGAAATCCATAACAGTTCTAAAACAGGAAATCTACATTAAGCCCAAAAGGATTTCTGAGCATTGTTTCTCTAGGAACTCTAATTCACAAGAATTGCAGCAGTAAACAAGTAAAACAGCAGGCATGTTAAACATCTTGTGTCTGAGATGCCACCAAAAGGTCAGGGAGATGTGGTAGAAACAACCTGTACCAGGTGCTGTTTGGACCACTCACTGGGAAAACAGTCACAGGGCACAACAGACCACAATGCAGATAAACACCAAAAAAAAATCAGCAGCATCAGCACTTTTTAACTGATCCTTGAATTAGGATGGCTTCCAGTGCAATGTGCCATGTAGTAGGGATAACTTTCAGCCTACCTGATTGGGTTAAGAGTTGTCCTACCATTTGAGCAACCTGGGCATTAGGGTAAGAAATCAATACTTGAAAGGTGGATTAGGGAATTCACCAAACTGCCATTTACTAGGGCTGAGAGAAGTGCACACCTTACAAGACAGGAAACTGGTTCTAATGACAATCTGGAAACCCCAGCCCACCAAAGTTGCACGTAAGAGTTATATTAAGATGAAACTCAGAAAAAAAAAGTCCATGAAGCAACAATTCTTAAATTCTCTATTTAAAAAGTAAAAACCTTTCCTCCTGCACAAGCAACAATGCTCTGGTCCAAAACACAAACAACTTGAAACTTACAAGTCATTAAACTTCTCCAATGTTACATCTGGTGTGAACACATCCAAAATTCCAATGACCTAAAAGAAAAAGAAAATTAATTAATGAGTGATTTGACACAATAAAGCCTAAATCACCTAATAAGTGAAAAAATATAATCCAAAACATTTCCACAGTGAGACATTAGCTACAGGCATAAACATGGCAGAAAGAATACCTAAAGTAGTGCCAGGATTTGTTATGTGTTAGATTTTATAACTCAGAGGGCAGTTTTACCCTGTGATAAAAACATATAAGAAGCATCTACTGGAACTAAAAGTTCAGAGGCTAACGATTTTATGTAAGAGGAGACAGTATTTTATCACTTTAACTACTGAAGTATTGAAAATAAACCAGACAAATCAGTCCATAATATGAAGCACTCGTAACTGCTCTCCACCTAGCTAGGCCTGCTGCTTGTCAACAAAATACACTTTAAACACCTTCTAATTTCAGTAACAGGGTAGTTTAGGTACATAGACTACAAGAGCTAATTGGAAGTACAAAGAAGAAACTAGAACTAAACCGTTTTTATTGAGAAAAAATTAGCAAAAACTTTACATGATTTACTATGGCTTATACCTTAGGTTCTCCAAAGAGCTTTTTTTATTAAACAAAAGCATTCTATCACTGAACAGAGAAATAACAATCTAGTAAAATGGATTTTCCACCACAGCTTTTCCTATTAGTATGGTTTTTGGGAGAACTATACAAACTGACTGGGTGCATTATACTAAATACCAATGCTTCTTTCAAGCCCAATAAACACCAGAAAATTAAATATACAGAACTCAATGCTCGAAAAGAAGTAGCTGGAATTATCTAAAGCCAGATTTTAGTTTACATGCTGCTTAATCCACACCGTGCCTAAATAACTAACAGGCTTTTAGAGCTGTTTCTTTTCTACCTCTGCTCCTAATTTATGACCATTTCTGTCTGTTCAGAGGAAGACTCCCAAGCCCCAGAGTGCTTGTGGTGTTTCCCAGGTTCAGGCTGCAACATCATAGAATCACAAAATATTCTGAGTTGGAAGGGACTCACAAGGATCATCAAAGATGATGTGAATGGCCTGTACGGGGATTGAACCCACAACTTTGGTGTTATTAGCACTATGGGGCTGTGCAGGGCTTTGCTAGAAAGCAAGCAAAAAGAATAGTAACCTTTATAACCTTGTTCAACCCTGTCTTTGTGGCTATACAGACATCAGATCATACATCAAGAACTGTCGTCCAAATCACATATCTTTAAAAAAAAAAAGTGAAAATAAAGAGAAGCATGAGTAGAAGTGGAGTGGGGAAATGCAAGAAAAGGACAACTTCCTTTATTTAAAGCTTTAAATAAAAATCACCAACCACGATGAAATCCTTATTGTGCATATTTGTAGTCTTTCCACATTAAGGTCCAACTACTACAGTTAGCCTGGATATTATCAAAATACCATAATGATGAAGATAGAAAAACTAATAAAGATGAAGGCAGAAAATTACAATTCCTTTTCTCTGTAGCCACATATATCTTTGAAAAGAAGTCACTAATAATATTTACCTGGGACTGGTATATGAAACTAATTAAAGAAGAATAACTACCATAAAACAATAATTAAACCCACAGTGGATGTGGTTATTATTTGAAGTAATACCTCTGGTGCTAACGTTACAGTAAGAATTTTCTTTCTTATGACAGTTTTACATAAGGTTTGCCATTTCTCTGTGGAGGCAGTGAGAGAGTGGAGGAGGACAGGATTACAAAGACGTACATTACAGCAACAGAGCATAATGCAGCTCTGCAGGCATTTCCTAAGGCAGCGTGTGTACACAAACACACACAGAGCATACACAGCCAGAAAAGTTGTGTGCTCTCCACAGATTTAGATACACAAAGAAGGAAGTTAACATTTTAGCAGTAATTTTATTCAATATGCATCTTTCCTTATCAAGCCCCACTTTCTCAGAAGTCATGCTTGTTCTCCTTAAGCAGATATTTCCATGCCCTCATACACCTCAGCAAGAACCATCAGAAAATAAACCCCATCACATCTGAATGTAGCAGTCAAAGACACTGGGACACCACAATAAAAACAAGGGACACAGAAGAGGATGAAATAATGTGGCTGCTCTATCACATCCATCTGTGCACCAAGGCTTTATGAGGCAGTCCCTGTGAAACACAGGAGCATGAAGAACGTGTTTCCATACAGAACATACCAGCCCCAAAACACACTAAAGAACTTCACTAACATTCTAATGCATATCCATTCAAGTAAACAGAGTTCCTGATACTTATCTAATGCTGCCTGATGTACATTATTGCTGAGGTCAGGTTGCAAACTTGTGGAGACAAACCTATTATTGCTGCAGATCCTCTACAGTGAATGAAGCCACCAAGACTAATGCTCAGCTTCCGAAGAAATGCATTTTAAATAAGGAACCAGAAAACTCTTTAAATATACCAAGGATTTCACAATATTACTTCTCTTGTTTACAAATCAAGTTTTCTAAGAATACTGAAACCCATCCTAGTGTCCAAAATGGTAAGACATACTAATAGTTAATCAATTTTAAAATAAAAGTGAAGGACCCATTTCCTTTTCCTCGGTGATTTTTATTTAATAGCTGTGGTTGGGATTATTTTCCTGTACTGGAGCAGAGTCATTCATATTTCCATTTAGGCCAGAGATTTTTGCAGCTAAATTAAGCACAAGGAAGTATGGGATAAAATAAATCCTTTGAGGAAGATACAACTCCAGCTACTTGTTCAGGAAAAGGGAAAGAACTGGACAAAGTGTAGTCAAATCCCTCCTTTATAATATGATGGAAAATCCTGTTTCTGTCTGAAATGCTCTCAATAAAGACAGTATTTGTAAAGAACTTTATGATACTTAAAGAAAATGTTCCAGCACAAAGTGAGCCACCATATACAATCACAAGAATAATTCATTTTTCATAATGTTGCCTATATGAAATGTAACAGAGATATCTGTGAAACCTTCTACAAATGTATTTTTGGTGTTAATCCGCACAATTAGTGACATTATCAAAGATGGAAGCCCATCTGAGGAATGCCATTGCAGACTCTGCAATGGCAATGAAAAGCATCTGTGGAAATCAGCACCAGTGCTGCCTTTTCACGGTCTTATTTTTACCCCTATTAACTCTGCCAAAAGGCAATTTCTCAAATAAATAAGCCCACAAAGCATGCATCTACTGTACATTTGACTGAAAAATAACCTGGAATTTTTCAGCCTGCACTGAAGTCCTTTAGTAGCTTTTATTTCAAGGACGGGGTGTAATACTGTGTCACTCCCATAGAACCACAGATCGGTTTGGGTTGGAAGGGACCTTTAAGCTCACGTAGTTCTAATCCCCTGCCGTGGGCAGGGACACCTTCCACTAGACCAGGTTGCTCAAAGCCCCATCCAAGCCAGCCTTGAACACTTCCAGGGATGAAGCACCCACAACTTCTCTGAACAACCTGTGCCAGTGCCTCATGACCCTCACAGTAAAGAATTTCTTCCTTATGTCCGATCTAAATCTACCCTCTTTCAGTTTCAACTATTCTCCCTTGTTCTGTCACTACATGTCATTGCAAAAAGTTCCTCTCCAGCTCTCTTGGAGCCCTCTTTGTGTACCGGGAGGCTGCTCTGAGGTCCCTCCAGAGCCTTCTCCTCTCTGGGCACAACAACTCCAATCCTCCCAACCTGTCTTCATAAGGGAGGTGCTCCATCTTCCTGAAGTGCAAACCCACAAAACTACCCATCTACTGGTCTGACTTGTTTTCCACAGGTATGCTTTCACTCACTCTATTTACTTTGAACCCAGTGGGGGTAGGTAGCAGCACCTCCAGCCTTTCTTAACCCAACTGTGTGTGTCCCCTGACCACATTCACCAACTTTAACTATTGTTAACAAATAAATAACAGATTCACATTGGTATGGTGGTTTCTGCCCTTCCCTTCTCAGCTGCCTCCTTTTCCAAACACTATTACAACAGCAGAGCACAATGGCAAATAGCTCCCCATTTCTGTCTTCCCCTGTACTTTGATGTATTGGATTACTTCTATTCAAGGACTGATCCATTACATTTCTGCAAAAGACAGTTTCTGATGTAAGCAGCAGTACATCAAGAAAAGACCTGAATCTAGGATAAATTAATAAGTAATGCAGGTTATGTCTCTCATACAGTAAGTGCTGCTTTCTCTTGCAGATGTTATGCATGAAAACACAGTGAACTCGAGTGGCTTTAGCACTCAGGCTAAACATGCAAGTACATTTTTTAAGAGCCTTGCTAGGGTGCACTGAACTACATATTATGCTGCATTAAATTTTCTGCAGGAATAACTTCTTGTTCCTGTGGTGTTCTACATCATGGGCACCTGCATCCTTTCATTACACTAAGAACTCTCATCTTTCAAAATTTTAACTATTCATCCCAAGGCTTGTACCATAGTCACCTTTCTTCCTCACAGAGTACCAATATATGAGATGAGGAATGACTGCAAGACCTCCTTTTCTTTTCTCCTGCCAGTCAGCACACTGGCAGTCACAAGCCATACGCATGAGCATCACCACACTCTTCCTTCAAAGGATTCATATGTAACACTGGACAGGTTCAAATCCTACAGACAGACTCATCTTCATCTCTAGATTGGATGGCAATCAAAAGAGAAAGTTTGGGTTTCAGTGCTGTTTTTCTTATTTTCATTTCATGGAATAAGCTCATCAGTCTGCTCTATTAGTACTCACGGCTGGGTGTGAATAAATGGCTATCAGCTGAAGCACGGCCTACATAAAACACCTATTAGCCAGGTTAGGAAAATAAGCAGAAATGACAACAGATACTCCTATGTTGATTTATTGACCTTTGAGTACCAAAATAAAACGACTCCAGTGCCCTGTTAGCTCCCTAGATGTGCTAAGCTTTCAGCCAGCAGAAAAGCAGACAGGAGTATTTAATTTCTCCCTTACATTTTTGACAGAAATAAACTGTCCAGTTATAATTGTGTTTTTGTTTTCATAAGGACCAATAAGGAGACTTGCCATTGCCAGACAGGATTCCTGAACTTCACTTTACTGGCATATATGTACCCAAAGAATGTGATTTTTTAGTTGGTGCAGTCCTGCAGGACTTGCTGCAGGAAACCTCTTCTAACACAGTGAGCACGCTCTCATCCATTAAGGCATCACTCATCTACAACTCCCTTGTTGGTCTGATTTTGTACACTGCAGACGCTGTTGCTTTCCACTGCTCATGTCAGGCTAGATGAACTGCAAAAGGTAACAGCTTTAAGATTTTTCTCAAGCAGGAACATAGCATGACCCACTATTTTCTCTGGAACTAATTCCTCCCCTGGTTAACACTGTGTAGGTGTAAATAAAAAGCTGAACATTTTTTCAAAATAAAAAAGAAAACAGAAAAAACAGCCAACCTAAAAGTGTATCATCCTCAGAAATGTAACTGTAGAGAGACAGATAATTTGGGGTCTGTTGGATATCCATTTCCTTCCAAAGGGGGAAAAAAAGCTTCATGCTTCTCATAATGCAAAACACACACTGGTCTTCAGATGTGGGAATACACCAGAGAATAATTTCCACTCTGAGCAATGAATGAGAGCATAATATAGAGTACCTTTAAACAAATACTGCAGTGGCCTCTTACACACAGAGTTTCCAGGAAGGGAAAACATCTGTAGAATATTAACTGACCCAAGAAATGTTTAGTGGGCATTTGTCAGAAATTTTACACCAGAAACACATTCAGAATTTAATTGGTAGAACTGCGTCAGAATCCCCGTGGGTGCCTACACGTACACATAGGTATAAACATACATTCATATGGGTATGGACATACGTGCACACGGGTATGGACATAGGTACACACAGGTATGGACATAGGTACACACACCACACTTTGATAAAATCCACACTCTCTTCTGACACGAGCCACCAGCGTGAGACGCTGCTCTTCTATTCCTCTCTCCAGCGCCATCTCCCCTTGGCAGCTATTCTGCACTCCTGCTTGAAAACTTCTCTTAACAAACTGGAAGTGAGGAGGGCACCAGGCCTGGACCACTTTGAGTCACTGTGCATTTGTTTCAACAAAAGCAGGTATCTAGGTATCACTTACAGTCCAAATGCGTAAGAAAAACCAAATTATTTGCCAAAAGAAACTAAAGGTTCTACACCTCCACTTACTTGTCTGGGTTTTGCTCTGCATACAGAGACATCTCCATTAACTGCAGAAGAATACACAAATACAGAGCCATGCAAATGTTTGAGAGCTAAAGCCAGGGCCAAAGTTAGCATGCTGGCCATATACTCACTGCTTTTGGTTTTAAGCCAGAGCAATTACAGGTAAGTTTTAAAGGTCCTCATTTTAAATGAACCCAAAATGGACAGAAACACGGAACAGAAGCAGCTCTACAAGAAAATATTTCCTAAAGGTATAAAGACTGTTCCTCTGTACAAGATTAAGCAGATGTGAAAGAAACAATCAAGAGTTGCTAAGGCTGTAGTGGGACGAACACTACAAACTAGCGTGATTAAATGAAGGAGAAAAACAACCCCAAGCAGTGCTTTCTTCATTCTGCCTTAGCTGTGTTTATTCCTCATTTCCATACCATGTCCTCCCTTGTGCCAGCTATTTATGCAGCTACAGAGTGATCCAGCAGCTTATCCCACTGTAAACAAACCTTTGTTTTTGGCAATGTCTTGGGAATTGATCTGGGTTAGACTGCTGCTTTGGTAGTAGAAGCAGCTTATGAAGTTTGGGAAACATCCACATCCTCTCAAATTAAAAGGCCTACCCAAAAAAAAAAAAAGCATACCAGTGTCATTAAAGACTGATTTATCTCTTATCAGCCAGGTCTCATCCTCTTCACACACAGCCTCTGTCCCCGGGCCCTGAACACTCCTTTGGATTTGTTTGCAAAGGGTAGATGAGAAGCCCCATGTAATCAAGTCTGCATGGTTTATATAGAAACATTCCGCACTACATGGTCTGTGTAGAAATATGTCTCACTGCATTTACTTGAGAGCCATCATGGAGTGCAAAGGTCTAATGAAAGATGGTATGCCAGCAAACAGTCATCTCCTCCTGAAAATGCCTACACAGACAAGCAAATTGACCTGTGAGTTAGCTTCCCTACAAAGTAAAATACTTTGAATTCCAGGAAAATTCAGTAGATTTACTCCTGTATTTGTTTTTACAGGACTTCTGGTCATCCTACAACCCTTCTGCATCAAAAAGATGAGCATATTCCTCAAAGGGTATATAATGGAGGTCATCTAGGGTATTAAGCAGTAGTTTTCCTTCATTTTTCTTCACTGACATGCTGATGAATTATATCACTGAGACACAGGTTTAATGGTATCTTCTGCTATCTTAGTGGAGGATCAGAGCTCCTATTTTCAACACGTGTCAGACCATTACAATTTCTTCCAACATTCTGAATACAGCATAAGGTTAAATAAACTATGATAATGTATTGCTGCATGCTTAACACAAAAATTCCCTGAAAGCTACGAGGGGCAGAGATGATCCTTTGAGAGCTAATTACAATGAAACAAACAAAACATCACGCTTTCCATAAAAGCCAACATCAAATTCCTTGTGATTACGGAAGTAATTTTGAAACAAAAACAGATAAGAAGAGTGAATTGCATGCAGTTTTAACTATCAAATAAACAGAAGAAATTCTTTCCTGTGAGGGTGGTGAGACACTGGAACAGGTTGCTGAGAGAAGTTGTGGATGCCCCATCCCTGGAAGCATTCAAGGTCAGGTTGGATGGGGTTCTGAGCAACCTGGTTTAGTGAAAGGTGTCCCTGCCCACAGCAGAAGGGTTGGAACTAGACGATCTTTCATATCCCTTTCAATGCAAGCCATCCTATGGTTCTATGAATCTATGAAATACGCAAAAAGAAGCTCTCTGACAGAATGGTCGTGGGTCAACAGGGTTGGTCTGAAAATCATGATGAGGAGCAACACTGCCATTCTGGTTTAATTCTGGATGGGTGGAGCAGCTAAAGGAGTACCCTTGAGATCAGCTCAGGAACTGAAAATCCTAAAAGGTATTGTTGCTGCTCCTAATTCACCATGGGCAACACGACTGACAAAAGGGAGCGAGGCTGGGGTGGTGGATAGGAATTGTCTTGATGGCTGTACTGCCATATCAGTCTCACCACAGATGGATAGAACAGTCAGTTTCTGCCTCCAATCCCTGCAGGATCATTTATTCAGTTTTGGTTCTCTAATAAGCAGATTCCATAATTCATGTTAAAACTTTTCCTTAGTACATAAACCTCTTCTTTCTGTGGCCCAAACTGTTTCCCAAGATTGTAAATCATTCCCTGCCTTCATATAGATTGTAAATCATTCCCTTCCTTCATACAGATTGATTTGTACCTTGTACAGATTGTGCTCATGTTCCCCAGGGAGCATTTTCTTCTGGACTCTTTAATTACCAATTGAGTCCACAGTTGAGTTCTAGAGTATTATTCTGAAGGGCATACACTGCATAAAACCTGCTAGGAGTGGAAAATGCTACCCAACAGATTATTCTGGGAAATGGAAGAAAAATAATCTCAGAATTCTGGACACAGTTAGGAGCTTGGCAACTGCATGGGCTGCTCTGCTCCCAAATCTTCAGTAAAGAAAACGCTGAGAGTATTAAAGCCCATACACAGAAGTTTCCTGCACACATTAACTCTTTTAACATATGCAGCAGAGGTTATGAGGCAGCTACTTTGAAGTAATCAGAGTAAAAGATTTAGATTAAAATACTACAAGCAGACAGTTTCTCAAGCCTACAAAAGCTCTTCTTTCCTTCTGGACAGTCAGGATAGCCCACAAATTATTTCTCAAATGAACCTAGTTGGTACTCACAATATTTGTATTATAATGTTAAATGGCAAAGACTAGTTTTTGTTATTACCAATTTCTACCCCTCGCCTTCGATCTCTCAGCTTTTTGTGAAGGCCCTCTGAATGGAGGTATGCTCTAATCTTCCACATCAACTAACATTTTAAACTATGTTCTTATGCATCATTTTAACAACTCCCTCCCAAACTATCAGGTTTTTTATTCCATATGCATTCTTCATGAACAGCACTTACAACTACTACTGTGACTCTCCAAGCCCACCCTGGGACCCTTCTCACCTGGAATCCATGTTTTGACTCCACAAAAACTTTTCTCACACAAACTCCTTCATTTTTTTCCTAAACCACTAAGCAGTATTGGGACCATGTATCTTTCTGTCAATTACACTTTCAACATTTCTTTCTACAGCTGTTCTTCTTTCATGTTACATGGGAATTATGTGCAGAGTTCTATAACCTATTCTCTGCTTCACAGTAAAGCAATTTGATTAGTCATTTGTGGACTTTTCCTGTTTCCCATTAATATGAACCTGAAATTTTCAAATGCTTCATGAACGATCAAAAAGAGAAAACTGCTAACCCCTTCCCAAAGACACGCATGTGAGCATCTTCATGCAAGCTCAGGGAAGGAAAAAAAAAAAAAGAAAGAAAAAAAAAAAAGATGCTGGCAACTGAGACCCATAGACCTGTGCTCTGCATTCTCCTGTAACTCACAGGAACATAGTGATGGAGACTGTAATTTCTGGTCTTTAAATCCCTCTCACTAATGCTGAGCAAATTGCACTGTGGTCCTAACCTTCCCTACCCAATCTTTCCTACATGGAAATTAAGTGGTGTTTCCCACAGGATATTCTAGTTTGTGTGACATGATATTTGTAGAACAGACAGACAAAAAACAGGCTGAAACATTCCGGAACTCCCTTCAGCTACACATCTGCCTTGTCCAAATTTACGTATTGTCTTTGATTTAGAGTGCCTAAGCTGTGGTTTTGAGCTAACGACCCAACTCACGTTTTCATGCTTCATGTGTTTCAGGAGACGCAGCTCTCGGTAAGCTCGTTTGGCAAAGAGTTCAGACTGAAACGGGCGGTATAATTTCTTAATGGCCACTTTGGTGCCGCTTTTTCCATCGACGGCTGAGCTTTAAGGGAAAATGAAGAGTTTGGTGGGCAAGGACCGAAGCAAGTCTGCAAACCCCAGCAAACCCGGCCGGCACTGGGCAGCGGCTGCATCCTGTCCTACACTGCCGGGCCCTCGGCCCGCAGCCCCCCGCGCCCTGGGGGGAGACCACCTCCCCAGAGCACCCCTGCCAGCGGCCATCTCATTTCATTCGCCTGCCAGACTCTGTGTTGAAATGTAGACAATTATCAAAAGCTTTAAAGAGGAACAGCTGGGGAGTGGGAAAAAAATACTCAAACCAAAAATAAGACAAAAAAATCCCACAAAACGCCCAAACCCACCGCCAACGCAGACCCAAACCAAGGGCTACAACACCCTGGGCTTCGGGAACGCTGCCGCTCCAGGGTGCCGCGGGACAGGCTCGGCAGCCGCGGGCAGCGCTCCGGGCAGGGCTGGGGCAGCGCTCCGGGCAGGGCCGGGGCAGCGCTCCCCGGGCAGGGCTGGGGCAGCGCTCCCCGGGCAGGGCTGGGGCAGCGCTCCGGGCAG
>VZRO01003725.1:94571-125062 GCA_013397915.1 Daphoenositta chrysoptera
CCTCCCTCCGCTCCAGCCCGGGCGCCTGGCGCTGCGCCCCGCCGAGGCTGAGGCGCGAAGGGCGCGGTGTCCCGGCGGCGGCGGAGCGTGCCCGGACGGGGCGGCGGGTGCCGGGCTCTCGCTGTCCGTGCGAGCCCTTGCCGTGGGGAGCAAACCCCTCCCGGCCGTCTCTTCCCCTTCGTGCGACCCCTCCCGCGGGGCCCGTTTTGCGTTTGTGAGGTGCCACCGGCTGCTGCATACAAGGAGTACGACGAGAGGATGCAGCTGGTTGAGCTGGGAGTACAAAAGTGAGCTTTTGTATGGCCTCTGCCCTGAGACGAACAGCTGAGGGGTCCCCAGATCATCCCAGGGTCAGACGACAAGTTACAACAATATTTCATATAGTTAAATAAAAACCAGCATACACTTGGTTCAGGTGCTCAGTGCAAGTGGTTCTGTGCATGGCTGAGTGAACTGGAATGGAGCTGTTGCAGCAGTGTCTTGAAATGACTGTGGTGCTGGAGTATGGACAAGAGCAACCTTCTCAGTAGCTTTGTAATAAATAGGCCTGGGCCAGCAACACGTGTAAGGCAAAGACCTGGTTTAAAATATGTTTTATGTGTTTTCTGTGTGAATAAAATTAAAATTCTTGTCATTCAAAGTCTGGTAAAGCCTTTGTTTTGTTTGACTTCACCCCTGAGCAATGTTGCTGAGGTTATATAACTCAGACTTGCTGTCACTAGAGTTCAGTTTGTGGTTTAGCTCTAAAGGGGCAATCTGGCCAAGTTTCGTGGTTCCCAATGCCATTTTGGTAGTTGCCAGGGGCCCAGCCCTTTTCGTGCCTGACTACCAAATGTGGAAGAGCCTCCCTGCCCTCGCTCGTCCCGGGATACAGGAAGAACACAATCTTCCAGCCACCAGCCCTGTGTCCCAGTGCTGCTCTCCACTGACCTGTTCGACTCTCTGGTTTAGTGAGAATGGAGAGCAACCTTCTGACGTTTAGCAGTTAACATGAGGCTTGTGAGAAGTGTTAGATCAATGGTAGATCTTCACTTTTAAAAATCCACTGCCCCAGGAGATTATTTTTTAATTTCTGACATCCCTTCTATGCTGTTTGCCATTCAGAAGATGGCTGATGTGATATGTGGTACAGGTAAGGTGAAGGATAGAGCAGCTTCCTCTCGTTTTGAAGCAGTCCATTAGGTAAATTACTTTAAATGACCATTATATATGTTTCTAATACAGAGAAGATTAGTTCTGCTTTTCACCCCTCACTTACTTTTCCTTTATCCAGTCGTGACAAAGTGATACTTTTTTACTGCTTGCTTTTTATCAAGGCAGAAAGTAGATGATTTTGATACAGTAGATAAACGTACTAACTTAGCACCAAGACAAGGTCACTCTTGTGCAAAAGCTGAGAATATTGCAGAGCAACTTTTGTAAAATATTTTAAATTGACATAGTTATCCACTGTTGGTTTTCCCATGTTTTTCCTTCATAAAAATATTAAGGCATACTTTGCTATAGATAGATGAAGTAGCTGTGTAGGTCAAATACAAGACTGGCTTTTCCTACCAGGTCACACATACAGGAGAAGAACTGGTAAACTTACTGAAAAGACGAGGAAATCAGCACTGTTGTAACAAGGGAAGTTTTGTCTAACAAACCATTCAAAGCGTCTGTGAAGGGAGTGAGGCAAGAAACGTGGGTCCATCCACAGCTGCTAGACCTTACAGCAGTGTTATAAACTGCATGAGTCTCTGCATCCTGCTAGGCTCAGCTGGGTCCATGGTGATGTGTTTTCCCAAAGACAGTTTGTTGCAAGGGGACTAACAGATCCTACTGCCGTGTCTTATTCTGGGCAACGTGTGCTTGACAGGACAGATTAAAAAAGGAATGCTATCACATGTTGCTGCTTCTGGCATATGTTTATTTTAAAGTTAATAGAAAAAAGGGATCTTCTTCAGACATCATTAAAAAAGTAGTAAGTGTATTAACGGTGCAAAAATTGCACTTTTCTAATGCTCATCCCATAAAGGGAAGATTTAAGAGGTATCAGAATGCAGTGGGGTTTTTTTGAAGAGCCAGCTTTTGATGTGCTGGGCGGTTGCCATCAGCTGCAAAGCATATGAGGTAGATGGGATGTGTACAGTACTCTTTCTAATCCCTCTGGGAACTGAGAGCTCCATTTCCCTCCAGCCTGCAGGTGAAGATTTGGTGCTGGAACAGAAGTTCTCCAAGCAAGCAGTGAGAAATCTAACCGTGTTTTCCTGAGAAATCCTGCATGTCTGAGGTCTGGTGGGAGAGTTTGATGGCACTGCTGCTCACCACAAACTGTCTGTCACTTGGAGATGAGAGAACGGCACAGCCCTGTGTGTCAGGAGCTGGGCTGCGGGGGAGCTGCTGGCCCTGGGTGCAGCATGCACGTGTGTCAGCAGGGAGAGGACTGGCACCTGGTCTCCAGTCCAGGCACCCATAACGGGAAGGGAGATCACACCAAGTCATTTGAAAAATCTGTGGTTGCAGAGGTATTTTCCAGGATTCTGATGGCGTCCGTGAGAAAGTCCTTGCTTTTACACAGTGCTACCCATAAACAGATAGAGAGTTTTTGTAAACTATTTTGCAGGTGTTTTGATACTACCTGAGAGTGTTTTCAAATGGGTGTTGTAGGGTTTTGCCAATCATGTCCCAGAGGTGGATGGTCAATGACCAATGGCCCTACACCATTCAAGCAAACTAAGAGATATAAACGAGTCTGTAAATTAATAAATAATTCCATTCTTTCCTGAACAGAGTCTATGTCGTTTCTCTGCCGCCCCTTGGACAACAGCGACAAAAATCAAACATCTTCCCACCTTTCTGCCTGTTAATGTCTGTCTTTCAACGTTCATTTTATTCTTTATACACTAATTCACATATGAATAATTTAGTTGTGTAAAACATACCTTAAACAACAACAACAAAAATCTTTCTGAATTGTCGAAAGCTGCTTCCTGGAACATTATTATTTTTAACAAGCTTTCTAAATCCCCATCTTAAAATAATACTCTGTGTTTGTCTACTTGGACATGTTGCCATGGAGGAAGTAAGTTCATTTTATTTATTACAACAAGAAGTAAAGCTTAAAAATAATAATTAAAAAACTCAGTGGTAATCTGAAAATACTCTTGCGCTATTGTGTTGCCACCCTTCCCCACTGGAGTCACTCCCAACTATTTTGCAACTTTTCTGGTTTTGTCTCTGCCCCATGAGCAGGGTGCTTCAGTTGCAGTTTCTGTGACATGTAGCCCTCCTGGGGGCCTTGCTATGTTGCAAAGTCACTCAGCCATCAGCAGAAAGGAATAAATATGCACCACCTAAGTGCTTTTTTATTTAAAAAACATAATTACAATTATTAGTTTCATTTTTTCAAGATGTCAAGTGAGATCTTACTAAGTAACTATGTAACTACCCTGTTATCCCTTCCTGCTGGAGGTTGGCGGAGAAAGAGTTGTAGAGATTAGTAGACAACTATGAGTATATCAACTACTTTTAACACTCTCCCAACTTTTTCTCCTCAGAATCCACCAAAAGGTCATCTCCTACAATATACAAATACAAATGAGGAAGTTTAATTTTTAAACTATCACAGACTGTCACAGTATGAGATGCTAAATTACACAGAACAAAAACAAAAAAACCAAAACAACAACAACAACAAAAACACAACCAAAAAAAAAAAAACTCTTGAGGAGTTTCCCAATTTCAGTGCAAAAAATTGTATGGAAAGAGTATTAATGGATATTACTGATGGGTAGCTTTACTCATCTGTCACTGCATAGTTGTGCACATCTCCTGTTTAAATCACCAAAACTGTCATGGCATTCTTACCCCCATCTCACCCATCCTACTCAATGCTGCCTCAGTTTCTGTGTTTCCACCTCAGCCTAATGAGAGAGCTGGGCAGGACAGGAGTACTGTATGTAATTTTTGCACAAAATGTAATTTAACTATGGGTTCTTGATTTGAGACATCAGGCTCCAATATGGCATGTATTTTCTGAGTACTAATCTACAGGATATTATTCTATAAGGAACAAAGCATTGCTCCATGGAAGCTGCCAGTTATGGCAGATTTAATGTACAGTTGTCTCAGAGCTGCCACTGCGATTCAGTATTTTCACTGTGTTCAGTATTACTTGTGATCAAACTGGAACCTAAAAGGACTGGCTAAAACCTCTGTGCTATGGTACACGTCTTAATATGCAACAATAATTGGAGCTGGGGGACTATGGGAGTGCAAAATGAAGCATTTGTACATGTGCAAGATTGAAGCCTAATTGAAGAGTTTCGCTCATTATGTAGAAATTTCCAGTCTAATGGATTAAGTGTCAGATTGGTTGGAAGATCAGTGTTCACATAGAAAGCTCACAGTATATTGTACTCCTCGTAGTGAAAACTTAGGCTCTTTTAGGTGTATCAGTTCAATATTTTATCTTACAGCAGAAAGAAGGGCAGTGGCAGTGACACTAATGTAGCTTTCTAAATCTCTTGGTACTAGTGCCTTAAAATCCCTTACCCAGACTCATAAATTAATGACATTTGGTACTCTCACTTGTGCAAGTGTGCTGATTTTCTAAGGACCAGTGTTTGCATCCATAAACACTAGCAGCAGAGAGAAAAAGCATCTGCTTTTAAAGCAAATGGAAGTGTTGCCATTAATTCCTTCCCAAGGAGACTGATCTTGGTGAGGTTGGATCCCTTTCTGCTGCTAGCAAAAGGCATAATTTACCCCATTTACTGTGCAATTCTCTTTTCATGAGAGCTAAATCTTTACCACTGCTCATCTGTCAGGGGTTCTCAGGCCACGCCAGTAATTTACAGATGTAGCAAAGGATACTCAAGTAATTTGTGCCAGCAGCTCAACACGGTACTTTTTGGACAGATTCATCTTTGACCGGGTTCCAAGAGTGGGGAAAGTGGAGGTCTGTTTTCTTGTTATGATCCAGGAGCACATGTCACAGGAAGAAAGGAAGGAAGTGACTTTTGTATTGACTGCTTCCCACCTCTGTCAAAAGTGCTTTTTCTGCCAACATTTGTCCTTGGAAGGGTTGTTCCACTCCTGAGCCTTAGGGTGAGCTCGCTGTGTCGGATCCTGCAGCACACTGACCCTTCTTCCCTCTTGCTTTCATCTTTTATACCCTATCACAAAACCACCAAGAGCACTACCTGGAACTCTGCAACAATGCTGTCTAAATAATGACTCTTGACCTATTGATAATGACATATTTTTTTAATATATCAGTATTGACTACCTAATTTCCTATTATTTTTTCCCTCTATAAATTCTCAAACTTATTAGTAACCCTGCTGTTTCATACTCAAGATACTTTGTATCTCCAGGGTATGGCACGTGATATCTTTCTGTGCTTCTCTAAACCATCCTTGGTTTTTCTTTCTATTGGTCCATTGTAGATTAAATTTTTTTTATTACTGTCTGCTTTGGCTGTGTCATATCAATTTCCTGTTGCTGGGTTTCAGCGCTGATGAGCTAAAGAGCTTAAAAAATAAGGATGCAGATTCTAAAAGTGTAGTGTATACTTAGGCATGTCAAAAGATTGAGATGCATGCAAAATGTTTTCCTTTTGCAAGACCTTTTGCTGCCAGTGATGATAAAATTACTAGACTTGGGGTTGCACTAACCCTGATTATAGAGTGAGATAATAAATACTAGAAGTGATTTCAGTTCAGTAGGTGGACGGGTAACAAGCTCTTTGACTGGAAGCTGAAATTAGATAAATTCAGATTAAAAGTAAATTGCTAGCAATGTCAGTAATTGACCAGAGAAAGCCCTTGGACAGCTGTGTTCTCCCCACTGGAAGCCTGAGCTGCCTCCTCCGTGAGCAAAGCCCAGCCGTGCTCCTCCGAGCTTCCCCTCCGTGCTTTGCAGGTGGCCTGGGATGAGAGCACCCTGAATTAATGCAGGCTAAAACCTCTGCTGCTCTCCTCAAACCTACGTGCAATGTATAGAGCACCTACAAAGGCACAACTCTGCTCATGACAGTAAGAGTGCTGTCAGATTAAGTTTTGCAAATAACATTTGGGCCATGTAATCAATGCCTTCATTAAAGAAATTTTTAGCAAATATATTTTTAAAATAGTTTTATATTTACTTACTCTTTAAAATTTACTTTTAAGGCATCTGCCTCATCAAGCCTGACAAAGCCCTCACTCCTCCATGTTTAGCTCCACCTGCCTGTTTGTGTTGGTTGATAAATGTTTTTTTCCATCTGGGTTCAAATGATAAGCATTGTTAGTGCTAAGCCTTCCACCTTTCTGTCCCAGTGGGGTACTGCCTTTCCAATTACCCTCTCCTGCTGTCGTAAACTGATAAAGTTATCAAATTGTAGTCCCGTGTTGAGTTGCCACAAGGGAGCTGGTTACCCGCTCTAGAAAAAGACTTTAATTATTGGCTTTTGAGGTCTAAGTAATTGCCTTCATTTTGCACATCTAGGAAAAGATGTCTGTCTCCCTACTGTTTTTCTTGATATTAAAATGAGATGATTTACAGGTTTTGATGGTAATTCATTAAAAAGAGTTGAGCTACTGTTGCCCATTACTGTCACCTTTCATTAGTTCAAATGTGGCTATGACCATATTCTTCCTACATAATTTATCTGCTAGAAAAAAAATTGCATCTCTAAATGTCAAAGGAAATATTCAGAGGAAGATTCAGAGTTGCCAGAAGAACAAATTTTGGAAGCAATATAAAACTTTCTTTCTACCTCAAGTGGCAGAGCTATGCCAACCATAGTTTTATGCATCCTTTGAAATATTTGACAATGGCCACCCTCAGAGCCAGGAAACCAGATCAAACAATCAAAGGGACAAACCCCATAATAAATTAATTGTTGGACACAAAAAGTTCTTGTGAAATCTCTTTACTTCCTCCTTGCCCTTCCAGCTGAAATGGAGCTGCCAAATAGGCTTGTACGTTCAGTAACAGATTTCAGAGAAAATAAAGCACTGAGCTACTTTTAACTGGCAAACAAACAAATTTAAAAAAAATGTTTAAGATATGACTGAGTGAACATTTTCATTATGTAGTCAGACAAATAATTTAAGGATTTACAAGTTTTTCACCTCTTTTAGTCAGCATGAAAATTCAGTCATTCCACGATCATTACAGACCTCATCCAGCTTCACAGGAAGCCAAAGTAATGATGGCTGACAGCACTTCAGAGGAGATGCAAGAAATCCATGCAGGCATTTGCTTTCAGATTAATATGCCCTGGGGAAAGTTGAATACAAGTGGCTGTATTTCATTGATGCAAGTATTGGATAACTGGAAAACATTATCAAAACAATCCAACACTTAGTCCACAAATTAGAAGCATATTTTCTACATGGAATACCTATTTCTATTTCTGAAAAAAATCAAAGTACTTGGACTTGATTTTTTGTTTTTAAATCCGTTTATTAAGAAAAGGCCTTTTTTTTTTACATAGAAAAGATACAGAGGGAAGTAAATGCAGTATAATCCATTACGTTATATAATAGCTATACAATTGAATATTAATGACAAAAGTTTCAGAAAACCTAAATATTATAAAAAGCCAACTCCAAAATATGACTCTAACAGAGCAAGAATGAGACACAAAAATGAACATTGAACAATTGTGAATCACAAGTGTGTAGAAAGACACAGCCAGTACAATACAAGAGGCCTTGTGCCAAAAGGATGTTCCTGATACAGTATTAGGCATTCAATGGAGGAATCAGATAAATTTAATTCTTTAAGAAATCTCAGTATCTGGTCTATCCTGCAATTTTTTATTTAATTTCCCAACTTTTCAGAGTTGGAAAGCCTTTAAAATTTGGCTTAAAAAAAAACTCCAATGAGAATATCAAATTCTTAAATCTTGTTTTGTCATGTCTTCCAATGACAATTATTAGATTACTTTCCCAAGGATTATGTGAAAGAAAATAAGACAATGTGGAATATATAATTCGAAGCTGTGAACTGAACTGAGCACTCCTGCACTGCCATCTGTGACAGCCTTTGCTGAAGCTTGCAGAAGTCTACAGAGCTCTGCCACAGTACCTTCAAGGCACCTTCCTGTAAACCCAGGCAAATTCACCAACAGTCCAATAATAAAATGGTTAGGAATACCATTGGGAAGTAAAATTGTCTCACAAATGGGTATTGTGCAGATTAAAACATACATGGGGAAAATAATGAGAACAGACACTTGAATGGCAAGAGAAGAGATTTATTTTTACTGACTTTCAACTGGTGTTAAGATTGCTTGAGAGACATCCAGTAAATGTGTAAGACCACCACAGATATGACTACAAATGCATATTCTGTCTATCTCACTACCACGCCCTCTCTTCTTAAAGGCACTAACTATAAATAGTACGAAAACAGACAGATAAAATGCCACAAAAAAAAAAAAAAGGATTGTTTGTATGGACTTCTTGTTTATGTCTGTATACATTCATGCTTTAAATGTACAATTTAAAAATTAACTTAAAACGTCACCTTTATTTTGGCAATACAACTGATAAAATGAAACATGCAGAACACACAGCTTGACAGAACTCAGTGCATAATTTTGTCAGAATGAAGCAGTTCTTTACCACCCTTTGTGAGTTGGGAATACATTCATATTACAAGGCAAAAACCCCCCCACCCAAAACAGACAACATCTGGCTTCTGTTTAATGCATCTGTTTTTCCACATCTCCTCCAACATCTTTGGATAGTAAAATCTATGTCTGACCACAGGTTAAATTGTATGATTATATTTTAACAGTCTTCATAGTGCAGCAAGGTAAGACAGAGCTGCCTATATTCACTGTTCTATCTCCAGGCTGTCCATTTTTAAGTCGGGTGGTTTAAAGCTATTCACTTCCTCATAGGTAAGTTCTGTAGAGGGGGTGTAAGGAAGAGAGAAGAATTAGGTGATATTCTCTTCAGAAGAAAAATGTTCCAGACAAAACAGTTCTACAGACACATGAAACTTGTAGTTTGTATTTCCAGCCTTTTTAGCACCCACAAGAAAAACCAGACTGAATTCACTAGGAATCCTCCTCTTAACCTCAGATTACAAATTAGATGCACAAATACTGTTATTGTACAACATGACTGTCCCCTTCAACTAATTAATTAAACACAGGGGCCCTGAAATGAAAACATCAATTATGCTGTCAGATGACCTGCCAAAATGATGTCATAAAAGACAAAATGTAATGGAAAATGAATCTTTAAAAGTACCTAGATAGCTTTTTAAATGTACACTTTTAACTGTGGAGAACATGCTTTGTCATGTCTCAGTCAGTTGCCTTCAATTATATATCATTTGCAAATCTGTGCTAATGCCTTGGGATCCTGGTTTTTGTTTTGTTTGTTTTTTAAACGTTTTACTGTAGCTAACCTAATTTTCCTGTTCTCTGAAAAAACTTTTCTTTTTGTCTTGGAAGCGTGTAACAGCTTTCACCAAGAAGTTCTATATTCATCTAGAAACATGGCTTACTTGCTATTTTACCCTGCTTTGGGAATAACCCTTTATCTTTTCATGCTAACAGTTCCGTCCTATTTTCTGCCTTGGACATAACTATGAATAGCATACTCCTGGCCTCTAAAATTTTGAAATATTTTCTAACTGATTAAACACGTTAGTAAGAAATCTATGAGCTTGGGCTGCAAGCCTCAGCAGTGTGCAATGGAGGGCAAGAAATGAAGTGCATAATGTATAAGATAAAGTGTCTGAAATCTCATTTTACTTTGGTGCTCAGTCCCTCGAGATCAGGCACCACTGATTTTTAACTTGAACAGAAAAAGAGCAGAAACATGCCATTGACATCTTGAGAAACTGGGTCAATATTTCATCAACACTACAAACATTTTATGTCAACTTACTTAAATGTGGCACATGCTGTACTTGAAAATAAAAAGTTTATTCCCCAAGACAAAAATATGGCCAGAGGGAAGAAGGAAAAGCAGCAAACCAGTTGTGCCAGTTTTGAGATTTGTGTCCCAGGCCTTTTTTTTTATACTTGAATAAAGAAGGAATTTGACCTGTAGCTCTGTCAGGGTCAATGATGTAAAAAATGACACATGATAAATGTAATGATATATAATATCATACTGTCCTTCCAAGAGAATTCACCTTCAGGTCCGCATTTCAGTTTAGAAAGTGTTCAGATGCTAAGCTAAGATTGTTTCTGAAATAATTTCAACAGAGTTTCATCACAAACAGGAATCAGCTTCACGACTCAGAAATTGTTAAACTTTCCTGTTAAAGACTTGGGCAACTGAAAAAGCAGCAGAAAAAAAATCAACCACTCCTAAATACAGCAGCAAATGATCACAGCTCTCAACAAAGATGTATGGGTGGTGCTGTAGGCTGCCAGGTTTTGCAGAGAGCACGTGTAAGGAGTAAGTGATGCCAGTCAATCCTCCTTGTTGGTACAGACACAGCTTCTAGAAAAGCATTTCCAGGCTCTAGGAGGTTGATTTATCGCAGAGAGAGCCAAGACCCCACTATTATCTTTCTTTAAGATACACTTGCTATAGACAGTCTGCTTTCTCCCCTGTAATGTCCAGGATAAAACATGGCACAAGTGGATGGGCATGAGGAAGCCATGAGAGGTCAGTATTCTTTATCATAAACCTAACCACTATGATAATACATTTTTAGCAAATCTTTTCAGAGTAGAGTTATAGAAAATGCAAATACAAACAAAAGAACATTTATTTTATAGAAGACATATTTCATCTTAAGCCAAGGAAAGGCTTCATTGATGAACAGAAGCAGTTTTCTACAACATTATTCTCAATTTAAAATCTCTAGTAAGGATTTTTTAGAATATTATGTCCTCATTAGACAGTGATGAAACTGGACTGTACTTTTCAGTGTACTTGCAATCTAATGTTGAGCCACCTTACTTCCGTGATACTGCAGTGCAATACGATCATGTTGCAAGTGTGGAAGGTTGTTGCAGTATTTGCCAAAGAAGGGTTTTGGGGTGTCACTCCCAAGTAAAATCATCAGCTATCATTTCAAACAGGACCAATAGCACGGTTTAGTTATTAATTGCAATTCCTTTGCTATCTAAAGCATTATTAACAAAATACACATCTATGTGGATAATATTACTTTCTGGTTCTGAACAGAGCTACACCAGAATCCCAAGCAGTGTCACGTGCCCCAGGACAGTTACTTCAGCTGGGGATCTGACCTAGAAAACTAAAAGCAAAATGGAATGTGTGATTACCTGGTAACTAGCACAAAATTTTAGTCAAGCTTTCACTGGTACAGGGAATCTAGTAAGGAGATGACAGAATGGGAGGTGTGGGCAAAATCCAGAGAGGAAACATAAGCCTTTCCACCTGTCCACTCCCACAAGCACACATATGAACTTATCTTGTTTGCCTGAGGCTTAAAAATTCAAATTCCTCTGGCTAGAAATGGAGGGCAACTGTTATTTAAGTAAGGCTTTCTTCTGCTACATGTCTTCACTACTGCATGCAATTCTGATACCTTTCCATTCATCTATGGTTCTCTCCTTGTTCTCTATGGACTCGTCGTACAGCTCGGCCTCAGGCTCATCATCGGGATCGTGGTACTGAACAAAGTAGGGATGAGCAAGTGCTGCTGAGGCTGTGATCCTTTTATCACTGTCTAATATCAGCATCTTCTCAAGCAGATCTACAGCTAAGGGAAAAACAGAAACGCGCTTCAAAGCCAGAAGAGACCACGAGGAAACAAAAGAAAAGGCAACTGTTTACACACAACCTATTCTCACTCACCTTAAACACAATATTACTGACAAAATTTAGACAACATAACAAGTAAGTTTTGAAGATTTTTGTACTGAGAGTACAAAAGAGAGCTGAAGGAAGCCTCTGGTTTGCTTGTGGCATGCACAAAGGTTCACTATAGTCAATCTGAGATCTGATTCACCTCTTCAGATGTCCAAGGACTTACTTCTAAAAAAGATCTGTGTGTGCTCATAAGGTAATATCCTGTGTTGTGCATCATGTGCTTGAGTTTGCACTGATTGGGACCAAGCTAAGTAACTTGTGAATAATAAAATGGGATATTACACTTCTAACAAGCTGCACCAATGAAACGATCAGATGAAAACCCCAAAGCAACTTCACAGGACCCAGCATAAACAAAGTATGTTTGCAGTTGACATTTGAAGAATACTAGAAATGAGAGAAAGTTGTATGACTGAAATAAATTTTTTATGGAATTCTATCATAACTATTTAAAATACTGTCTATTTTTTTACCGCTTTCATATAAGCATTGGCATTAATTTGCTTTTATGTTATGAATATGTAGCATGCTCTCATGTACTTCAGATAAATAAATCCCATTTTTTAATACACAAGTGTTCCAAACTACTTGTATTGTAAGAATAAAATTGGTATTAAAACATAAAATGAATTCAAAGCAATTTAACTCACAATACTTCCCTATAGCGTGCATTTGATGGAACTGACCAGGTACTGCAGTGAGATGACTCTGATGACTTAAGTGTCTCTCCTTTGTCATGTCACAAGAACAAGTTCACAGAAACATCTCTTTTGCACATGCAGAACCATTTGATTAGACAGAAAAACAATTGTAGAGGATCAGATCAAAGGTCTGCCTTAGCCCAATATCCTGTGTCCAACAATGGCTCATATATTCCTGGGAAATAATACTCAAAAGGGTCATTCAAACAGCTATACTTCCTGGTATA
This sequence comes from Daphoenositta chrysoptera, assembly GCA_013397915.1. Taxonomy (NCBI): domain Eukaryota; kingdom Metazoa; phylum Chordata; class Aves; order Passeriformes; genus Daphoenositta; species Daphoenositta chrysoptera. The sequence goes on from VZRO01003725.1 coordinate 107,289, forward strand.
TTCTTCTGCTTGCCAGCAATTTACAGCTCATGGCCTTCCTGAGCCAGAAGTGATGTCTCTAATCGAGACCCCTTGACATTTTTATTTATTTCTGCTATGTATAGCTGGCTTTTGCTTTTCATCCACGGACCATTTCCCTGTAGGAGGTTCCTGTAATTTCCACCAGAAACAGAAAGACACAGGCTTCATGAAGTGAAAACAGTCTCAGGATGAAAGGTTAAGCAATGCTCTTCTCACTGGTCTGATTATTATTACATGGGATCATACAGCAAGGAACTCAAGGAATGCTTGAATTCCTATGTTAGTGAAAAATTTTATCTGTCAGTCTGACTTTCTTACCTAATGGATTGGCACCACGAAATACTGCTTTCAAATCCTGTTGAGGCATATGTGGAAGAGATTCGATGTATTTTCTTGCCTGGAAATAAGTCAATATACATACCATATCCACAGGGTTAAATTTTGCCCAACAGTAACCACATCAACTCTAAAAAACCAGACATGACATTTTTAATGTTTCTTATCCTTGGGAAATCCTCTTTACATAAAACCACAATGTATGACTTTGTTTCAAACACTCACTCCTGTATACTGGACAATAAGCAAGAGAGTTTTAAGCAGGTGTATTTTGGTCTAAGGCTTGTGTGTTAGCACTTTAGCTTTCACCTGTGCTTACTGGTTCGTTGCACTATATCCCTAGGGAACACATGCATGTAATGTTCAATTAGGAACTGCAGCCTAAATCATCTTTCAGTTACCCTCAGCAAGGTGGTATAATTCAATCTGCAGCCTTCCCTCCCCTCTCTTCTCTGGTGAGATGTAGCTTCACTAAACAAAGAACAAATTCTGATACTCCATGGAAACAGATTTCCAGATGTTTAACAGAATTGAAGCTTGCCTTTTCACTGTGTCTGTGAAAGGCTCATCCAAACTCAGCTAGCAAAAGTCTGCCCGGATATAGGATCCACAATTGTCAGCCTGACATTACATGAGCGATGAATTTTTAGGCTGAGGTACATTGGTTGGCAAGAGAAGAGACTGAATACTGGGATCAGACAGAACAGGGAATTTGGAACAGGAACTGTCAAAAAAGAAGCAAATGGCTACTCCCTAGATCCATTAAAAACACCAGCTGGTCTTCGGACAAACCCTAACCCTTTTAAAACATGTTTGTGTTACACAGATGTCTCTCCGCATTTAGCAGTCCTGTTAGAAGGACACTATCTGCAGAAGGCTAACTAAGCACCCTTGGCCTATGGAAAACAGCAAAGGAAATAAAGTGCTTCATACTGAGCAGCCTATGACTCCAAGAGAGGTATCAGAATGAGAAATGTGGAGTTATCTTCTGCACTGTTACAAAGTGACTATAAAATACTATGACATATAATCAGTGCAATCCTACAACTGCACTTGGGAAAATGATCTGGTTCCCTACATTGTTCTCTCTCATCTTAATTTCTGCAGCATTAATGAACTGATATAAAGATATAATAAATCATTACATAACACAGCCTCCTTTCAAGATGTGTTCCAGTTTAAGGAGGCAGATATATTTATTTTTTCTGCTTTTTTTAAGATGTAAGCATATTCTATCAAAACTCTAGACTGCCATTAGTGACACATTTCAGAGCCTCACTAAAAGAAGAAAGCCTTTATGTATTATGTCCCCAATCCGTTAAAAAGATATTAGTATTTTCCCTTTTTATTATGAGGGTTGACAGCAAGGCTTTCTTAAAAGGGTGATTTCTTCTGAACAGCTGTAGCCAGTCAGGCAGAGAAGGATGTTTAAAAACTCATCAAACACAGGCTTCACTGCATCTATTTTATACCCCTAAGGCTCATAAAGGCAGCTAACACCTCGTAGAAGGTCAGGGTGTGCAGCTCCTATCAGAGTTACATCTTCCAGGACATTATGTGTATATATATAAGAACAACAGAGAGCTACCATATGTTCTTTCATGGAAGCTATGGACTAGGGTAGAAATGAGGTAGATTTCTCTTATAACAAACATCTGTGGATTTATTGATTATTTGTTTCTGTATGGACACCTGTCAACATCTAATCATCAACTAATCATCAATCAACAACTAATCCTAACATAACTGAACAAGATGCAGAGAAAATTACGCCCAACCTTGCCCAGCAATCCTTTCAAAACAACACAGACCTATCAAAGTCCACTTACCAGCCTGTCCCCTCTGCTTATATATTCACCACAGAAACCCAACCAAGGGAATCCCAAAGTTTAAATTATTCTGAAATGCAATTACCATTTAAACTCATATTAACATGAAAAACCAACACCTCAGTAACTTGTGCTGAAACATTCAATAAAGTTGATCTTTTAGTTCCCAATTCTTTAATCCTCTACTTATAACTGAAAATAGGCTTGGCATTTCAGCAAATCTCCGACATTGCTGTTACAGGAATATTAAAAATTATCCATGGCTGCAAGCTGCATTAAGAAATACCTAAACAATAAGGCCAAACTACATGGTAAAGAACAACTAGAATGAATGAACTCCCGTGCAACTAGCAATTATGTCCAAGCAGGTTATGCATGTCCTTTGACACTGCTCCTCTAATCAGGCAGCAGCAGCCCAGAGGTGACCTAGCAGCACTCCCGTTCATTAACCTGGTTTTTGTGTTCTGCCTGTGCTCTAAAGGTATAATTAGCCCAAATAAAACAGTTTCAGGATTCCTGTAGCTCACTGAGGTATGCTCTGAAACACAAGAAGTTAGAAGAACAAAGCAGATACTATTTCCAGTAAGTATTTAAGGTGTTAATCTCACAATCAGAAAGCTGACTAGTTGTGGGTAAATAACACATTTGTATATACTACTGAGAACATGTTACAGCAAAACCTGTAGGATCTTAATAACACATAAAGGTTACGAAAGGACCTATGAGACCATACAAGGACCCATGCTTAGGACAGCACAGTCTGAGATTTGTTGGTTGATGCAGTCCCTGGCAAAAGGACACATGCTTAGTCAGCCTCCTGCCCAGCCATTCCCAGGTGCTGGGTACCCAAAACTTCTGGGACTGTGTGTTGGCCTGTGATGATGAGGTTTCATTATGCTCGTACCTTCCAGAAATAGAGGGCTGGTCTGGCTCCCCTGCTGCTCCTGCTTACTTGACCTGCTCCTGTATTCATTACTAAGGTCACAGGAAACCCATCAATATACACATAAGCTGAGAAACAGCCACTAGTACTAGTCTGAGGTGTATACAGGAAAGGTTTAAGAAAACAGCTGCAGATCAGGGGGTATCTGTGTGCTGTTGTTTATCTGGACTCTGACACTGTGCCCATCACCTGCCCTTATCAAACATACTACATCTCATTCCTTAGCTGGCTATCCATGGTTATTGCTTACAACAAGTGTTTGAAGGATAATTTTACCAGAGAAATTAAGTGGAAATTGTTCATTTACTAGATTACTATTTTAAAGAAATCACATGGGAAGTTAAAAAGCCCGCTCTTAACTACAAATATTAACAAGCAAGTGGACCTCATGCAAGCATTTATAGAGACGAATAAATACGATTTTCAAATTCGGGATCTAAATAGAGCACTCATGCAGAGCACACATTATTTGATTTGGGTACATCTCTGTTTAGAAACCTTGCAACAATGGAAAGCATAAAAATTACAGAGACATCAGATTGAATAGCAACAATATAATGCTCTGAGCTGAGCACCAGTTTGAATTTTTTTAATTATAAGAATAACAGCAATTTAAAAGATCATCAGGACTAATTTCTTAACTCTTTGCAAAAACTGAGTACATGAGAACAAGCATCAAAATCTTTCCAGGTGACAGTCAAGGCATCTGGATGCCTCCAAAAGCGTATTTTTTGAATGGTAGCATTCTAGCAGCAAAAACCAGAGATCATTTTAAGGTTATTTGCTCATTTCCAAATCAGAGTGTCCGTGTAGCACGGGCAGTGACATACCGTGCCAGAGAAAGAATGACAGAAAGTCAGTTAACCGACTGAAGCTGGGAACTCACATGTTCTGATGATATCTTCTTCAGAAGTTCTGAACTGGGTGTGCCCACAACCTCCATTATTCTCTTTAGCTGATCAATATCTGCATTATTTCAGGGAAATAAACAGCACACAATCCTTCTGGGTTTAGACAATTAATGAGTTTCCATGCACGTAACTAAGATGTTTAAAACCATTCAGCAAGATAATTCCACTGTAGCCCATTGAAGGATATCAATTCATACCTAATAATGCCTAGACCTGGAGTATCAAATTCTCTACTGTACTTTATTAACTTGTCAGGTATGTCAGCTGCATGAAAAAATAGTGCTTTTCTGTCCCAATTTAATACATTCTTAAGCTTAATCTTAATAGCACATTTATGTTTCAGTGATCTGAGGGATTTCTGAGGATCAGTCTAATATAATACAGAGCTCATAGGGCTAGATTACTAATCTGAAGACTGGCAAGTGAAAGGTTCTCATTTGGTAGCTTTAAAAATCTGTTTTATATAGGTCTCAAGTTTAAAAACCTTGAAAATGTTGATTTTTCATTGTCATATAGGACCTGTAAAGTATATTACATTTTTCATAAACACTCTAGATTGTTTTACAGCTTTATTTAAATTGATATATAATTGTAGGCAATATTTTATAACAACGAACAAAATCTTATTTCCTGCAAACTAGATAGATTGATTTTTCCAAATACCACATATCATGTAATCAAACAGTCTGAGGACAAACATCTCCTGCTGATGAACACATGGAGAATGCCTGTGGTTACAACACAGTCTAATGATGCTGAGCACAACAGAAAGGCCAGTGGGGGGATTTGGTCTCAGCTCTCTTAAGATGATTTCAGGCAATTCTAATGTCATGATGCTTTGCACCCAGCAACAGCTTAGTATTAGCAGAAGTACTTGCTTTTTGAGGGGTTTCAGAGTAGCAAGAAATGTCAATATTCAGTATGGAAGAATGTGCTTTTGTATCTCATAATCAAAGCCTTCTTCCTTGATGCAGTTGTTTCCTTATTCCATATTACGATTTTTTCACCCATTTTCTTTTATTATTTTACTGCTCTCCTTAGCAACATCTCTTTTTTGCTCCTGCCAGCACAGGAAACGCCAATGGAAATCCCTGATGTTCCATCAGGGACCACAGCACAGTGCTGCAGAAAAGAGAGGGCTTTGTTGCTCCTGTGGCTTTTTTTAATATAACAAGACACAACAGGCCTACTAATTCACTTATTATTTAAAAGTTAACTCATTTGCATGTTAGGGACTTTCAGCCTAAAAGCAGTTCTGTTTTTTAAAATCTTATTAGCTGATGAAAAAATTGTGCCTTTACTCAGCTTCAGTATTAGTGTACGTTATTTCAATTAGATCCACACATGGAAGAAATCTACTCTGTTGTAACTAAGTTATTATTTAAATATGATACACAAAAGAATAAATGTAACTTTTTGTTGTTTAGGAACATCTGTTACTGGTTTTTATCCTACCAGTGGGTCTCATATTCAGTTGTCATATATACTGAACTGAAAGATTAGCAAATTGTTTACTCTTTTACAAGTTTGTTACCTCAAAAACATGTCCATAGAAACACTCAAGTCCTTAGGAAAAAAAAGGAAGAGTTAGAGAGTATTTTTATAGTTACATTTTAAGTTTTATATTAAGGATACAATCATTTCCTGGAAATAGAGCCTTTCCTTTCAATAGCTCTGCCATGATACATCCAACCGACCATATGTCAACTGCCAAAAAACAGAGACAGAAATGTGCACAATGAATCAAAGAGATCCTTAAACACAGCTGCTTCTTGGTTTGACACTACCACTAAATCCAGCTGTAGCAAAATACAAGTCTTCTCAGTTTACCTGTTTGATTGTAGTGCATCCAGTTTAACATAATTTCTGGAGCTCTGTACCATCTTGTTGCAACATATCCAGTCATTTCATCATCAGTTTGACGAGCTAAACCAAAGTCTAAAATCTACAGAATAAAAATAAAATAATAATTTTTAAAAAAACCCTTTCACTTTTGTTATAGGTCCTGATTTTCACATTACTCATTTCTGAGTTTTCCGTAGTCCCTCACTCTCGGTGAAGTAAAACAGCAGCACTCTGCAGACGAGCTCATCTGCTCTCCCTGCTGTATCCCTGCAGCCTCTGGTGCTGCACAAAGATATTTCCCCTGCAAGGAACCTGGCGCTTTGTTCTCCAAAGCAGACTTTATATTTTGCCTTGAGTTCAATTTTCCTCTGACCTTCATGTACTAAAAATAAATACTGTTGCTATAAAAAATGAAATATTATTATCAACTGGGAGTGCTTGTGTAAAACGCCAACAGCAAGTGCCAGTGGCCATTTAAAGACCAAATGAGCTGATCACAAATCTGCAGAATTTCTGTTGTCTAATTTTCTTATGTCTAAGCATTTAATCAAATCACACATTATGCCGATGCCCCTTGGAGAGAAATGTATATCCTGTGTAACAATGTAAATTTAAATCACGCCCCATTTGTTTTCAGTAGAACTTGCCCACTAAAACAAACAAAGGAGCTCTGTTTATGTACACAGAGGCTTGATTGCAAACTGTTCCACTCCAGACGCTTTCCCTTGCTAAGTTTGCATTGATGGGACGTTATTTCAACTGAATTTTCCCAGTTCATTTCTTTGCTTTCTATTCTGTTTTCTGGTTAGTCTGTCCCTCCAATTATGGACCCTAGCTCGAAAAGACACTGCTGTGAAAGGGTACCATCTGAGCCTCAGTGCTGTTAAGTCTGTCATCTGAGCTAGCTAGCATCTCTTCACATAGAAATGTGAATAAGATCATTGAGTATCTCCTGTGATGAGATCCAGGATTATCTATTAAGCTGATGGCTAATCCTTTTCATAGGGAATAAGAAAATTTCAAGAGTATCATTTAAAATTCCCCAGTTATAATCCAATTAAAAGATATAAAAAGCCTAAAGAAAAATATTAAGATATAAATAATTAACTTCTTAACAGCCAATACAGTTTAAAAGCGTAATTTATTTCTTAAGTAAGTGAAGAAAAATGCATGAGGCAAACAAGGCACAAATAATGGTGTGAAACTCAAATACTAATGCCCTTATTTGTGTAAGGATTTTGGCAATATTCTTCCTTAACAGCTGATCCCTTCTATGAAATGTGCACACATACACACTTTCCTTCTTTTTGTTTCTATTTCCTTTTTGTTAGTACTTGGAAAAATCCTCTAGCTTGTTCTATTAAAAATACTTTAAGGAAGTAAAGTATAAATATAAACAAAGCAGAGAGCAGTGTAAAAAATTCTAGACAGGGAGGTTCACAGATTTCACAATAATAAAAAAACCAGTAAAAGTCTCCTTTACTTACAGTACAAAAATACAGTACACATTTTAGAGTACATGATCAAACACAGATGACCCACAAAATTCCACAGATGCTGAACATACATGCATGAAGACATTAAAGAGATAATAATGAAACTTGCTGAGCATCAGCAAGTGTCACCAAATCAAACAGGAACTACAGTTTCTCACCACAGATCCGGATTATAGCAAGAACCTAACTGCACTGCTCTTATTCATTACTCTGATTTTTTGCTGATCTTGTAGTATTTGGAGTCTTTTCTTAAATCCCTTGCAGCTGGAATAAAGTGATTACATCAGTCTTAGAAACAGGAATAAAGATGTTTCTGGCTGTCACGGAGAAATGTTTAACTTCTCATTCTTAAGCTTAAAGGCTTAGAAAAGTACAAGACATCTTTTCCTTCTCCAGAGTCTCATACTTATTATGTACTTTCATATCACACAGGTACACCAAGAGTTGTATTTATATAGATGTGTACATCAAAATAGCATTTGAGAAGCAAGGATTACAGGGACCTTTTTGGTTGGTTGGATTTTGTTTGTTTGTCTTACTGCCTATAACTGGTAATAATGGTATATTTTTTGCCATCATTATTTAATTTAGCTTGTATGTTCTATAGATAGAAAAATGAAAATTGTTACAAGGCTTCATGTATACATGGCAGATGCAGATACATATCACAGGTCAGACTCTCAAGAGATACTCCATTAAATACTCACTCAGGGGCCAAACTATTGTCTATGTACCACCTGTGGGGTACAGAAGGATTTTGCAACGATATTTGCATTTATACTAAATTAACATTTGTGTGAAAACACATGTTCACAGAAATGGGCAAGTAGCAAACAGTTGAAATGAATGGAATGAGACATAAAAATGGTAACTAATGTTTTCTTAGAAAACTGTCATCTTGAGAGTTTTTACAACACTCTTTGTTACAACAGCATGATACCTACCCTCAATTCACAGTCTTCATTTACGGCTAGGTTACTGGGCTTCAGGTCCTGTAGCAGAACACAGAGAGTTAGTCAAATACTATTTCAACCTTTTAAAATATATTGTAACTATGTCTTAGTAACACATTTCACAGAAGGACACACTCCATTCATTTTCATAATCTCAAAGACTGAACTCACCCGATGGATGATGCCAGCTGAATGAATATACTGTGAAACAAACAACAAAAAAAAAAAGGTAAGATTTGAAGTTAGAGGTGAAGGGAGGTTGAAGCACTTGTCTTATTTTTTTGCTTCTGAGACTGACTGTTTTATAAACAGAAAATACTTACATCATGCCATGTTTTCAGATCAGAGGTATGTCAAACTTCAAAACCTCCCAGTTCTGTCTTATCCAGAACTGGCTATTTCAAGAAATGTAACCATGAAGACTAGATTCTACCATGAAAGGCAGCACTCACAGTGATTCTTCTGTTTAAAGTCCCTTACCAATTTGGAATTTGTTCCAGCCTTCCCTGGATGTCCATGTTGATCAGCTAGTGGCCAGTGCAATCAGTGGCCTAGGGAGCAGCATGGTTGACTCCCACATGATGCAAGTCACCTTCCCATACTGTGAACGCTGATGTGGGTGAAAGCAGCCACGCTTGCACTGTGGGACAGGTTAGTGACCAAAACACCCACCTAAGCCACAGCATTACTTCATGTCCACCTTCAAAGCAGTATTTCAGTGGCTATTTAGTGTCTCTGCTATTTTACATAAAACATTAAAAATCAAAAACTGAGAAAAGCTTACTCTGTCATTACCTATTGCTCTCTAGTTAGGATTAACAGCAAATTTACCTATGATCTTATCAACCAGCATCAGCATGATCTTGAAAACCTTCTATTCTCTAGAGGTGAATTCACCTTTTTTGGGAGAAGGAATTATACACAAAACCTGTATAGCAATTGGGAAAGCCCAAAGAGAACACAAAGGCATTCTTCATGTATACCAGGAGGCAGGGTCACCTTTCAGTGCTCCTCACAGCAGCTGTAAGCAGCTGAATGAACAGGAAACCAAAGCACTGCTTGCAATAGAAGGAGCTGTGTCCCTGCTCTGCTGAGACAACCACAGGAGCCCCTCCTGGTGCCACCAAGCAGTCATATACAGGATCAAATATTCTTTGACTAATGAGACATGAGAATTTCAAATCCAGAAGAGAGGAGCCACCAGCAACCCCTCCCTTTTGAAACAGAGCCAGAAATGCACCTGAGTGCATTTCTGAAATTAACATTCACTTAGAGCCCAATTCTTACTATTATTTAGCTTTGACACAACACAGACTTATATTCAAAACCACAAGCAGGATAATGAATGCCAGAATCCATCTTCCTAACTAAGCTATTAACTCACGTAAATGAGAGAAAGCAATTAAGGGCTTAGTTTTGCAATTTTTATTCACTAAAATCTGTACCTAAAGTGATGGAACCTGCATGCATGAATAAGTATTACTGTCTCAGGCACAAGGTGACTTGCTGAAAATAACGTAGTAAGTATATTTCAGAGCCAGTATTTACCATGGCTTGCTTTTAAACATATAATTATTTTCTGTGTCTAAAATATCAGTTACTGTTAAGTTAGCTAGTAAAGCTGCTGACCTCTCTTTTCTGTTTGCTTCTATCTTGGGAAAATCCATACTGGTCTGAGAAAAAGCTTAGCACCTAGTAATGCGAAGCATTACCTCCATCTTGTCCTGTTTATAGATACTTGTATGTTAACCATCAGCAAAATCATACATTTTGATTCTTTTGGAAGAAAATTTTGCTGTAGATTCATTGTCCATCGCCTGTGTTATCTAAGAGTATAAATTTTAACTGATGATTAAAGGAAATAATGACTTTACAGGCAGAGTAAATCCTAAGTGACTGTGTGCAGCATTGTACATTGTACATTGCTGGGATAAATTTTTACTTCCAGACATTTCCTAACTAACTTGGTTATCTCTTCACCCATGTGACACTCTCTACAAAAATCAGGACTGTGGTTTTTCAAAATGGCTCATGTCTTTTAAAGCACAAATGTGAATTGCTTTCCATATTGCTCTTTATCCATTTTGCATTCTTCAGAATTTTGGAGATGTTATATAGCATGTTATTGTCCTGCAATAGGAACTGACATAGACACTGATCTAAAGTTAATGTTTAAGGGGAGTATCACAAGTATTGTGCATGTAAACATTGGTAGGCTTGGGGGTTTATTTCTGGTTAGAAAAATTATCTGATAATTCCTGAAATGATTGCTGCTATTTGCACACTTTTAAGACATTAAAAAAAAAAGTGTTTGAATACTCTCATTGCAATCAACCAGTCCTCACTACAACATTTAGATTCCTGGGCTCAGACAGTACCTTAAGACCTCGAAGTAACTGATAGATGAGAAACTGTATATGATCATCTGTTAACTTCTGGCACTTCACAATGTTATTCAGGTCAGCACCCATTAAATTTGTTACAAGGTATCTGTGAAAATAAAACAGAGAGAAAAAAACAACACAGAATGGCAGAACAAATTCTTCTAGAGGAGTATGTACCCAGGCCATGTAGGTTCCTTTTCCACTGCCTAGTAACACATTTTATATCCTTTAAAACAGCTATGAGCTCTAATAATGCAATCACTGCTATGAGACTTAATATAATGAAAAAGGAATATCCTTACAGTATATTAGAAGCTTTTATCTCTGTTTTCTCCATGACACACTACAGCAGTGATACATGCAACATATTTTTTGATGAAGAGGAAGCCTCAACCAACATCAAAGTGGCAGCCTGAGGCACCAAATTATAGGACCTCCAAGGCCCTGGAATATCTGATGATGGAGGGTAACATTAGAGTGGTAGAAATAAGAGTGTTTTGTGTAACTTGCCTTCCTGTTCCTACTAGAAGTCCTATTTTTTGAAAAATTTTGCAGAAACATTGATTATTTTCAAAACACAGTGCTGGGGCAAAAGTATGCATCTGTCATACCCAATTCCCATTTGTGTAATTTTGCCCCAGAGTCAAAGAGGTTTGGTCACTAATTTCCATGGAGACAAAAACATATTAATTACTATTTCTTCTGCTAAATTGTTTACCTAAGTGCTTATACAATTATGTAAACCAATAGGAACTCAGCATAAATCCTATGTTTGAGTCACACTAAAATATACCTAGTTTTAGGTTAGCCAGGACTCTAGCCTAAATTTGCCTTGTTTCAGTTGATTAACAATACTTTCCTGCATTCCCGAACTCTGCCATCTATCTATGCAAAAATAATCTACAGGTTACAAACACACGATTGAACTGAAAAAGTTTTAAGTTTATTGGCATTTATGCAAGATTTAATCATTTACCATATACTTGAATCTAATTGAAATAATTTAAACTATCATTAAAAAAAGTACAAAATTGAGGTCCATTTCCCTGCCTCCTCTTTTGTGGGAAAGTTGCAAAAAGATCTTTACAAAGCTAACTGTGGCTTAAAGTCTTTCAGAAATGTATGTTCTTCCTTTTTAAAACCAGAATGGTATTTACTTACTTAGTAACTAGTCAGAACGATTTAAAAAATTTTACTTACACTTCGTTAAAGTTTTCTATTGATGTTGCAGGTGTAAAAACATCTAGCAGTCCTATAACCTGTCAGATGAAAGAAGGTGAAGGAAGTGACATTTTATTTTTACAAACCTGTAAAGCAACATGGAATTTGTATTGACAGTGTTCAGCATTTTTAGGATGAAACTTATGGAAATATGACATATGGTCATCCTGAGAACTGACATAATAGGTGGTCTACAAAGGTATCACCTCAGCCATCTTAATTACAATCTTAATTACAAAGAGTAAAAAAAATAAAGGCAGAAAAAGTAATGTCTCATTACAGAAAAGCTGACACATGCTTTATATGATTGTTATCCTATAGATATGCACACTTCCATGAGTTTTCTTGGTCTGTTTTTGTTAAAATTTTTATCCTTTCTCTGGGATACTTTTCAAGTAACCATGTTTTATTCAGGCTTCAAGTCATCAAGCTACCTTAAAGCAAGTAGATGCTCCACTGAAATCAACTGTTTACCACAAAAACAGACCAGTACTCAGTTTTGTGGGGTCTGAAGGTCTACTGTCTTTCCTTTAACTATGACACTGTTGTCAATTGCAATGAGATTAATCTGCTCTTAATTTCTCAACAGAATCCAAATTCAGCAAAAGCAGGTTTGAGGTGTTATTTTTTTTTTCCTGGTCTGATGTTTCAAGGTATTTCAATAGTAGTGAACAGAATTTTTCTATTTTAATTAGAGAAGAGTAGTATGACTTGTTTGGAGTTTCATTAACCACACCTTCAAGATTTAATTAGATATTTTTAAAATAAAAATGCAGCCTGTTACTGAAAGTTTCTAAAGTCCAGTGACTTCACTAAGATGGCTAGGTCCAGGTATCTTGGGCAGCTAGACAGTTGCATATACTTTTCGAAAAAGATTGTACCTAACTGAAATTAAGCCTATACTGCAAACTTTTGCAATGGAAATCCAAAGGGAAAGAACTCACTCTCCACTTACGTTCTCATGCTTCATGTGCTTAAGCAACCGAAGCTCTCGGTAGGTCCTCCGGGCATGGATAAGTGATTGAAAAGGTCTTGAAAGCTTTTTCACTGCCACCTTCTGTCTTGTTTTGGTATCATAAGCTGAGCTGGAAGAGGGAAAGAAAAAGCCCACATCGATGGCATGTTCTACAGCAAAGCTCTGAACCAGTTCACTGAAGGAACCTGTACCCCCCGAGGGCTCTTACCCCTTCCTGTACCCTCTTTCCCCTTCTACTCAGGGACTGCAACCAGGGAGCCAGCCAGCAGTAACTCCTGAGTGTTCCAACACAGGTCCCTTGTTTTCCATCTAGGAAATTACTGATGCTTATGGTACTGTTCAGGACTCATCCCCAGGCAACCCTTCCCCAAATGGCAAGAAAAGTAACCAGACAATTAGCTCCATTAGTGCAGCTCCAGCCTCCAGCTCCAAGGCAAGGCTCACAGGGAATATGGGGATTCAAACTGAAGTTTGTTCTTACTGAGCAAATTGGAACCTTTACTAATTAGAGGAACACTGCCTTTGTGTCTATGAATATTAATTATTATGTAACATTAGCTTGCTAGACGATTATGTCCCCAAACTGGTATCAAATTAGGATGTTGACATAACCAAGGCCATGACTTTCCCAGCAAGTGAACAATGAATCTTACACTCCAGCTCACATATCCACAGCATGTGCTTAATGTCCCACAGATAGAGCTGCCCTGCAGAAGAGGACACTAAATATACAAGACAATATTTGAAAGCAAGGGAGACCCACTCTTTTTTGGTCATTAGAAAGACATGACAAGCCCAAGCCACAAATAAATGATGTCTGATATGTAGCACAGGAATAAAAATTATCCCTGTATGTATTACTTCATGACACTATGTAATAAAATTATAAAAAGATTCTGTTTGTTACCTCCTCTTACGAAGAAAAAATTTTCTTTCAATTGTTACTGTTATCTAGTAAGTAATTGTATTCAATTAAAATACCTGGAAACTCTTAGTTTGAAGTGTGGATAACACTATCTGTACTCACTAGAGAACACTAACAAGTCAAGAGCCTTGCCACACATTTATCTTACAAAACTTTTCTGGAGTTACAAATATAAAAATTAGACAACATGAAAAATGCACAGAGTTGAATGACAACAGTCAGCAGTCACACCAAATGCTATTAACTTCTTCTGCACACTGTTTTAAACACTCCTACAAATTGTTGTAGGACACACTTGCTAGAGACAAAAAACATTGATCATGCCTGGAGTAGCTCCCAAACTGAGTAGCTCCCAATACACTGAGTCTACAATCAGCTCCAAATAGGTGGACTCTTACACATATTTGGTGCTATGCTAAAGTCACAAAGAGCCAAGTGAAGAGCAAAGCCTCTATCTGCAGGACAAGGTGGTGTTTCTAATCAGAAGAAACAAAGGATACAATCAACAAACATGCAGGAGGAACAATGACATCCAAAATGTAATTTCCTAGAATTCACCCAACCTCCATGAAGCCAACCCAGAATTTCAGAAAGACAGAATAGAAGTAAGTAGATTTAATCAACAAGTAACCTGCAGGCACTGTGGAAGGAGGGAGTCACTCATGAGATAAATGAAATAGATAAGCAGATTACTTAGCTAGTTTCTTGCAAGCATCACAGAAGCTGATCTTCTGGCAAGTTTTAAAGGTGTAGAGTGCTGTGGTTTTGCTGAGCACCTCAGAAAGGGCATTTCCTGAGCAGAAGAAAGAATGCATAGGAAGAAGAAGACTGGTATCACTCTGATGAGTGGATGGAAGGGACACAACAGAGAAACTTGTTCCAACAGTGGGGCAGAGACAGAGTTATTCAGAGTATGAGGATGCTGGGTGGCTTAAATACATGGAACAGCTCAAGGAACGAACAGTGTGAGAAGAACTGACAACAGAAATATCTTAAATTCCACATGACCAGCCACAGGGACAACATGAAGGTTGCACAAATAAATCTAAAGAAATTTAGAAACGGAGCCAATGCTTAGTTTTTAATATAACACAGATTAGATGTAATTGTCTTGTGTTTTGTCATGGGCAACAAAGCCACTGGAGAACACTGCCAAGTCTCACAAATGCATACTGTCTATATTATTTTCATTTTTTGGGGGGAAAGGAAATATTTATCCAGGTAAATAAATAACATTGCTCAAAACAGCAGTCTCCTTAACATCTCAGTTTTTCTGGTAATTCACAAGCCTTCTCACTCATGCTTGTACCAGTTTGTGAAATACTGTACACATTATGTAAGGCTAGGAAGAATTAGATTTTAAATCCTGTTATCATGATAAACATCACTCTCCTCCCAATTCTAAGTTCAAATGTGGGTTTCAGTGGTTTAAAAACCACTGATCTTTAAGATTAATTGCTTTTTATCCTCCATATGACTCAAGGCTGCAAAGCTTTCAGATGATACAAAGCACAATCTTTTAAGCTTCAGTAATTTTTATGACAGCAGCTTTTTAGGACCAAGATGGAACCACATAAGGAGAGGAATCACATGGATGGAACCACACAAGGAAAGAGGAGAAAAAGGAAAAGGGAAAAGGGAAAAGGAAAGTTGAATCCTGAGACCTCCAACATGAAATAATGAATTGAAGCTCAACTCAGGCCAGGGACTGACTTGGATAAATGAGTTCCTCCACACTCAGCTAACTGTACCAAATTTTAATCAGAGTTAATGCCTTCAGACTCTTTCCTTGCCTGGAAAGTTATTAACAGTAAAGCATTCAAAAATATGTTCATGTTGTTTGAACTGTCTTGCTGGTCAGATTCAAGGATGACTTGCATATGCAATCTCTGCTACTGCCTCTGTGATCACATTTTTAGACTAGATCTGTCTTGCTATTACATCATCATAGCTACAATCTGGTTTGTCCCCCAAATCCCTCATCAGCCCCTGAGCAAACTATTAGGTGGCAGGATGAGTTGCTTCCCTTTCTGAGTGATTTCTCCATGAATGCTTAGCTTTCAGAGTAGTCCCTGGAGACAACATCTCTGGTCCCAGTCACAGCAAAAATATGGGTCCACCTGTGCTTAGCACCTGTAAATCCTTCCTTGGGGGCCTATAACCAGCATGATTAAAATGACTGAAAACAGCTTTTTTTGGGGGTAAAAAGACCCCAAACCTATGCTGTTAACTAGTTTGATGTAACAGGGAAGGAAAGGGTTGGAGGCCCTCTGTAATGGTTTAACTGCGACTGGCAACTAAGTACCACACTGCTGCCTGCTCACTCCCCTCTGCCTCCAACTCAGAAAGAAAAAGTAGACCTCACGTGTTGAGACAAGAACAATTCAATAATTGAAACAAAATATAATAAAATGTAATCACAATGACAAATAACACTACTTTAGACAGACTTTCTATCATAATTTAGTGAGAAATAGAATTACCATTATCTTTTTAGTTAACAAGAAACAACTTCGTAACAATCGTAGCAATAGTTTTTCAGATATGATCATTCTTGACCCAGAACCCATCAGAGTTATGACACATTTTTTGCTGTCTCTCCTTTTCAAGATCAAGGATAAAAAGCCATTACTCTGCTGTGATGGCATCATTTTCACAGATTAGAGACTTTCATTTAGTGTGATTTTCAATCATTGCTTAAATTAGACTCACCTTTTTAGTGTTGTCAACTCCTGTATTTAATAATTCTATTGAAGTTCCACTAGATGAAATATAAATTTTTATTTATATGCACAATTTCCCAGTTCTTAAGTGTTCAGAGAAAAGTTTGAACCTAGGAAGCTACTGCAGTCCAAAAACTCAAGAGGCAGAAAGCATGGGATGTTAACAGCCTCCAGACAACTTTATAACTTTTGATGGTACATGGCTTTTGGTAGCTGATGTTTATAACTCTGGCTGTACAGACAGTAATTTCCCTAGTATCCATGGAGTTTATCCTCTGTGGTTGCAGAGCAGTAAAACTGGACAGACAAGCCATTCACGTGTGCAGCCTGCTCAGACCCCTCAGGGACTTTGGGTTGATACAACTATTCACCCATGGCTACTTAGTCTTTGGGATCAAATTTGCTTCAATAGCTGGAGGGCTGTTTGTAGGAGCCTGATCTTACAAACCACCCCTGGAGCCAACCTGTATCCTATTTAGTAAACTCCAGTGTCCAATGCAGGAAGAATCCTTCCTGGGATCAGCTGGTCCCCTTGAACTACAGCCAGTCCCTGAAATTCCAAACACTTTGGGCTTGCTAGCTGGGCACAGCACCACCCACTGTGCCTGGAAAAAGTTCATCTTGAATGCAGTGTTCAGTCTGAGTTCTCTTCATTCCTGGAGCCAGCTCAGGTGTAGCTGATGCAGAATGAAGGCGTGACCCAAAGGTGGTTGTACGTGGTGCCAGCCTTGTGTCTCCAGCAGCATCCCCATTTGCTGTAGGTTACCCGTGTCAGACAATATTCCATGCCCATCACTCTGGATAACCACAAGGTTTTGACTGTCTACAAAGTCTTTCACAAGCATTATAGCTGTACAACTTAATTAGGTATAATCTAAGTGACTGATTTGGGGTTAGGTGCAAAAACCAGAAGACTAATTTCTCTGATTTCCCTTTTTTTTTATAAAATTCAGTGTTAGAACTTGTGAGGCTGTTACCTTTACATCATCAGAAGTTTGACAACTGGCTGGACACACTATACCAAAACTTTGACAGAATGCTGTACACAGTACATATGACAGTGACACTGGGTCTGGTGTTTCCCCACATTGTTTCAGGATTCTATGTTTGTTTCTTTCACTGCAGCACAAGTTTCTTTCCTTCACTGGGTCACATTCCTCCAGAACACGTGAAAATTCCCCATTACATGTAACTGTTAAGAGAAAGACAAA
>VZRO01003725.1:133513-393117 GCA_013397915.1 Daphoenositta chrysoptera
CTGGGGACGAGGGGCGTTCGGCGAAGGGGCCAGGGAGCCTCGGGGCGGCACCCGGTGTCTTCCCGCGGGGCCACCCGGGGGTTGCGGGGAGTGGCGAAGCGCCGATCCCGCCCCGGAGCATCGCAGCCGGGGCGGTGACGGACCGGAGCGGCGGCCTCACCGCATCGGCCGCCCCTGCCCGAATGTGCGGGAAAGGCCCGCGCCGCCGCCTCTGCTCCCCGCGGTGACGGCCAGACCCGGTCATCCCGCCCTTCCCCTGGTGTCTCTCAGGCTTTCGAAAGCCTTGCTGACACCTTTGTTACTTTGCCATGGCCACCTGAAGCTCCCCCTCGGCCCGCCAGGCTCCCCCCTTCGCAGGGGTACCGTCCGCGGGTCCAGCGCGGCCCCCGCTTACTGCTGAAGCCCCGGGCAGTTCTGGGATTTTCTGGGAGTACTCTGATGCCTAGAATTTCCCCTTACCGCATTGACTCTCGCATGCAATCATCTGAGTCCTCTTCATCAAGGAAGACTCGAGCCCTCTTGATAATCTTGAAGACTATAAAAGTCCAAATTCATGCACCAGTTAAAGGTTCTGTGACTTCTTTACTGCGTTTTTTCTTCTCTCCAAAATGTGCCTTAAACAGTATCTCAGTGAGCTCCGGAATCATTTTAGCACTACTGCAATATTGCCAGTATATTTCCTTATGTATTATTTCCTTTCATGGCTTCTTATGCTTCTTGAGCACGTGTAAGTAACTTGTATGTAGCCTGTTTGCATAGTTTCATTGTATTGGGATTGGTTTACACCTGCCTTTGAATCACTGTGGAATACGAATCCTTGCTTTTCAGAACTCTCATATAAATCCACTACATTCTTATACCATGGATTGCAGTTCACTTTGACAAATAGCTCGGTTTGTGCTAGGACATAATGTGAGTGGAGAGAACACGTATACTTGAATAGTTGTGCGCATGATGAGACAGAAGAGAAGTGTTATGGATGCTCCAAACACTGGATGGTTCAAGTTCCAGCTCTGAAACCTCAGCCCATGTTGCATGACAGGACTTCCATACTAGGACTGTTCAAGTGAACAGCACCAGCAACATGGCATTTGCTGGGTGCATTTCAAACAAAAAATACATGAATGGTACTACTACATCCTTCCACTCAAAGAGTACGAAGTGTTCCTAGAGCAATAGTCTAGGTCTCAGTTGTACCCTGCTCTAGTGCAGCAGACCTCTCCAGTTCTCTCCAGACTGCTCCTTGGTCCCACTTGAATTTCTATGCTAAGGGCATAGTGCTCAAAGGAAGTGAGAAGTGTGAAAAATCCTACAATGTGTTAGTTTATCTTATTTTTCTCAGCACCACCGTATGGAGTTTTAAAAACTGAATAACAGTGCAGTGACACTACACCAAGCCAAAAAGAAATATTTGTCACTGCCATCCCCCATCTTACTTGCCCCTAAAGTAAGTGGCCCCAAATGTTTTCCATTGCTGAAATGGAACAAATACTCCTACTTGTGAACTTCTATTGTACTTGGTCTCTAGAGGTGTTTTGGTGTATTAGATTATTTCTTTCTAACTGCAGCCATGATTTTTGGAAGTTGAGCGTCCATATCTGCCCAAGCTTTTAATTGTGCAATTTCCACAGGAGTTAATTTTTAATATGTTTGGTTAATATTTACAGTTGGTCTCAATTTTCTGTCTTCTGTGAGCTTCTGTCAGTTATTTGCATTGCAACATGACTCTGAGATTGTGCTTGATATCCTGGTTTTATTGGATACTACATATATGGTCTTCTACTGTGTGTAATGAGGGAGATAGCGGAAAACACCGAGATTGAAGGGCAGTGTATCTGAGTTGTCTCAGGTAGGTTACAGGCCTCCAGAAGGCCCCCATAAAGCAAGCCCTGACAGCTGCCTCTCCCAAGGCAGAACCAGCTCATCCATCTTTGCCAGCTCTCTAAAGGAAGAGGAAGAGGCAGAGAATGGGCAGCTCCCTTGTCAGCTGGATTCTTCTCTTTTAGTTGCAGTTTTACGGGAGGTGTGAAGGCATAAAGAAAAGACAAAGTCACAGCTTCTACTGTACATACGTTGCCTTCTTAGGAACTTTCAGTGCCTATACACGAAATACGGAAATACATACAACTGAGCCTGAAGCTGTGTTGGGGCTCCCATGGACAGGAAGAGTCCATGAAACTGATGTGGGCACTGCACACCCCTCCCCACCTTGCCCTGACAGCACCTTGTGTGACAGCTCCTCACCAAGTTAAGTGCTGATGGCTGGAGGGCACTGGGCAGCGGCACTCACTGCACTTCGCATTTGGCACCAGGACTGGGAGGGAGGCCCTCGTGCTCGGCGGGACTGAGACACCCAGCAGTCTGGGGGCTGGGATCAGCTCTGGGAGCTCCCGGCTGCTGAGGGTGGGCTGGGATCAGCTCTGGGAGCTCCCGGCTGCTGAGGGTGGGCCGGGATCAGCTGTGGGAGCTCCCGGCTGCTGAGGGTGGGCTGGGATCAGCTGTGGGAGCTCCCGGCTGCTGAGGGTGGGCTGGGATCGGCTCTGGGAGCTCCCGGCTGCTGAGGGTGGGCTGGGATCAGCTCTGGGAGCTCCCGGCTGCTGAGGGTGGGCTGGGATGAGCTCTGGGAGCTCCCGGCTGCTGAGGGTGGGCCGGGATCAGCTGTGGGAGCTCCCGGCTGCTGAGGGTGGGCTGGGATCAGCTGTGGGAGCTCCCGGCTGCTGAGGGTGGGCTGGGATCGGCTCTGGGAGCTCCCGGCTGCTGAGGGTGGGCTGGGATCGGCTCTGGGAGCTCCCGGCTGCTGAGGGAGCCCTGCATCCAGGCATGAGGAGGCCTTGCCCCCAGGCAGGGTGGGATGCACAGTCCCTCAGACTCACAGCAAATCCAGCAGGTACTGGAAGAAAACTTGCTGGCAGGGCACTAACTTTCTATTGTGGCTCTTCTCGCACTGCATAGTCAAACCCTACATTACTCTCATTAGAATAAACCTCACTGGAAACAAAGGAATGTATCATTTTAGCCAGTTGTGAGTTACTAATTTCCAGTTATTCCTCATTCCTATTTTTTTGAATTGGACTTGATGATCCTGATGGGTCCCTTCCAACTCAGTATATTCTATGATTTTGCCTCCTTTTTTTGTTTGATATATTGCAGAAAGCTTGCACATCTTTGCCACCATCCTCCAGGCTCCTTTCAATACTCATTTATTCTCTCTCTCTAGTTCTGTTTTTATATTCAGCTTAGAAATCTCAAATTTAATATATGATGGAGTTCAAAGATTGCAATTTTCATACTAACAATAAACATGAAAACTCGAAGAAAGAAAATGCCACTTTAGTACTGAAAACCTATAATTTCCTGCGTGAAAACATAATCGTATTATTGTAAACTCAGCACTGATTTAAAAAAGACTTTGAAAAACATAGGACAGACTGTTTGCAGATCAGAGTTCAGACTGTTCTCAATACAACTGCTGTAAATATAGGATAGCTCTAACTAAAAATCTACCAAGTATCGCTGAGGTTTTAGGATGGACCACCTTGGTTCTGTGGCTTATCTGTTACATACTTAACTTTGTACTCAAAGATGTCCATTAATAGATTTCACCATGTCCATCTAAAGTCAGTAACAGTAACATAGTAATGTTGTGAAGGTGTTTCCTGTGCCACTTTCTTTTGAAAATGTTGTAGGGAACATGTAACATCTTCTTAGAAGAAACATTTATATTGGAATGTTACATACATTAGTGTTAATAATAAAACATTGTGGTAATTAACTATGGTGCTAGATTTATTTGCAGCTTCTTGTGAATTTCTGAAACTACGTCTACAAATATGTAATTATAACATAGGAAAGCTGCCACTGTTCGTAATACTGAAAGACAAAGTACAGACAGCAGGAAAGGCCTAATGAAGCCCTCTGTAAATAGCAAGTCAATCATTACCTACTGCTAACACATCGGTTTCCATGAGATTGCTCTGCCAGGGACCATGTATCTTTGTTACTGAATCCCAAGACACTTGTTGCATTTGCCCATGAAATACTCTCTTATTTCTACTATTAACACTCACTGTTGCCAAATACCTATTTGGAAGCCTTCATAGCACCCAGGTTGATTCAGATGACCTGCTCCAGCCTGAGACTATTTTGTCCTGTTAGATCTTAGATATTTAAACTGGAAAAGTGTTTTTTAAATTATCTTGTGAGAACATGAAGGGTCTTGCATTAGAGAAAACTTAAAATTTAGTTACTCATTTTGAACCTCAAGTTTGATAATGAGAAGTCCAAGGCATTTCATACCTATGATGAGGTATGAAATCAAATGAGAAATCCTGCTATTGATTGAGGACTTTTAAAATCCGGCTTATATCCTAGTAATTACATGGGAAGAATTGTTTTCTATTCTTTCTGAGAAGTGAGATTCTACTATGGATTGAGTTCAGAGCTCAGGCTTTGTTTCCTTCTTTTCCACATTCTTTCTCTGTGGAATTAGGATGGCCACTACATATCTCTGTGCCAGCTTTCCACATTTATGAACTAAGACTAGGATTGTTTCCTTATTTTAAGGATAAATATATAAGACTGATATTACCTCAGATAGTAATAACACTTGTACTAGCTATGCTTATTGTTTGCAGACATTGATAACAATTTTTCACATATTCCTTTCATACTGCTGTGGGTACAAGGTGGGAAATATTTTCTAATATCCTGTTAAAATAATGTAATTCTGACAAAAAATCAGTCTCCTTTACCTGACATTACAGGGAAGTGTATCTTGGCCTCCTGTAGTCTACCAGAACAGGGTGGTGGTGTTTTTTCTTCATGCTGGAACAACACATGGCTGTTGCTCTAAGATCATGTTGCTATTACATTTTCAATGCAATTGGGACTGCAAACATGCTGGCAATTGGTGTTAGAAGTCTCCAAAGTAAATTAAATAAAATACAATATCCTGCTCAGCCATGTCAACAAGAGCTTCTCAGAATATGTACGTTCAGAACAAGGCTATAATCAGAAAAATAAATAGAGATTTAACTTTATAATATTTAACTTTATAATAATTCCTAATTAAGTAAACAAAGTAAACATGAGGAAAGGCTGAGAAGGGCTATTAATGTATAGTGCTATATTTTGCTTTGTATTTCACTTGCAATCCATGTAATTATGTTGCCTGCTGTCTCACAACTCCATGATACTTTATTCTTATGCATAATACAGCATCACTCCAACATAGTCTAATATTGACATGTATAATCAGTAGCTGTGGAGAGCCCAGCACTGCTCCCATTCAAGTCAAATTTCATTATGAGAATGGGAGCAAGAACACATTGTTCTAAATGCATTAATTTGGGCTTCTGTCCTGAATATACATCAGCTGTAAATTTCTTCACAATGACTGAAGGTACTCCAAAGATAAAGGCAGATGCAGATGTAAGAGCCCATGTACATCAAGCTCTGTGCTTTTCTGATGCATGTTAAAAAATCACACTCAAGGAAAACTGTTTAATTGACTATTGTGTTGTCTCTGTTGGCTCCAAAGAACACCATGGGTACTTTAAAACAGCTGTGCATTGCGAATCATGAATTCCTCTAATCACAATCCAAAAATAATTATGTATTGGAACAATTATATTAATGAGTTGTCAATCTGGCTAAAACGGCTTATTCTGCACACAAAGTCAATATGAAGAAAAGTTGTTACTTACAGGACTTCTAAATACCGTGGGGTATTTAGATGATGTGTACAAACTTGCACCTACACCCGTAGGGCTGCTCTGCCTGATGCCTGTGAGCTTTGAAATGTGGTAAACTCTATTTGAGTGCTTTAAAAATATGCAAATATTTGCAGTTGAGCGAGAACAATATGAGAGCAATATCTGATTCAGCTTTAACTCTTAATGAACACTTACAGAAAATTGATACCAATGCAAACTTGTAAAAGCAGAACACAAATTTCTAGTAAATTAGCCTGATTTAGTATGAGGTGCATGTATTCACATGCCTTCATTTGCCATCTGCTACTCATCTGCAGAATTTCGTACTCCAATCTGGTGCTGTTCATTTCCCATAAAGCAGTTACATTCAACCTTGTCATACTGAAAATACTGCATCCTTCTTCATAGCTGTGTTTTTCAGTCATTATTCGACATATTGTGAGGATACAACTCAGGCAGTTTGAGAAAAATTGTACAAGTTCAGTTGTTCTATTGTATATAATCCTGTCCAATCTGTCTGCAGGGTTTTTTCCATTAGCATGACTCCAGTGCACAGTGGGATATTCCACAAAGGTGAAAAGTGGAATTTCTACTTTAATAACATTTTATTCCTCGCTGATATTACAATGTCACCTTCTTGGTTTTGACTTAATAACCTGTCTCTGGACTCTGCTGAACAGACTTTTAGTTCCTCAAAGTAAATCTGTCAGTAAGGCTTCAAATAATGGTTTCAATGTGACTGTAGTGTGACAAATGATACTGCAGATGTTGAGCAGTATGGACAATAATGGATCTGATGGCGGCATGCCCTCTACTGAGGCTTCACAGGGGCTTGATAAACCCAGGGAAATGGCTGTTGTGTGGCTTGGCAGGCTGTTATTGGGCACATTTGGACCCAAAATGTACCTTGCTTGCTAAATATCTGGATCAAACTTTCTGCTATTATTATTATGGCAGGATCGTAGAACAATAATGTGATATCTCTCAAATACTTTCAAACAATCATTTAGATAAAAAACTGTGATCCACATTCTGCTCAGGAGCTGTCATCCATAAAAGAAGACCAATTTTCACAGTTTCATCATAATTCAGGATGTGTTTGATACACATTGGCTCTTTCAGGCTGTACAGACCATGCATCTACTGAAATCTAATTACAGTTCTATTAATGAACCCACATAATCTCTATGCTGTGAAAGCTTATTACTCCTCAGTCTTTCTTGTACTTACGGGAGTTCTTATGAACTGAGCTACACAAGCTGTGCCCACAGCTTAACCAACCTTCTTATATATGTACTGCCATCTTAAATATAATTGTTGCCTCAGTTTACCTGTTTTATATTGTACCTGAATTACACAGTTAAATCAATGAATAAAAGCAATGGCAATCATAAGGTGCTTTTGAGGAACAATTAATTGAGGGACTTGAACCTAGGGATTTAAGCCCTTTAATATCCCTTTTATAAACTTGAACACAGGGAATATTGAACCACTGTAAGATCAGCGGCCCTGGAAAGGAGTGGGACTATCAGCAGTTGCAAGGAATAAGTGAGACAAATCCTGACTGCAACAAGCATATGACCACACAAAAAGGGGGAGGGAATTGTTTTGAAAAGAGTTTTCAAGGGATGGCTGCCACACTGATGAACAATATCAGACTGGAGGTGACTTCCAGTCATTGAATTACAGGTGTTACATTCACCATCACAAACTTACTGTGTGCCAATTAATAAGTACTTCATTTTCACTGGCCTTATCAGAAAATTTATATTAGGTTGTAGACTACCAATGTATATTTGTGATTATGCCAATGCTGATCTCTGGCCTTTCTTTGGTGTTTCTCTTTCCCCCAGTGTATTTCTAGACACCAAGTGTGTTTGTGGCAGCATTGAGATTAAGTTCTCTGAGCTCTTTAAGTCTCCTATGCTAAGACAGGCTCACCTCTTCTCTGTATGATTCTGAGGAGAAGGCCAAGCAGAAACTGTAACAGCTCCTCCTGTGTAGTTGAGTATTTTATGAAAAGTACTATGTGATGCTTCTCTGTGGTCACCAGGGAGTTATGAAGTAATCCTTTTTCGTACTAGAGTCTGTTGTTTAAAGAGGAATTAATTATTCCCAATTTCCTTGGGGGTTTACTCATCCTGTAGCCAAACACACAGACTGTCCTTTTTGCTGCTTACTTACTTTTATCTCCCACTTCAAATGGTAAAATAATAAATAGGTTGAGATTTATTATTGACTGAGACTCTCAGACATGAATGGCATAACTGGGCTTTCAAAAGCAAAGGTCATTCCCATTGCCTTATTTAAGTGACAGGACAGTGACCTGTAGCAAAACCTTTTACATTCCCAGAGTGCATTTGGGGGCTTTTCAATATAAATTTTTCATGCATACAAAGTTAATGTTTCTGTCACACTAAAGGGAACCAATGAAAGAATTCTTCACTGGCAAAGGCAGCACATTTGTTCTAAACACCAGCCTATTTTACTGCAAAACACCTTGGTAAGCTAATGTTTCTTAACACTACTTATCCTCTTCAGTCTCCATTTTATGTGGGAGTAGACTAAGTATCCGTTGAGAAAATTCTTATCACCAGCTAATGAGGCAAATATGCCCTTAATTGCAGCTTACATATGGTGATTTCATACCATGCTACTGGTGTTCTTGAAATTATTGCAGAGATGGGTGTGTTATTACTACCACAGTAACTAACATGTTTCATCTGACTCCAGTTAGACTTGTGTATCTAGTGGTCTGCCTCTTTTTTTGCAGTAGTGCAGAACAGTGGATGAGTTTGTAAGAAGCCTCTTTTTCAAATATAATTTTAGGCCTCATCTGTCCCAATATATTCCAGTTTCCTTCTGAAAGACATCAGCCAACTGCATTGTCCAGCAGTTTCAAGAATTTTCACTTAGGGGTAGAGCTTAGTATTTTCTTTAAAACCTTGGAATGTTTGGAAGCATGACAATTGAAACCAATTCTGGCTCCCTGTCTTTATCCATCCATTTCATAACATAGAGGTTTAGCAACTATTGTATCAGTTTTAGCTAATTCTTCTAGAAAGCTCTGTAGAATGCCTTTTCCAGTAGCAGCTTTAGAAGCACCAAGTTTTCTGTAACTTTTCTTCTTTTACTGGTTTTCACAACTTTTTCTGCTTTGAAATGTAGATGCAGCAAATCTTGAATCAAGTTTCATTTGGAAGTGGTTTTGTTATGTAAAATTCAAGTCCTTTACAGTCCTTTACTTTATGTATTGTAAAATTCAGTCCTTTACATCCTGAACTTAATGGATGCCCTTACATAGTGTCTATTTACTCCTTCTGCCTGATCTGTATCTCTGTTGTGTGATGCTGCTGCACCTACCCGACAGCTTTACCAGGTCTCTGTGCCATGACTCAGCAATTATTAATGTATATTGAGGCCCAAATCAATGCCTGGAGTTGCTTCAGCTTGTGTATCCTACACTAACATATATTTTGAAATGAGGATTAGCAGCATTTCAAGCGCCTGTGGTAGGCTATTTTTTCCTCCAATTTAGGTAACAAGCATGTTACCAGGAGCTCAGTGGAATGACAGTGTTTTGTCTTCATACAAATAAAAGCTGCTGGGTTTTGAACCCAGTGAGATCCCAGTACCTGTGAATGTTGTCGATATCTCCCCCAAGACACATCATGGTGCTCAGAGTCTGGTTCTGTATCATCTGTGCCGTGTGCCATTCAAAAGAGCAAAAGAGCCTGTGTTATTCCTGCTGCAGTTTCTGCCCCTTGCTTTGGTGTGATGAATTGCTAAACTCATGATGTCCCATCAAACTCTTAATCCAGCTGCACACTGGAAAAATAAGGTACTTTCGATTTGATTCTGCTATGGCAGCAGAAGAGCTTTGCAAGCACTGGTGGTTTTGTGGACAGGTGATCCTGCAAAGTCCTTCAATCTCAGCACTACTTTGTGTGCTGACTTACAGAAATTGCTAGCTATAGAGTAGCTCCTTTAGTCTCAGAAAATCAATAAATTACATCATTAGCTATTAGAACCTCCCACACTCCTTATGCAGGTGGAGCAGTAGATTTTTTGCAAGCATCCAGCCTTTTGAAACTATTTTGCCTCCTAGATAAGTGGTTTTCTTACATCGCAACAGCTGCAATGTGATGAGATCTTTTTAGTCTAATTCAGCTGGCTTCTCCTTTTCCCTCATTTCCAGTTGAGGATTCCACTCATTTCAAACTGGCAGGACTCTTACTTCACAAATAATAACCATTTGTTAAGACTGGACACCATCGAGTGATTCATACTGCACAGTTTGGCAAGAATTATGATGGTTCTAACAGTATTTGATGACAATGGGAGCCTGGACTTGACCTGTGAGATTCCTTCCCAATCCTGTGATGTTCCTATTACAAATCACGCAAGCAAAAGACCAAGTGGAAAAGAGAAGGAAAAGCTAAATCATGATATATAGACGTGAAAGAGCACAAGAAGATTTCTGTGAAGGCACAGTCCTCTACCTCAATCTCACTGTCCAGTGACTCATTGTACCTCAAACTGCACTACAAAACTTAATTACACTAGAGCTCAGATCTTCACAGCTATATGAAAACCTGTTCAGAGCAGATAACATCTTTTTTTGTTAAAAATTAAAGATGAGAAGGCTGTATTCTCTTCAATAGTACCTATTTCCAGTTCTTTCTTTCTATAGTCATGCATACATAGTTATCAGCAGTTCTGCTTTAAGAGGGAGAACAACTTACCCTATTATTCCTGGACGTTCCTTTCCTAGATATTCATGCCTGTAGTGTGAAGTGTCAAGCCTGTAGTGTGTAGTGTCCTTCCTTCCTTCCTTCCTTCCTTCCTTCCTTCCTTCCTTCCTTCCTTCCTTCCTTCCTTCCCTGTGTCTTAGACCAAAACAAGCCTTACAGATATTTCCCACAGTCCCACATATGAGAGAACAACTACTGC
Source organism: Daphoenositta chrysoptera (assembly GCA_013397915.1). Taxonomy (NCBI): domain Eukaryota; kingdom Metazoa; phylum Chordata; class Aves; order Passeriformes; genus Daphoenositta; species Daphoenositta chrysoptera. The sequence goes on from VZRO01003725.1 coordinate 144,181, forward strand.
TGTGTTGATCGTGCATTCTCTCTCCTCAGCTCACCTAGAATGCAGAGGTTTGAGCTACTCGATTCTGCATGATCTCTTTCTTCCCTCATGTCTACTTTTCACTATTCTGCTGATAGATCCAGGCTGTATGGCTGTAAGGATCTGCCTAGCAGGGAATTTCCCCTCTGTAGTGCAAGCTATGGATAGTACATATACATCAACAGTCTGGAAGGTTCATTGTTAAGAGGGTATGAGGAAAATTACCAAGACTGGACTCAATGACCTGCCTTCCATTCATGAGATCTGCGGCAATCATAACTCACCCTGTACTAATAATAGTTAGGCAATATTTGTTCAAAACCAAACAAAAATAACAATAATAACAAAAGCTGAACCAAGGTTTGCATTTGCTTTCTGAGGTACAAATTGATAAAAGTGTAGCTTAGATAGAAGTATCAGTTTCATTAGACCTTTTGGTTAAGGTGATGGCTCTTAGCTTAAGGAATATGACAGGTGATGCTTTAAAGGAAAAGGCCACAGATGAGAATGCTTACACGATAAATGTTATAGCTCTCCTGTTTTATTTAATGAAATAACTGTAATCACAGAGAGGAAAGCAGACAAATGTTTCACACATATGGCAGGCTTCAGCAGTCAAACGATTCCCCCAACACAATGAACACAATCTTTCCAGCTCTAGGCCTTTGCCACAAAGCTAATAGCTCTACTGTTCCGGAAAGCAATCACATGCCCCGTGCCTCTCCCTGCAGGTGCAGCTTTCCTGGGCAATCCAACCACAAACACTGTATTTTTGCACTCTCGTGTACAGGAGTGAGTTGGAATCCTGCAATCAGGAAATGCTGTGACCAGAAGTCATTACGGTGAATTTTCTGAAGTAATGCAAAGGCACACAGGAAAGAGCTTTCCATGATTTAAAGCCTTTTCACACAGGCTGCTAAATTCTCAGAAACAGCAACTAGTAACTGAAGATAAACAATGGGTTATTGCTTTCTCTCCCGCCCTATTTTTCCATCAAAGCAGGAAAGGAAATTAGAGATAAATCTGTTTTTATGAAATAGAAATAGGTCTTTTTTATTACAAATAAATCTTGGACAAAAACAGAGCAAGTGAAAGCACTACTGTTTTTCTTTTTTGGCAGGTAACTTCGTAAAGTATGGGACAAGGTGGCTTCAGGAAGTAAAATACTCCATGCCTCTGCACGTGTTTGGTGATCTGTTAAAATAGCAGCTGTCCCACTCTCAGTCATAATGAGAAGGCAATTATTACAGCCTTAGTAATCACTATAGGTGAGCAAACAGGCTTCAGCACAACTTGAATCCTGGCTCTTTTGCTCTTGTTTACCAGAAGCCACACACTGCTCCAGGCAATTCACACAGCAAGCAGACATATCCAGTATTAACCAGAAAGAGGAAGGATGTTCACCAACCTCAGCAGTTGACCTTCAGAAATGTAGGTCCAGTTCTCGTGCTGACACAGATCTCCTACAGGATTTTATACAAACCATTTAATTTGTTGGTTAGAGCATGGTGCTAGTAATGCCAACATTGTGGGTTCAATCTCAGTATGAGAGTAAGAGTTGGATTTGATGGTCCCTGTGGGTCCCTTCCAACTCAGACTACTCTGTGAAAAGTTCTGTGAAAGGTTTGGTCCAGATATTAAAAACAACTTGCTTTTTTTCTAAAGCCTAAAACTTTTATGTGTGCATCCTCTGAAGAAGAATACAATATGAAGAGCTAGGTACCATAGGTGCATGGGGATTAAGCAAGTGTTAGAGAAAAAAGTATTCCTTTATTCTAATATAAGGAGAAACAGATACTTCTCCATATAAGACTTCAGTATTTGGAGACCTCATCTAGGAGTGAGAAGTATGATTTCAATTCTTCAAACTTACTGTCTTTAATCCTAGATTTCTGCCCACTACCTAAGACTGTTGCTGTCCCCAGGTTCCAATGTATAGGGTAGGAGGAAGGGAAGTACAAATGTGTCAAGATGGGATGAGAAGGAGAAACTATTCCTCCTACAGAATGTGTAGTATTTTGTACTGATAGAATTTAAAGATCAAACAAGCTGGAGGGCAAGTAAGCTGTTCCTTGGTAGTGTGGTATCCCTGGATTCCAGTTGTTGCTTTAATCAAGACTTCAAGGACAATTTTTTTTAAACTTTAAAATAATTTTATCTCTTTTTCTTAGTGAATACTTGATTCTTGTTTGCCAAATGGAGTTGCTTCAAACAAAGGAGGTAAAAGCACTGGTGTACCTGCGTAACTCAAGACTTAAGGTCCCAGCTTATGGGGGAAGGAAAGAGCAAAGAGAGGAAAGGAGAACTTTGTTTTGCATAAGCAGTGAGGCACAGAATCCAGCCACTCATTTCATAAGTACCATAACCATTTAGCCCATGTATTCCAGAGATGTTGCTCAATGGATACACTCAATGGAAGCATAATTATCAGATCCTATTCAGCTTGAGCATGAGAGGTGTGAGTTGCTAGGCCTCAAGAGATCAAAGCAGTTCCACTTATTCACAAAACCAGAACTCTAAGCAAGGGACCTTCTCTATTAAAACCCTGATAACTATGGACTCAGGCACTAGGAGTACAAGGCAGAGTTCTGAAGTTCATGGTATCAGACTTCTGCATCTAAATGCTGTCTACAAACTGAGGTGGACCTAAAAGCAGAATCTGACCCTCCATAATTCTTTTCATCCTCTTCTTATACAACAGTAATAATTTTTACATGTTCCAGGGTTTTTTATGATGGTAAAGGCACAAAAAATGCTAAGTGGTCAGCTTGCATGGTAATGAGGTTCTATATGAATATGTAAAAGACTGAATATCCAATTGTTCTAATTTCATCTGGGATGGAGTTCATTTTATTCTTAGCAGTTGGTACAATGGTGTGTTTGGGATTCAGTATGAAGATAATGTTGATAACACGTTGATGTTTTGGCAGTTGCTGAACAGTGCTGATAATGAGTCAAGGATGTTTCATTGTTCCATGCTCTGCCAATGAGGACCTGCACAGGAAGCTGGGAGGGACCATGGCCAGGACAGGTGACCCAACCTGGCCAAAGGGATGTTCCACACCATAGAATGCCATGCTCAGTATATAAACCAGGGGTAGTTGGCCAGGAGGGGCCAGTCACTGGGGGACAGGCTGGGCCAGCGAGTGGTAAGCAGCTGTATTGTTCATAACTCATATATCAGCTCATGCCTACAGGCATTCTCCTGTATGTCATGTATGTCCTCCTGATGTTGAGTCACTCCTTGGCTCCAATACAGTGATGCAGCCTTCAGTTCCTCACAACTGGGAAAGGTTCATGTTCTTACTGTCATGGAAGGGAAGAACAAGATAGGCTTCTAGGGAAGGACCAAACAATTAAGAGTGTAAAATGAAGTCGGTTTTTATTGTCTTGGTACGTCTTGTTGCGCCTGCTTTGGTTGCTAGTCTGCGCTGAGAACTGCAAGCACAGCTGTTGTTACCAACCCATGATACAATCACACCTTCTACGCTGGGTGAGTTTATCCCAGGGCTGTATCCATGCCGCACACTGTGTATGGAGCAAAGGCAGATGAGCCAACACTACAGAAAAGGTGGGGTTAGGTATCAGATGTGGAACTACATCTTACTGTGGTGTTAGCCCAGGTATTCACAGGTAAAACAGAACTGTCCTGAGTAGACACATGAGTACAGGAATGGGTAGTATTTTTCAAGAAAATATACTTGGCAAAATGTGCTAACAGAAATAATTTTCTACTCAGTCAGAACTGATGCCATTGACACCCTGTGCCTTCATGATATTTAAAATATTGCTGACTGCTGCTGTTTTGATACAAGTAATGCAAATCTATGCAATTTCTGACAGTGAAAAACACAGTAAAACAGAGGCTTTAGGGCCAAACAGTCTACTGTAGCAGGAAATGTTTTCAAAACAAAAAGTGACTGGGTCATACATAAACTTTGCTGTAGCAGTTATTCTGGCAGCTGAGTAGTCTGTCAGGAGACACAGGTCAGTTCATTTCCCTTGACCTAGAGTAATTCTTCCTTTTATTAATTGGCTGCTTTGACTTGCTGGGTTTTTTCCCTGGGTTGTGTTTGCTTTTCCTTGTTGTTGGGGTGGAGTCTTTTTGTGTAGATTTTTTTTTGTTGTTGTTGTTGCTTTGGCTTCATTGGTTTGGTTTTTTGTTTTTAAAGAGAAAGATGTATGGCAGAAAAGACCAAAGGAATCTGTGGACAGAAAGGCCTCTCCATTGGCAGTGTCTGATTTTTCAGTAACCTTGGAATGCATCATATGAATTGTGCTAGGAGATAAACCCGCATCCAGGCACAGGTCAGTGTTATTGCAACAATCCATCCAGCTTTACACTTACTTTCACACACAAAATTTTCAAGCAAGCAAAGATCTCATAGGAGGTGAGGGTGCATCAAGGCATGGAATCCAACTTCTATATCAGTTTTAGGGACTTTCCATTTTGAGGCTTAAATCATAGAAACGAGAACTGTCCTGAGTTGACAAGAATACATCTCTCACTCTCGGTTGTCCAACGTAACACTTTAAACAAAACATAAAAAGTGATTCATGGTGATATGTACTCCCCTGACACATGCACAGCCAAAACTAATATTATGGTACAGTATGGTATACTTGCTTAAACAAAATGTTTTGGTACTCCAATGTGATGAGCTTTTGCATAAAGCAATTGTGTTTAAGCTATGCATTTGAGTCAGCAAATATTTTTTTCCCCCAAGGCTGAGTGTTTTTTGTTTGTTTGTTGGGGGTTTTTCTCTCCTTTCACTTCCTTTTTCTCTCTCAAGAAGCAGCTCATGCTATCATACCTGAACCTACATGACATGTCCAGGATGTCTGCTGAATCTGCAAGAGGATGCAGTAAGTAAGGAAGACCCCAGTACAGGGAGGCAAGGACAGTGCTGCGGCTCAGGGGAGAGCTTAAGGGTGATGGGTGACTCTACCGTAACTGAAATCCATAAGCGCTACTGCACCCACTACCAGAACCTTGACCCGTAAGGACTAACTGCGATCACTGCCCAAACCATTGCCCCAGTCCTACTGCTAAGAGGAACACTGTCCATAACCAACTGACATAATTAATGCCTGAACCATTTCCGTAAACAATACCAGAAAACAAACCCTAACCCTAACCCTAACCCAAGCAATACACCTAAAAAACCACAAACCTTTTAAGTTCACCAGGTCAGAAAAATGTAGGAGCAGAAATATTGGGGCCCTGCCAGGGTGGCCTTAGCATGCCATTTCAAGTACTAGTGTTCCTGGAGCTGTAGGCTCTTTCACTCACTAAACCCTAATCCTAAAACTAACACTAAACCTAAGCCTAAAGTGATCTGCATTGGTGTTCAAGTTCAGGAAGAAGTAGGAGCAGCAATGATGGAGCCTGGATGGGATGGCCCTGGCATACTATTTCCAGCCCTAGTGCTCCTGGAAATGCAGGCTCTTTGACTCACTCAACCCTAACCCTAACTCTAAACATAAGCCAAATGCTAACACTGCCTGAAACCCTAAGCCGAACCCCAAAGTCCCCATCCACATTGGTGTTCGAGTTTAGAAGGAAGTAAGAACAGCGATGTTGAGGCCCTACAGGGATGGCATTGTAATGCCATTTCCAGCCCTACTGTTTCTGGAATTGAAGGCTCTTTGACTCCTTAAACCCTAACCCTAACCTTAAACCTAAGCTGAAGCTGAAGCCTTAAGTCCCCATCATCACTGTTGTTCAACTTTAGAAAGAAGTAGGAGAAGCAGGTTTGGGGCCCTGCCAGGATGGACTTGCCAAGCCATTGCCAGGCTGAATCTTCCTGGAGCTGAAGGCTCCATGACTCACTCAGCCCTAACCCTAAGCCTAACCTAACCCTACCCCTAACTGTAAGCCAAACACCAACCAAAACCCTAACTCTAACCCTAAACAAAACCATGTTAGTGGAAGGACTGGGAAGCCACTCCTGTACTCATGACTGGATGCATTTGTTAATGACTACTACTAGGAAAGAGGAGGGAGAGGAACAGGGATCTACAGTTTTCTCTTTTATTTGGAAATTCATACTACTTACAACTACAGTACTCAAAAACTATGTCCCAGTATGTGTGCAGGTGATCTACAGGCTCTACTGGTGCATCGAGGGCCATATCCTCCTCTCTTTTCCTCACACAAATGGGGAATAACTCAACTGCAATTCATGTTGCTGAAACAGGGAGAAGAGTCAGACCTGAGGTTCAATTTTCTCTTATTTTTAATGAAGCTTTTCTAGCAAACTATCACTTGCATGCAATGCAAGATGTCCTTTTGCAGAAAGCATAAGTGCTTTTGGCAGAAATATTCCAGTTTAATTAAGTCGCTAAAAGAAGCTCCTACTTCCAATGTAAAAGGAGGGGTACTTTCAGGGAGAGATGCAGCAGAAATAGGTGCCTCCAGCAGAAATGAAATAGTTGGGGGAAAAGAAGCCAGCAGCTGTACACAATGCAAATGATGACTAAATGGAACCTCAAAGGAAGAATAAGGAACAGATCAGAGAAGAGGGAGACGAAGACCTAGAAAACAGAGTATGAGTAACAGTGTTAAAGAAAACTCCTTCTTGTGAAAGAGTAATGAAATGCTAGACTATGTCTCTGAAAATACTTTACTGTGTAAAGAAGTAGTGATCATTGTGGGAAATTATGATTTAGAAACTGCAAGGTGAAAAATGCTAACTTAAAAAGCAGCCCACATCCTTAAAAGGTCTGAGAGCTCAAAAAGAAACTATTTTTAAAGATTAAATTGGAGATGCACGGGATGAAGGAACTGTGTATGAAGAAGAGTTCAGGAGAAATGAAAAAAATCAAAAGTTAACATTCAAAGCATATCTTTGTGGTTCTGGAAGCAGTTCTTCAGACTGAAAGCATGAGAAGTCTCAGAGAAATAGTGAAAGACTTCTGGTGCTACACATTAGATTTCTGCAATTTTCAGTGAATGACCATGTGTGTATAATAAAAATCATCTTGAATGAGAGAAAGAAGGTGAAGCTGAAGAAATAAAGAAGGAAAAAATATTGAAAGGACAAAAGGAAAACAGCATCTCTTCAAATTAATGTAAGAAAGGATGCATGAAAAAGAAGCTTGTCAGAGGGGAGAAAGATGGAAGAGCATGATGAAAAAACCTGACAGTTCAGATATACAGCTGGTAGAGAGTTCCTGGGTGTCTTTGCCCTGCTCCAGGGATGTAGGGAGGTCAACTCCCACTCAGATTAGTCAAGAGTCAAAGACTTTCGAAAGCCACGTAAAGCAAATTTTTCTTTCTAATGCGGTTTGGGATGCCTCTGAGCTAGTATTGTGTATGCAACTGGCATTTAAGGAAGAGAAATGGGATGAAAAGGAGGAAGAGGATTAACAGGGAAAATAGAGTTATTTTTAGCTTTTCTTTTCCTCCAGTACAGTGTCGAAGCGATAAAATGTAATTAATATTGATCCTTTATGATTTAGAAACTGCCTGTAGTATCTTTGAGTCTATATGCCACTTGCACAGCTGCCTTTGGTTTTCCAGGGGCACAGAGCTGCACTGAGCACTGCAAACCATGCAGATGAGAAAAGGTACCACTGGGCATTACTCTGATGGGGGAGCTAAGTAGAGACAATGGTTTTAGCAAGTGCATTTAAATAGGTGCCTATCACAGCTTTAAATGGTTAGATGTTGGGGAAGACAGTCATTAATTTGATGCAGCGATTGCTTACACGTAAGACCACATTTGGAGCACTTTTGTAGATGGGATATATCATAACTACTCCAAGTTGTGACAGTTTATTGTGAAGTTCATCATCTGTGTCACCTGTGTGTGCCCTCATACAAAACCTCCTGAAAAACCTGTATCCTGGAAAGCTGGAGGCAAGAAGAGCAGATCCTCCAGGCTGCCAAAGTGTCATTTTTGATATATTTCTGCCAATCCACTTTCATGACAGACTTGCCACTCTTCTTTCCAGCCATGGTAGGACACTGCATGTCACTGTCTCCCAGCCCATCTGTCCTATCAAATTGTCTTTTCTCCCTCTGGCTGTTTCATGTTTCACTTGTATATGCAGATTTTAATCCCTCCATTTGATTAGTTAGGAGACAAAGCAGTCTTAATCTGACAACAACAGGATAATGTATCACTGCAAAGATAGGATGATGACATTATTAAAACATTTTTATTTATTTACTTATGTGGTTTACAACAGAATGCAATGGGGTTGTTTTTGTAAGAAACTAAGAAGTTGTCCTAAAAACATATTGGATTTAAGAGTACTTTATGAAATACTGATATTATCCACTAAGAAGAGATATCTCTCAGGTCATTTCAGCAGCGTGTTTTTATGCTGGTGTTCCTAAGGGACTTAGCATATTTTTGAATTGTCTTGTTCTTGGCTCAATTTGCCATGCCTGAGAAATTTTGTACATTCAGAAAAATAAAACAGAGGCATATGTTCCCTTATTATAAAAGGTAGCTGTCCTCCAAAGAAATTTCCTTGTAATTATTTCCACAATGACCTGGCTGAAATAACTTGTAAATTTCAAGGCTTGACAACATATCAGATATCTGTGCAAAACAATTGATTTATGCAGGCCTTACCATTTTAGTTATTGGTCACTGTTTGAGACAGATTACCCGGGAATTTGGAAACCCATTTCATTAAATTGTCCAAGTAAGCTTATTAGACATCTCGTAAGACATGAAAACAGTAGCTTAATAGAACTTCCTTTTGTACTGAGGTGTGTAACCCTGCTTCTTCACATCAGCAGGCACACATTGGATCATTTAGGATAAGGAAACGCACACCTGGATTACATGACAGCAGTGAGCCTCCAGCCTGCCTCTCAAGTACAGGAATCCCCTCCAGAGGTCTGTCTGGAACTTCTCTTCTGATAGCCCTCCTGGTGACTCCAGGTGACTGCCCATAGAAGCCTAATGACAGAGGCTCCCACAGAGGGGGTAGGCTGTGGAGGACACAGGCAGGGAGAAACAGTTTGTCCAGAGAGGGCAATGCCTGAGGCAGCGCTCGAAGCACACAGTCAGCAGCTGGACTCATTCAGGCGCAGATCACGGCCACTGCCACTGACCTCAGTCAGACTAAATTTGCAGAGCTCTTTCCAACATCTTTAGCTGCTTCTCTTGGCAATATTAAGGCCTTTAAATTTAATAGATTAAATACAAAATAAATAGATATTTTAACTTATTTTGCTGAGTCAAATTGGAGGCTTATGCCATGGAAAAGTTGAAATCACAGTGAGAATCTTCACAAAGAGGTAAAATTGTGTTGTATGTATGTTGTGAAGTGAGAGGGGAGAGCTTAGACAAGTCCCTGCCTTTGACAGGTTTCTGGCAGTAGACAGCAGCTTTATTGAGGCAGCCAGCACCCCAAAACCCACTCTCACTCGTAAGTTGTTCATAATGATTGATCAGGCCTACTACAACATGAAATATTTATTGAAGAGACCAAGAAAAACAGACATAAGCCTATAAACAGACTACTTACTGCACAGGATAACACAAAAAGAACTACTACGAGATAAAATACAGTGCATGATAATACAGGCACCTATGTAACAGCTAGCGAAGAAATAGTACAGGTTAGGAGTCAATGTCACTTACCAATGAATGAGGGTGGTGTGCAGAGAATCTCCCAATTTCTCTCAATCCCAGGGAAGTATCTCGATGTGAATGTTTCCATGTCAACGACATCTCTTACAGACTCTCTGAGGGGAGGGTGCCTGACAGTCGAGAGAAGTTACTGTTACTGGATTTCTAGTTTTGTTTGTTGTTGTTGCTGTTGCTGTTGTTTGTTTGCCTTGTTATACATACACATATTAGTAAAGAACTGTTATTCCTTTTCTCATATCTTTGCCAAAAGCCCCTTAATTTCAAAGTTATAATAATAATGAGGGAAGGGGGTCCTATTTTCCATTCCAAGGGAGGTTCCCACCTTCCTTGGCAGACACCTGTCTTTCCAACCAAGACAAATATCTAAAAGAGAAGAAGGATTTTAAAGTTGAAGTTTCAGAAATAAATGATGTAAAAGACTACATAAATCAAAATTACAGGTCAAGAGAGATGAACTATCATTGAATTTACACAGAAGAATTGTAAATGCAGTGCTCCTTTTTAGAAGCTTCTAATAATTGATTCCACTGCAACCTCTTGTTAACAAGAACTTAAGTTTTCCCCACCTCTGCAAAGGAGATTATTTTATGCAGAATATACAAAGAGTACAGCCTTGTATGATTCAATCAATATTTAATTAATATGGTCTCATACACTTCATCATATTTATAGTCTCATCAAATGTTAATAGTTTTGTTAAAGTTTCCTTGTCAAATATCTCCTTTGCACTGACATTTCAATTAGAAAATATTATAAAACACAACCAACTCATATTTTACAGTCATACCTTGCTCTGCCATGTAGCTATGCTGGTTTCCCAGGTAGGAACTTTCCCGGGGCTGTGAGATGGTCCAGCGAAGTCCCACAGCTTTGCTTACACTGTTGTTCAGTTCTGAGTGAATCTGTGTAATTCCAAGAATTCTTCACAGCCTCACCAGAACATTTTAAGCACCCTCTATGCTTTCTGAGCTCAGGAGAGATAAGATTTCCTTTACACCTGGCAGGAGGTTCCTTCAGAAGGGCTTTGGCTCTCCTGATCTTTCCTCTCCAGGTTCCTGCCTTTGCACCCTGGTGCTGATGATTCATGTGATGGTCACACACACGCAGGCAGAGAGTGTTAACACATCTGTCCACTACTGCAGCTACAGATGTTTCCTATCTCATTACAGAACTCCCAACAGCAATACCTCTCAAGCATCACAACACCACATATTCAAAGCAACCCTCTTCCCCATGTCCCCTTTCCACACTTTACCTCTTTGTCCAACCAAATTCACAGGATGTCCTCTCCTTATATGAGTAACACGGAGAGGGTTTAATTTTAGGTTTACATTGAGAGGGCTGGTCAGAGGGTGGCTCCTGGGCCTGGTAAGGTATGCAGACAACTCAAGCATGGTTCCTGAGGTAGAGTCATGTCATGTGGGTAACATCAGGGTCATACTGGTTGGGAGGAACCCCCCTGTGATGGGAAAGAGGACGTCCAAATGGGCTGCTGAGGCTGGCTCTTACAGCACCTGTGATCCTGCTTGTTCCTGTGGCAGAGCACTGAACCTTTAGATCTAAGTAACACATTCTTCGTACTACTCTCAGCTGTGTCAACCACTGGAAGATTTGAAATAACTTCTACACAGCCTACTGGTGTCAGTTGTGGTAGGCAGCAGCAGGCAGTTCATTCTGAATCACGAGCTTTTCTTGCTGCATCTGGGTAAGCTGGCAGTTTCAATGTTTGGACAGGCTGCAGCAATGTTTTTCAGCAGGTTTCAGTATGTCTCTTTCCAAACACTATTGTGCAAAGCTCATACCTGCTCCAGATAGACTAAGAATGATCGAGAAAACACCTGCTTACTGAGTAGGTAATTCCAGGAGTTAATTATGCTCACTGTGAAAAATGCCGTCCTGTTTCTGTTTTCATTTTATTTGGCTTAGTTTCCAGCTAAAGAATCTTCCTTTCCTTTGACTATTAGAAATCTTCTAAACAGATACTTCAGTTAAATCAACTCTGAGCTTCCTCTTCAACAAACTAAGTAGTTTGAAGTTCTTCTGTTATTAGGTTCCCTGGGCTTTATATAATTCTTGTAAGTCCTTCTGGAAGTTCTTTCACATTTTTTAAAGTTCTTCAAAGAAAGTAGCAGTTAATGTTGGGCAGTATTCCAGGTACAGCCATAGAGTCTTCATCTCAGCTCTGGTGCAGGAGTGCTCTAGGGTGTATTGTGCATTCTTGGTCTTCTAACCATGCATTAAATTAAAGCCATTCTGGCCATGACTTTGTCATTGCATAAACCACTGGGTAACAGAAATTGTATCATCACTGCTTTCTCTGACTTCAGTGCTCTACAAGCCCCCCCATGTCCCTCTGAGAAGTCACATGCATATTTTCTGTTCTAATTTAAACCATTAAAGGTTCAGCTCATCTCTGGAAAAAAAAGTTATTAAAAATCTGACTTTCATAATTTATTTGCAAGCCCAGATGCCTATATGAGCTACAATGTTAATTCTGCTTTATATTCACAAAAGCAATTTCAGCTTGTTTGTGAACTGGTTTGGTTGGTCTCTGTGTATGTTGCTGTATTGTAACGCAGCACATTCTGTAAGGCTGATGCATTAATCTGGTTAAGAAATCAAAACAGGTATTTCCAGCCTGAGAGGTTTCACTTGTTGAACCCCCAAGGGAATTAAACTCTGTTACTGTGGATTTTTGACTGTTTTCATTTCAATTGAATCAGAATTGTTATGCTGGGGATAAATTTGTACTGGCTTATTTACTGGCTTATTTGAATGATTACACAATTGTCACACTCTAGGAAATAATTCGGTTATTCAAAGCATAGGGCTAATCACAGTTTTCTCCTTGGAAATAAAAGATTATGGGAAGAAGCATAGAGGAGAACAAGGCTATATTATCTCATGAAAGCAATCAACAAACACTAATCCCTTTAAGTGCTCAGTTTTGAAGTAGAATAGCACTGTGCATGGTATAGAATGCAAAAGGATCGGTCTGTACTACCAGCGAGGTGAACAAAATACGTAAAAAAATACTCCAGTTTGCACCTTTCTGAAAGAAATGCTCTTTGCTTCTGTTATTCGCTGGATGGCTATTCCCACAGCTCTGTGATTTTCAGTTAATACTGCAAGAGAGAGTAATTATGTTTGTTTTAGAAGTAATGTTATTATGTCAACAATAGTATTTCTGTTGCCTAATTATCCCTTTGAATTGTCTTGTGTGAACCTTGCTTGGTTGTTTTAATTTTTTTTTCTTTTTCTTCTTTTTTCCTTCTTTTTTTTTCTCCTTTATTTTTTTTTTGAGTTTGAACAAAATGTTTAGCTGATTACGATAGGTATTTGCTTTACTTAAAAAATGTCCAAGAAAGGACATCAGGCTGTACTTGACCACATTAGATTGCATTCAAGAAAATGAAGGAGACCTGGCTGGGGATATTCAATACCCCATCATTCATACAAAATTTGCTGATCTTTCTCATAGTTGCCCAGCAACAAAGTGAAAAGTCAGCCCCTTTTAATTAATGGCAGGGAAGCAATAGGTTAATAATTAACGCAAAGATATGGGACTTCTGAAGTAAGGTCTTGACAGCTCATGTCTTTAACACATGGAGTTGGATTTTAACCTAGGAAAATTATTTTTCTCACAATATTTAAATAAATAATAAGTCTGTTGAAGTTTAAACTGAATTAAATTCTTCTCACTTTCAGATCATAAGCAACATCTGGATGATGTATATTCTACCAGTAAGTTGAAGAAAAATGGTTTTGCTGAATACCTTAAAAATTATATGGACAAAATACTCTTAACATATGGATTGCTGTATAAAATGGGATTGCCAAGGCATTAGCACTGTCAATTTTGTCATGCCTTCGCTGTGCTGGGCTTATACATCCTAATTGATCCCCAGCTGTATGACATCTCCGTAGAATGTTCACAAGTACTCGGGTCTGTTATTCAGAGTACAGCTCTTAGGAGAATTGTAAAATAGCTTGTAGGGAAGCCTTGTCTTCTGAAAATAGGCTGTGACAAGGAGGTTGCAATTGTGTTTGAAAAATTTTCAGAAATGTTTATTAGCCCTGGTACTGCCCTGGGTCAGGACAGGGGGATGTTATCAGTATTTGACTCACAATAGCCATATCATTTAGGTGAAGGCAAAAGCGAGGAGAAATATTTCACAGAGTTACCAGGAGATGAGCTTCCTTGTGAAATTTATTGCCCATGAAAATAATGGATTGTAGAATTAACCTGTCACACAAAGAAACAGATAATGTGGCCTCTCACTTGCTGCTCAATGGCCGTGTCCAGACTGGGGGTTACTGGCAACACAGGTGGTGCCGAGGTACGTGCAGTTTCATGAAATAATTGTGGCAGAAATCTCCCAGTTAATTTTTAATTTTTTAACAGCACGAAGATGCATGAGTTAATGTCTTCAAGATGTCTTTTATTACACCAGGGCTGGCACTACCCCCTGAGCAATGGTCAGGCCCCAGAGGTCACAGAGCCGTGTGGGGAGCCTGCCCAGCCATTCCTAAAGAGAGGGCCTGGGGAAGTATCCCCAGAGGAATGTCACTGATGCCAGAGCTTCCTGGCATGGCGCCTGAGGGGCGCGCAGGTGTATTTACTGGAACTAGTAGAGAAATGGGGAACACAAAAGGAAAGCCTTCTCCGAGAGACTCCAGGTAACTAGAGGCGCTGTGGGAACTGAAGACCCTAGCCATTAAAGCGCTTTAAAAACACCCGTTTCGTTGTTGCTGCCCAGCGGTCTGGCCGGGGGTCAGGCCGTGCCCGCCGTGCGGCCCAGGCTCAGGCGAGCAGCCGGAGCCGCTCCCTCAGGCCTGGCGCGGGGAGCGGGGCGGAGGCGCGGGCGGCCGCGCGCCGCCAGATGGCGCCCGCCACCAGCAGGAGGAGCCGCCGCGCCCTGAGGGCGCCCGGCGGGAGGAGGGGGACGGGCGGCCCCGCGCCGGCCTTGGCCGCGCCGTTGAACTTGCCCAGAGAGTCTCTGTTTATTTTTACACAAGTGTTTAGGATTTTGACAAATGCAGGCGAGTGCCCGGAGATTTCCAGGCAGAGCTTTTCCGCTGGGCAGCGTTCCCGCTGCCCCCGCAGGGCTTGCTGCAGGCCCCGGCGGCCTTGGGCCAAACCCCACGGCCTCGCAGCGAGTGGGGCCCGGGCACTGGGTGACAGGGCACTGCTAGGGAATTACCACAGCTGAAAAGAAACCCACACCGCGCGATTGACTTGAAGTCTCGGCCACCAAACTGTTTCTTTATTTGCTTTTTAAAAAAATACAATTACAATACAACAGGGTATTTTGTGTTGTAGTTGCATCACAAAAGGCAGTAAATTGCAATAAAAGCATTTTTAACCTACTTTAAACAAATTTTAGTTGTGTGTGACATTTTTTCACAATTTTGAAATTATTTTCACAATAATTGCACTGTGTGAAGAAATACTTATTTTTTCAACTGGAAATCGCTGTACTTGAGCAGTTTAATCTTAGTAATGTCTATTTTTCAGTTTGTCAGGAGAAAGAGAAGAGTTTCCTAGGAGTGCAAGAAGCTGTTTAGTCTACTGGTTTATAAGAATGTCCACTGGTTATAGTTATCAACTTGCAGCATTTTTGCTGTCTCATCTGGAGGGGAATTCTAGCCAGGGAATTTGGGAAGTGTGCACAATTTATTTCAGTGTTTGCAATACTTTTGCAAGCTGTGTGCTACTCATTAAAAAAGAAAAAAGGAGAAATGGACATAAAATAATGGTGTAGAAATGTTCCAGAATGTAGTAGTTTTAATTTTCTTAGCATTAAACTAAGACTTCAGGGAAGTGATGCAGGCTTTTTGATAGTTTTATCTCAGATTTCTGACACTAAATCACTTCTGAGTTTGTGTGGGTGGGAAATAGATGGAGGTTTAACTGGAGAACATTTCTTATAAATTAGGACAACTGAGCTAAACAGCAGCAAGAATCTACTTCTGGTGGTTATGGTTCTGCTGAAATACTGAGTTTTTTTCTGTAAAGGCACAGGAAAAACATTCTAATTAATTAGATATATTTACAACAACTGAGCTTGGAATTGAAATAATTGCCTTGAAACTGAAGTGCAGCTGCAACACACATTCCAGATGTGGAATGTAACACTGTGTTGTGGCCGACTTCATTTTCTGAGTTTAAACCCAGAATTGTTCAGAACTAGTGAGTGAATAAATTAGTATTGTCCTCTGAATGAATCCAATGCAGAGGTGCTGTCACATTTCCTCAAATAATCAGACGTATACTGGGAAGAGGCAGGGAAATAGCTTCCTGCCAGATGAAAGGTCGCCCTGAGAAAGGTAATTCACTTGGCTCTGGGAGGCAGAATCCTGGGGCATGCATGTTCACTAGTTCACAATGCAATTTGCACTGCAGTTTGAAGCTCAGCTCAGCAACAAGTTACCATCAGACTCCTTACATGGGTCGTGCTGCGATCTTCAGGTGAGGGCGTTGGCCAGGAATGACCCCCTGCTCCTGGGGAAAGCAGCCAGGTGTGCGCTGTGTCCTGCTGCACTTTTCCTGCAGAGAGTGCATGCTTCCTGCTTGTCTTTTTTTTGTTTATTTTTCCAAAGTTCAGACCATTTTTGTATTGGGCCACTGAGCGACATCAGAGTCTGTGTGAACAGCTTAGTGAAAACAAAAAAAAATGATAAAACAAAAGAACCCGTGGAAAAGCTAAGCTTTGCCACTTTCAACAGGCAGCTAATGAGACCTAATGTTTGCAAGAACTTGGAACAAGCTTTCCCTTTACTCTTCCAGCTTCTTTTCCAGCATACCACGATGACAAGTATCTATTTTCACATTAACTTTCAAAGGGTATGCTGTTCTATACTTAATGCTTATTTCAAAGTGAGAAAATTTTTCAGTCTAATTAAACTGATACATGTAATTTTTTTCATTCTTTTGTTACTTTTTCCTTAGTATAGGTGGGCAGAAATAGCACAAGCATGTGATGAACATCTGCAGTCTACTATGATATTTTTACCTGTCAGAAATGGTTTTCTTTAAAACTCCATTTGCCTAATTTTCCTGGAGTGTCTTTTTTACATGTCTTTTAGGTGTCTGATTGAGATATGCTGAACAGGACAGATTTTCAGAGGCGCAATTGTCTGATTCCTAGGCAAAAAGACAGGCTCCTCTGAGAGGCTTTAGTTTTGGAAGAAAAATTCTGTTTTCCATAGGAGGCAGCCTGGGCTTATGTTGTCAGAGCACAAAACCTCCTACAGTTCATTAGGTTAGGGAAAACTGCAAGGAGCTCCAAAGTTTAAAAAAATGTACATTATTTCTTCTTAATTTGTCAAACTTATTATAACAGGAAAGAATTTCTTCTGGCATAGGTCACTGTACTATGTCTCAATTCTGTAACAATTTCAGTGCTGCCTGAGCATCACTGAGGGTTTGGAGGAGCAGGGGTTGCTATGTTTGGGCATGGACTTCCACTGACGGGTTCCACAGTAGAGAGGCTGAGAGTGAATAGTGTCTGTGAGATTCCAACCAGCCATTTTGAGCACTAACTAGCTAATGGTCCTTCATGAAGAAGAATAATTCTTCTAAGAACTAGTCCAGGTCACCATGTTACCTAGCCCAGCTTATGATTTCTTGTAGTAGAAATCTTAGTAGAAATGTCAAACAAGTTTGAGATGTTCCCTCAGGTGGTTTTAAACATTAGTTTACTGGCAGCAGCCCAGACTAGGTTGTAAGGTATTGTACAGTGCTAGGGTGATGGACCAAATTCCATCTCAAGATAGACAAGGATGCTTTGCAAAGGAATGGCAGCGTTTATCCTTGAATAAACAAGCTTCTTAATTTGCTCCTAGTGTTTCAGGAAGGACACGGTGGGGACAATGTAGAAAACAGCATAGAAACAGTGTCACACTTGCAGAAAGTTAAATATATCCTAGCAGGAGAAAGTGTTAAGTATCATTTTTCTGTGTGAGATATGGTACTTGTATTCATTTTTCACTATAAATACTTTTGTCATGGTAACTTTCGGGATAGAACTCAATTAATGTTCTTCATGTAATGCTTTTGCATCTATAGATAGAGCTTAAGGGCATGGGTATTCAAAACACTGGAATTAGAGTTTACCTGACAGTGACACCAGAAAGTTAGGATGATTCTTGTGTCCTCTGTGTCTCTGTCTAGCCTATGTCTGTGCTGCGAGCTGTGTGAGTACCTGGTTTTCTCGGCCAAAAAATAAAACAAAATTAACATCAGACTAAGAACCTTCACATCACTGTACAGAAGACTTAGCCCAGTAGCCTGCGTGTCACTATGGCACTGCAGCAGAAATGCTCAGAGAAAGCAGAAGAACAGTGAACAAAGAATGTGAACAGTGATCTCTCCTGCCCTGCTTTCTGAGTCAGAAGTTGAATTAGGACTACTATTTTGGTAAAAATTTTATTAATTTTTACCAGTGGACCAGCCTTCCCTGAATTTCTCTGACTTTTTGACTTTATCAACACTTTTGGCCTGCATAGGAGCCTGTGACAATATAATTATGCACTGTGTGAAGAAATACCTGCTGGCTCCTCCTAATTTGACACCTAATAATTTCAGTGGGTGCCCTGTAGGTTTTGTGTGGTGTGACACAGTGAATAGTCATTACCTCGTCACCTCTTCGGCACCATTCATTGTTTGTAGCCTTCCTCATTTGTCTTTTTCCTACCTGGAGCCTTCTCATGCATTTGGTTTTCTCTTATACAGAAACTGTTTGCTGCCTTGGATCATCTTCACTGCTATCATCTCTGCTTTCCAACTTCTACCCTTCCTGAGGTTAAAGGACCAGATTGCACACAGACACTTATCCAGAATGGATGGGGTTTTGTCAAAATAAACCATGAGAATAGATTATAACTTTGGGGTTTTTTTGTTTCTGAACAGGTCTGATAAAACCAAGTCACAAAGTGGGAGAAGTGGTACTGATGTCATTTATGTATACATCAGTTGTCACAAAAGGAATGAAATCTGAGTTCAGATCCTTTCTGCCTACCTGTGAGAAGGAACCTGAACTAGTGTCTGAGCTACAGGCTGATCAGGACAGTCTCTCTTGGTTTTGCTGCACTGGTTTTGCTCAGAGTTCTTTCAAAGCCACTGGAGTAGGGACTGAACCCCAACCACTTTGCTTCCCGGGTGTGAGCCTTTAGTACTTTAGGGATATAGTTCCTTGCTCATGCTCTTCTCTGCATGCCTTTGCTGTGAACACCCTTTATAGCCATCAGTTTACTCTTTGAATAAGCTTGAGCTGGTGTCCTCCAGGACACAAGAGTTCAGAATCCTGATGACTCAGGGCTGTTTTATCAAACAAACAACTGCAGTTGCTGAGGGTGCAGTTGCCAATTAGTGAGCTGGTATTACACCTACCTAAGCAGTGCTAGAAGTGGCTGCTCAGGAACAGCATATCTTTATGGCAAAACAGTCATGGCCCTTGCCTCGCTTTGACTATTCAGACAAATTTATTTGGAAGTTGAGGAGGAGGCATGGCTGGAGCTCAGCTCATCTGCCCACTCACTCCTACCAGCAGAGGTGCTTTCAATGATCAAAGGAAAAACAGATGTTTCTTGGACAGCACTTAGGCAGCAGTGAGCCTGTCAGCTTAGAACTTAATCTTTAAAACTAAAGATGCAATTTCTTCTGGGTGTGGAGTCCAGGGCTTCTGGTCCAAGCAACACACAGCTTCTGTGATACATCTGGCCTCAGCACAAAGCCCTACCCATCCTTCTCCCTGATCTCTCTGATCTTCTAGGCTTGTGGAAACACAGCCAGAGAGGTCCCTTGCAGCAAAGAAGAATAAACAATGAATAAACACCTTTTAACCTATTGCTAAGACAAAAGAAAAAAAAAGGCATGTGGCCTGTTTTGACTGAATATGCCTTTTATGTAGGTGTAATTAGAGATAGCATTGTTGGCTTTCGTTAGTCTTAATTAGATGTGCATTGGTAGGCAGCTCTCACTCTGGTCAGTACCTCTTCCCCATGGCTCTTCCTGCCCTGGAAGTATTCAGTAGCAACACTCAGTGCTGCTTTCTGGCCTCTTTTAGGCCTGGAGGTTTTCACAAAATGAACGTGTTTGATTGCAGTTCACCTCGTTAACAATGAGCTGTTTCTGTATTGGCATGCCTGGATGATCTCTGGTCACTCTAGCCAGCATGGGAGGTATTAGATCTTCCAGGTCCAATTTTATGTGTCCTCACAGCAGTCTTTACTAACAACAAACACAAATCAGTGTTTGCAGCATGAAAAATGGGAGAAATAAAACGACTTGTTTGCAGTTTTCTTTCTGCTTCAGCAAAAGGTTTTGTTTGCGTCTAAAAATACAACCCTGTCTGCAAGCCCAACCACCAACGCATTGTCACGGGTTGTTTGGGGACACAGCACTTGGCCTATACATGAGTCAGGGTTCATCTGCAATGCAAGAGGAGCTAGCTGAGGTTTGCACATCACCCTGACACATACCCTCTGGACATTGTGATTCGTATCTCTGCATCTGCTCTATCATCCCTAACTTGGCAGATTAGTCTATGCAATGTTGCAACATGCATGTTACTCTTTTCCTCTCCTAAGAAAATCCTTGGAAAAACAGAAGGTTCTAAATGGTGTGTAGGTCAGCAGTGTGAGCTGGTCTGACATCAGTGCTCTGTAGAGACACTTGAAAGCCAGGAGCTGAACTTTTGACAGTTGTTTCTTATATCCTCTTCCATTATTAATAAAAGGCCCAGGCTCTGCTGATCTGGACATTTAAAATGTATTCCCACCCAATCTGTTGGAAAAAGTTGTCGAGAAACTGAAACAGGAGCACTTCAGGTATAAGGTTGATACCTGAGGCATAGTGGTGGCAAAATCAGGTTGCCAGTTACTGTGTGCTGGTTTTCAGCCTCCAAAAGTGTTTCCTCTTATTGCAGGTACATAAGACTGGTCCTGGTGAACTTTGGAGCTTGATGTAAATGTCTCATAGGAGTAGAGACTGGTGCAGGTTCCTGTTGTGACAAAAGAGGAGGGATTAGCAGGACAGGTCAGATAGTTGAATTTCTCTTTGAATATGCCTGATTTTCTCCCTATTGATTGTATTTTTAGCAAAGGAAGCCATGTTCCTGATTTAGTGACCCTGGTGAAGTTATCACCGTCCTGCTGTTGCAGGGAGCCCTGTGCTGAAGCAAGAACTGAAGTATGCACTGAAAGCACTCAGACCAATGTGGCATTTAAACAGAAAGAAAAGGAAGTAAAGCAGTAACCATTCCAAGATGACAGATTGATTTGCCTACCTAACAGGTCAACATTGTGTGCTTTGTAACTGATAAAGTAAGTGATAGAGTATTGCTCAAGGTGGAATAAAATTATTGCCGTGATAAATAATAGCATATCTTACATTTGATACAGTGACATGAAAACAGGCCATGAAAACCTGACACTCAGATGAGCCCCAGAGCTGGAGCAAGGGGAAGGAGGGAGGTTGAGAAGAGGGGGAAGGAGCAAAGCAGAAATGAAATAAGATGGCAAGTGGAGAGAAAAAAAGCTTTTCACCTTTCAACAGTGTTGCAACTTTGATTCAGGTTGTTCATATGATGAAACCATCCCCACAAGGATTGTGTGTGAGATGTCTTTATTTTCTGTCTGAGCTCATGATAAACATTTACATGAGATCTTCCCCCCACAAAGAAAGCAGAATAGAGAACAGAATGGTTTTTATTGATCCAGAATGTCAAGCTACAGACAACATTCAAAAACTTTGTAGAAGAAGTTCAAAATCTGCACTGAGGGTATCTTATTCTGTATTTTGGCTTTTCTCTGGGCAGACGTAACAGCTCTTTTCCTGTATTTTGTTGTGATTTTTGTCATTCTGAAAATAAAATACAGCAGTTTGGAGAAAATTGGGATATTGCAACGCATATTCCAGCTTCCCAGATGAAGAAAAAGTCATATCCTAACCCTTTTTGTCCCTAGTATTTCTTGGTCTAAGTTATTTTGTATTACTGAGGGTATTTTTCCATAGCCATAATCCCTATATCTATATATCTAGATCCATCTATCTATATGGTAAGTAGTAGAAGAAAGAATTATAAGCTTCTGTGAACACCTTACAGAAGAAAGCAAGTGGTAGTTGTTTACCTGACAGAAGTGCATCCAAGACTGGAAATGCCACACCAGAGACATGGCAGGAGCGTTGTTACTGTGAAACTCTCAGTTTGTGCACTGGGAGCAAACGATGCTTAAGGTTGGGAAAGACCTCATAATATCTGGTTAACTATCACTTTTAAATAAAATTCAGCTGTGGGGAAGGAAGAATGTTCTTGACCACAAGATACGGGGCAGCTGTGCTCTAGAAAGTCTCTTTCTCCATCCCCTCACCATGGGACTTGTATTAAGACTTGCAGGTGATTAATTTCTGAAGTGACTGAAAATCTGATGTAAATAAGTCAGTAAAAATCGGAATACAAGAAAGACTATTTATATGAAAAGAGAATGCATTAAGCCTGGGAAGCAATAGCATCTGTATCACATATAGCCTGATAATAACATTACCTTTGGGATAGTTACATGTATGAGTATTCCTTTACACCAGTAATTCAGCTACTGCCTTGTAGCAATGTAATTACCCTGCTTTCTCTTTGAAGGCTGGCTGTGGTTTCAATTCATTTACATTCTAAAGAAATCTAATTTTTTTTAATAATAAAAGAAAGCCTTCTCCAGGTCTTAACAGGTCATTGCAGCAGATCTCTGCTAGGCCAGTACTGGCCTGGGAATTGTGGACAAATGTGATTCTCCTAAAAAGAGCAAAACAGGTATTTTAAGTGCCTTGTCTGATCCACAGAAGCAGAGCAACTGTCTACAGGCAGCTGTGCAGATACTCACACAGTCAGATATAGTTTTGTGGGAGGACAAAACATTCCAAACTGCCTGTATTCAGCTTTCTTTCAGGTGTTTATTGTAGTTCTGTGTTTGACTGAACACTTGGTAAATGGTGGTGGGGAACAGCATCCTTCCGTCAGCTGATAACGAACTGTGATAGCTGCCTAGATTGGAGACAGGAGCTCTGCCTTCCATTAGCAGGTTGCTGAACACCTAAACATAACTTATTGGCTTCTCCTCTCAAAAATGCCTACAGCTCCAGTAAGGAGGATATGAACAATCCAACTCAGTGTGGTTTTGGATGGTGTGCAGCCAAGAAGACTTGGGCAAGAAATGTGCTTTCTGAACTGATTAGGAAAAATATGTTGAGTACCTGGGTGCCTGTTCAGAGAAAACTGCATTCTGGAAACAAAAGGGTCTGTGCAAAAAATGCAAGTGTAGGATATGTGGAATGTGAATGTCCAGAGTGCAAAATGGCTATATGCAAAAGCTGCAAATCTTTTTATCTATCTTGAGCCGTGCAAAAACTGATGTCCAGTCTCACCTAATACCTTATCATACCACTGTGAATCTCTGTCACCCATCTGGACATGCCCTGTTCTCCCTCCCTGTTGTAGAGGGACCATAGGAAAGTAAACACTGAAGAGAAACTTTTAGATAGCTGAAGTTAGGTGATATGAATTAGGACTACATCCCAGGAGTCAAATTACTGCTGTTATGAATAGCTGGATTCTGGTATTTCCCACAAATGCTGTAGCTCTTTCAAGAAATTTCTTGGATGCATGCAGAAAGGGTCCTTAGATTACCAGGTTGCATCAAAATCATTTACACACTGGCTGCACAGGATGCTGAACTCTCTAGAAATCAGAGAAGAGCTAAAAAGCTCAGTTTCCTCTAAAGTAACATTTCCAAGTGAAAAAATAAGGAATGTCCACTGAGACTTGATAACCTTAATTACCCAACAGTTTGAACTCTTCTTACTGCAACTTCTGTTCCCTTAACAAAGGTTTTTCACATTTGTAAAAGTGTCACAAGCATGATGTGGAATGAACTGTAATATATGATTTTGAATGGTTTCTTTCATTGCCTAGGAACCTTTAAAATAGGCCCTCTGTGTCTACTTATGGCAATTGTAGTGAAGCGGACACAATTTTACCCAAGTAAAAGAAGAAAGTAAAATCTAGGCAAGAATTCTGTTCCTGAGTCTGAATTACATTTAGTGCTAACTCCTTGCAGACTCTATTTTCACTCTGTCAATAACAGATGTGCTGTTTGCAGTATATAGCTGAACAAATCTATTTTCAAATGTCTTCTTGACTCCTTCACAATCTGTTGCATTCCATTGGTAGTACAATAAGCTGCTCAGCTGGGAGAACTATGGAAGATGGGAACAAACTTGACTTTATTCATTTGGAGAAAAAAAAAAAACAACAGGAGAAAAAAAAGAGGCTTGGGTTCTTTTTATGTATTAATGAATAAGTCAGATTAGGAAATCTAATTTTGTAACTGTTGGCTCCAGGAATGGTGATAGCAACAATAATAAATATTAGCTCTTATGAGTAGAGAACTCTCTTTTGATTACTTACAACTACTTATTTGCATACACTGTTTGTTTAAATTCTACCCATGCCAGAGGTGCCTTTTACAGCAAGCACATATGGTCTTTTTCAAGGTCTCAAGGCACTGCAACATTTAAAACTATATACCACGAATACATGCATTAATTTTTACTTGGCATAATTGTAATAAATCAGATGTTTACTCTGAAAATAGAGAGATTTTAAGTTGATAATAAATAACTCATTGAAATTGACAAGAACAATATGCAGTGCTTAGAAAAATGGAAAATACTTTTTGCTCCAGAACATTAAAATTTAAGAGACAGGGTCAGTTCCAAGGAATAGCTGCTAAATATGTTGGTTAATGCCAGGCAAGGATGTGGCTAACTTTATTAACCCCATAAATGCAAAGACATGTTGTTCACCTGGAGTAAAACCTGAGGACAGCGTGGGTGCATCGCTGATTGCAAAGTCAGTGTGTGCAGCCTTGGCCTCTGACACTGGGGTTAACTGGTATGGAAGAGGCTATGTCTGAGCCATTAAACTCTCTCATCTGCCAAAATGGGGCAGCTCAAACAGTTTGCCTCTTGGGAGTGGTATGTGAATGCCTGAATTATGGCCTGGAATTATGTGGAGGAGTATTTCTTGGTCCTGGCCAGCAGTTTAGTTTGTATCTTGACCTGGCCATGTCCTCTCATCTGCATGCTGCAAAAGAGACTGTATGCTGCATGTTCTGCTGTGCCTCTCAGGACAGAACAAGGAGGAAAAGGATGTGACTTGACCTTGCTCCTCAGGCTCCCTTCCCATGCTTGATACCATAATGGTCAAAACTCCCAACCAGCTGCTCGGCCCCTACCCTCAGCAAGACAGTCTTCGGGGAAAACAGGAATAACAGAGTGAGTAAACTCATGGGTCATGATAAAGACATTTGGTGTCACCTCAGCTATTTCTTGCACTTTTTGTTCCCTAATCATGCTTTGCCTGTTTGGCATTTCCTCCCCTTTCTTAAATTAGTTATTGCAGATAACATAAAACATAAATGTTTTGCGGCCAGCAGAGGACAGTTTTCCTGTGCCATATTTTGAACTTCTGCCCTAGACCACAAAGGCAACAGGTTTTCTCAGCATTTCATCTCAAAGAAAACACCAGACAATTTTTTTCTGTCTATGAAGTGACTGTAAAAAAAGGAACCATGAAGCATGTACTCAGTTCATGTGGGGTTTTTTCTGTACAGTTTATGTATAGCAAAATTTTAACTAGGAGAAAATAGTGCCTAATACAAGGTTTTGAGCAAATTTTGCTTAACCATTGATCTCAATACTACCAACCAAGGTTTACAAGTACCCTGCTGGACAGGAGAGGTCCTTAGACCATTTAAGGTAGTTTCCCATGTGTCACAGGTGGTTAAGGATACCCTATATTGAAATGATAATTGTTTCTTTATGAACATATGTTTTGTTTTCCACTGTGTGCCGGTTTGGCCAAATTTAGAGGAGAATATCCTCTGAGGGAAGGCCGGGTACCACCACCCCTCCCCCCACCAGGTTTGGGGAAAAGAATTTCCTCGAAGGAAAGTGAAAGAGATAAACACTATTTATTTAACGAACACACAGAAAAGGAAAATAATGCTAAATAATAAAATCTTTCGCTGTGGAGAGAAACCTGGGCAGATTTCAGAGTCTTTCTCTGGGTGTGGTCTCTCCTCCTCAGAGCTGGGTCGGTGGGCCCCTTCCAGGGGCCTTGGAAGAGAGGTTCTCCCCCGTTGTGGTCTGATGTTGTAAAACAGTCCCAAAGAGAAGAAGAAAGGGAAAAAACCCACAAAAGTCCCAGGAAAACTCTCTCCGGAGAAAAGGAGCTGAGAGCTGGCTGGAGAGCAAGGTCGCTGCCCTCCACACTCTGCTGCCGAGCCCAGAGAGAGCTGCGTGTGTCCTTGAGAAATTGTTTTGAAAAGTTTGCTCAGTTTTTCTCTCCCACCCAGTCTTAAAGGCACAGGATTCTTCTTCTGGGCATAGAGTGGAGATAGGGGATACACATCATAAAGTCACCCCAAGACACACTGAAAGCCATGTTTGAGAAAGCATGTAGACTTAATCTGGACACTCAAATGATGAAGAGTAAACCTTTTCATTTGCTAATTTGTTTCAATGTTTAACCACCTGCTTTTTAAAACATGGTTTGCCTGCCTTACTGCCTCCCTTCCCTTGTTCCTCCCTTCATCCATCCTGTTTTTCCTCCTCTTCCCCTTCTGTTTTCCTTCCTTCCTTTTCTGTCTTTCACCACTGATTCTTGATAGGGTTTTCACTGCTAGAATTAAAAACTCAGTAGTTTCTTTCTTTGAAATGCTTACCTAGCCACTCTTTGGTCATCATTTTTGTCAGCTAAAAGAGACCAGTCTTCTTATCTTTTCCACTCCAGCTCTCAAATAATTTAGTTGCTTTATCTTTTCCAGTTTGTCAACATTCTTTTTAAAAATAGGCTCCAAACCCCACAGATTATTTCACTCTTTATTCAGCAGTACCTATAGCACTTAATCAGTTTATTAATCCTGTTCAATGTTCCCCTAGCTGGGTTTTGTTGTTACAGTTTTGGTCTGTTGTACCATCAGTCTTTTCTTGTATCCTTTCCCTTATTCAGTAAGTCTAGTCTTTCCTTGATCTTTCTAAAAAGGAAGAATATCCTTTGGCTATACAAATTTTTTGAATGGGTTACTCAGGTTAGCAGGCAGTCAGAGGATTTTGTCTCCTCTGTCCTTTATTACTGTTTGCTGCTTTTTCAGTCTTTGTCCCTGGAATGGCAATTTCCTCCTTCATCACTTTTGGTAACAAAATCTGAGTAGTGAAACTTTTTTTTACTGATGCTCCTCTATTGGCAATGATGTTTCCCAGAATTTGTTTTCTACCTTATTGCATTTATTTTCTATAGCACCAATTTTTAGATCAGTGTAATGTTGCATTAATTTAACAGATCTATAGAAGTCAAAGATAATTGTGGAGCTATGACACATTTAATCAAAGTTGTAACATAATTTTAGAAGTAATTCAGATATTTGCCAAGAGCTATTTCCCTGAAACCATATTGATGAGAGTTTCTTCCATTCCTGTCCTTTAAATCTTTTTAAAATTGAATCCATGAAAAATTATATTTACTGATTTCAGAAGGAAGGTAAGAGAGAGAAGTTCACAGAAGGAGGTAAGTGGATACTCTTGATACAGGAATGAGTACAAATGGCACTGATGGTTTAGAATAGAGAAATATAGCAATACTTCTTTAACAAACTGTATTCTGGTTCTTTTTGCTAACTGCAATAAAGACTTATAGAAGGTGAGGGCACAGTGATGAGAGTTTTTTTAATTTCAATCTCCCAAACAGAACAAAAAAGCAGTCAAGCCATTATCCAAAATTGTTCATACAAGTAGAGAAAGGGTTAAAGAAAAAAAGATGAGATTAGCAAACCCCAACATTCTCATTACTATCCCCCAAAGGCTGTGGTTGATAAATAATACAAATGTGCAATTGGGAATTAATGAACAAAATTTTATGTGCTGCATGCTGGGTCTAATAATGAAAGTATGGGTGGCTGGGCCTATCTGCATTTGTGGGGCTGTAAATATCAATGACAGGAAAGCAGATGGACTGAAACGATCAAGCTTTACTGTGGTGACTGCCACATTCCCACCTTTAGGGTTGTAGAGTCCTCGGTGACAACCCTGCACCCTCAGAAGCCCAGAGGTGTCGCCCACTCAGGCAGCCAGAATCTGGCTAGATCACATCCACTGTGTCGTTCCTGAATATCCCTTTTTTCAACTTCCTTGTCTTCTTTTTTCTCTTTTCTTATCTGATTGTTTATGTCTGTAATGGAAGTCTGGTTAAGCTGACTAAGCTTGAATCCTTTCCAATGTTATTCTAACTCTTTGGCCAAAAAGGCAAGTAAAAGAAGAACTTTAAACAACCTGATGCTTGTATACATCTCTGTCTGATAAGGCTATGCATGCATCTGTCATTCAGCAAAGAGTTGCACCAGAAACAGGCAGCATTTGTTTTCTCTTGCTTTTATGTGACTCTCTCTAGCTTGTGTTCAGGGAAGCCAGATTGGACTCCCAACAGAAAAAAAGCAAGATGCTTCCCAGCTCATCTTTTAAGTTTTTCTCCCCTTTTCTCTTCCCCTTTCCTCCATACACAGACAGGTACATTCAGTACATTTATACTCTGGACCTGTTAATACTCAGGAAATGAACACGGCTTACTTTTATTGCGAGCTCTCTGGCACGATACCTGGGAGGTTGAAATACTTTTTCATAAATCACGGACTCATGGAATGGTTTGGGTTGCAAGGGACCTTTGAAGATTGTTCAGTCCAGCCTCCCCTGCCATGGGCAGTGACATTTTTTCCTAGATCAGGTTGCTTAGGGCGCAATCCAGCCTTGCCTTGAACACTCCTGATGGGACATCCACAGCCTCTCTACGTAGCCTTTCCCAGTGTAGACACTGTTCCACTTACTGTAAAAAATCAGTTTCACTTAGAAGTTTATCAAGTTCTATTTTCCTTCACAACAGACCTGTGTCATGTAGGACTTTTTGGCCTCTAAAATACTCCAGTTACCCCTTCAGCTAAGTACTGTAGAATGCAGCTCTCTCAGATCCAGATATTTTCCATCTCAGGTGCACTAAGCTGGAGAATTTGGCATGAGAAGTAGACATCTGTACAAAACAAAGTAAAAAACCACGGAAATCTGCGGAAGTTTCTTTCTGAGTGGGATTTTTCTGATGGGCCTCTGGTTCTGTAACATCACAGTCAAGGAAAAAGTGCCTGTCTAAAGGCTTCACACTCCTCTTGTGATCAATCAGCAAGGCTTGAAATGATCTGCTAGTAAGGGCTCTTCTTCTCCACTCCAGTCTGGTCAAATCCTTCTCTAAAGAAGAACAGCAGACACCACCACTGTAAGAACCAGCTATTGGAATCAATAAGGATCATCACGCAGCTCCCTCATGGATACCATTATGGTTCATTGCTGTCATTACATAGAAATACACCAAAAAACTAATTCTCAATCCTCTTCTATTGCCAAGCAATTTTCTTTCTTTTTGACTGTTCTCTAATGCAAAGCATTCAAACCACAATTGCCTGCCAACCTTGAAGGTACCTGAGTCTGGAGGCAAACAATGAAAGTACTTCTGGGCATATCCACCTTGTACAGTAGCACATGTATCTTAGGCTACACTTTATTTCTCAGTCTATTGCCACAGCAAGCCCAGCACTGAAAGTGGCATAATTAGCTTGGAGAGAGTGAATAGTGCTGAGAAGTAGGACAGGGTGGCTTGGGCATGGTGCAGGTTCAAAGTAATGTCCCCTAATAATTTCCCTCTGTAGAGACATCTCTCTGTATTCAAATAAGTAACCTGCCTTCACATCCTAGATCACACAGGTGCTCATCCTAGGGGTCCTTTGTAACAATTCAGAGTAACAGATAATTGAAGAACCATTTTACCAGACCTCAGAGAAAGATGTCACAAAGAGTTGCAGTATAACTTAATATCAGTTTGTTGATGATAGACCCAGCATATATATTATCCATCCTCAAATTTCTTCTAGAGAGATTTAGAAACTCTTCAAAGGACATCAGAAACCCACTAGGGCCAAATAACCTAGCATCTGCTCTGTGCATGGCATGAAAATAGGCAGTATAGGGAAGCTAACTCCCAAGTTCAGGTTCATCCTTTAAATTTAATTGGTGCCCTAGGGGAACATGAAGGCCAGAGTCAACTCTGAGGACTGAAGTAACCAGCTTTTGGAGTTGACCTCCCTAACAATGTGTGAAACCACTACTGTGATTTCAAAGTCTCATTAAGTATTAAATATAGGGCAAGCCAGAAGTGGTTTTGCAGTAAATAAAAATGTTCATCCATTTAAATAATCAGACTGTAGTCTCATTACAGCTGTATTGCATGAAGCATTATTTGTAGAGAAGACTTCTTAATCATCCACTTCAGTCAAATTTATAGGGAAACCAGCTTTAGTGAGTGAGTTAATTTCAAAGAATAACATGTTTGGTTTTGGATTATTCTTTCACAGCTGAAAAGAAAATCAAAGTGTTTTGAAAATTACTCTGAAAGAACAGAAAATTATAAACAACATAGAGTGAATGACTAGTAACTGCCCATTTGCAAAACAGAGGAAAACAAAATTTGCAAAACGTAGCCTGCCTCCAAATATGAGAAACTGATGTGTGGATACAGCCCTCTGCCCCTCCTATCCCATAGGAATCAGACACCAAAAACTTTGGGGAACAAACCTCGGTTTTTCAGACCTTCCAGATGGAGCACTTTAGCCAAAGATCCTTTTACCCAAGAGACAGTGTTGACATTGCTAATGAGAGATGGCAAATATCCTTTTAACTCTCTCTCTGTGATCTTCTGTGTTGCTGTAAACAATATACCTAATAATAGAGAAAATTAAGCCTTTGAAGCTGTTACTGACTGGGGGGAGGGGTTTGGGTGACTGATGTAGCATGTTAGTCACAGATATTTTTGCACTAATATGTATAGATCTGTAGACTTAAAAAGAGATATTTTTATTTTCTAAACAATGTGGGCCAGGGAATGCCATCCAAACAAAATGGCATTTTTCTTCTGGCCACAGGCTTATCTGGGAGTTCATGAAATGGGTGTTGGCCTATGCCTAATGCCTGTTGCCTTTCTCTCATGCGACAAGATGAAGAGCCTGGCTCTGTGCTTGTCATGACTTCTTGTCAGGTGGTGGGGACTGTCTGAAGGCTGAGCAAGCCCATGTCCTTCAGACTCCCCTCCCACGGTCAGCGCTCCAGCACGCAGCTGGCACCATGGCCCTACATGGAATGTGTTCCAGTTGATAGGTATCTTTCTTGTACTGATTGGGACAAACAGACCAGGCACAGTACTTGAGGTGAGGTCCAACACCTTCAAAGAAGAGAGAGGTAATGCCGTCCTGAAGTCCTTTCCAAAATGAATTTTTACATGATCCAATGAAATGATTGGCTAGTAGGTCCTAAAGGTGTAAGGTTATAAGGCTGCAGGAGGTAAATCAGATTTTATGTGAGTGTAGGTGGGCTGTGTAGGGTGATTGGGTGGGTGAAGATGAAAAGGTGAGGGGTGTTAAAGGAGAGAAGCTGTTGTTGAGGCAACAAGGGAGAAGTCAAAATAAATAATGCTAGAACAACTTGTGGGGGGCTGGTGGGCCCGTGGTACTGGGGAATGCAGGACCCCCTTGGAGAAGGGTGCCCTAGGTAGAGAAAGTCTCCCCAGGTCAAAGTGACCAAAAAGGCCTCTCCCAGGGTACCCTGCTCTGTTACGGAAATGTGCCCTAGTTCTGTTTCCCTGGTTGGCCCATTGGCCAACCTTCACCCCTTATATGTCAAGGCCCTAGAACGTTCTCCCTTCCCCGTTCTCCCATTGGCCCTTGTTCCTCTGCTCCTCCCTTGGGGGTTTCCCATTAGTTCCTGTGCCCTGGCCCCCGTGCTCCTCCTCTGTGCCCTCAGATCATTGGCCCTGATGCTCTCCCCGCCCCTATTTGGCCCTGTATATAAACCTGGACCCCCATGATGTTCTTGGTTCTTGACCCTGGACCTCTTCATGCATGTGGCCTTGATAAACCTCTCAGTGGAACTGCATGCAAGGACCCTGCCCGCCCCTTTTCTGCCTGTGGCTCTATCCAGCTGTCCGGCGTCGAGTGGCTGTGTTTGTGTGAGTGTGTGCACAGCGGTCTCGCTGAGCGGCTTCACGAGGGACGCTTTGGGAAGGTCGGGGCACTTCACCACCAATGCCTGCCATGACACAACTCACCTCCAGAAGTCCAGTCAAAGGGTCCAAGGTTTCTCTAGAAATCATGGAAATCTACCAATGGAGCTGATGAAGTGATTAACCTTGGAAGAAAATTCCTGAAACAGAGCCTGGTGGTTTTGGGGTGTAAGATAGTGTAACAACTTGCGATCTCTTTTCTATCATTATTGCTAAATTGCTCATTAAAATATTGAGATGAAGAAATGTATGCAAGAATGCCTGTAGGCTTCTTTGTTTCTGGGCATTCTATAGTGTGGCAGTACCTGGCAAAAGCTTTTCTTCTCTTGGGTGAGAACAGAACATGAGATTGCAAAGGGGAGAGCAACAAGTGAAACCATTCTGCTCCTCTGAGCTGGAGATCAAGTTTGTCACATCAGACTGCATCCTAAGACACAGGATATTTTGTGTTTTCCTAAAGCTCCAGTTTCTAGAACTGAGAAGTGAGCCCTTACGATTTTAATGAACACCTATAAGAAATAGAGGACATTTCAAGGTTTAGGACCTAGAGAGCAAATACTGCCAAACCCTCTGTTTCATAGTTTTCTGTTTTTTATTCCTTGCTCCTGGAGTATTTGGTCACACTGGCCACCAAAACTGCATCTCTACCTCCTGTGACACTAATGATGGAATACATGGTTGGGACAAACCTGTTGTGATCGTGGGACATGTTGTCTCCTGGTTTTAAGCTCTCTTTTTATGTGGTGACAGTGAGGAGCTGTGGACACAGATTTGTGCATTACTCTTCTAGGAGTTTATCCCTGAGGAGAGAAGATGAGAAACGTGACATGTCCCAGTTCTGAAGGCTCGTTAGTGCAGCAACCTCCATGTACTGATTTCAATGACAAATGTCTTCAACTTGAGTCATACAAAATCTGCTTTAAAAAATCCGTATTTCCTTTCTCCTCCTGCTCCCGGTGGCTCAGTGTGCTCTTTGAAAAATGACTCACTTGTCTCCAAGACCACTTGATATTCAAATAGCTAACTACTTCTTTTAACCAATGGTTTATTGAAAGATTCTCCCTGGCCTTGCCAGCTCTTTTGGGCAAACACGTTTCTGCCTTGCCTTGCCAGATGCATTTATGTGTTCCATCAAAGAGCCCAAGTAAAAGGTTTTGAGATAATTTTTGTTAAGCAGTAGAGGTGAACTTTAGGTAGACATCAAAGTCTGGCCAGGAAGTGAAAGCCGTGGTGTGCAGAGGGTGACATGTCCTGGGCCAGCCCAGGCAGGGTGCAGCTGTCGCTTCACGCCGTGTGTGCAGCAAAGCCACCCAGCTGAAGAAAAGGCATGCTGACACAGTACAGCTGATGGCGCTGGAGGGGCTGGGTGTTCTGGCTCCTTTGGGTTATATTGTTGTTTTAAATAGATGCTTAGGCAAATTTTGTATTCTAAACAATGACAGCTGGAGACAAAAAGCTGGAGACAAAGGGAGTATGTCTGAGAGCTAGTGTGAAAAAGCTGTGATCACACGAAGAAAATTTTATACTTTGTTATTCCCCAGAACAGTTAGGAGTGGACAAGGTTTATGTTGATCACAAATATTCATAGATTTTGCTGTCTTTCCTGCAATGCCACTATCTACGTTTGCTTCTGGAAAGTATTCTAGATGCGTGGCTGGGAGGTTAAATTTTAACTAAACTCTTTCTTTCATGATATAGCTGTTCTCTTTTTCATTTATGTCTTGAGTAAGTGTTGATAAATGTTCACATTTGCAGTAAAATTCAGAGGCAAAGACAGTTTCATCTTGGTTTTGCAGTGACCATATCTGAGCAGAGACTATTAATATTGATCATCACAGTCTAATTCAAAGCAGAGAGCAAAACGCAGGGATGTTAAAGCCGTGGGCAATTGTCATAATTTACTGTTATGGAGAAAACTTTATGGTTAGCTGCCTGGATTAAAAATCCCTGAGAGTTTTCCACAGCAAAGTTTTATTAAAGTCATGCGGTGTAGCTAAATGTAGTTATACAACACTCCCTCCTCACATATATAGTTACACGTATATTTATGTATCTGTAAAACCAAATTTCCTTGCTCTTGTTAAATGACATTTTATATAATTTGAAAAAGGAAAAATCTTTAAAATACCATGTAATTCTTTGTATCACTTATGTTGCTTTTTTATAATATTTTCTGTTTCCTTCAGCTCAACCAAATGCAGGGCTTTGGTCATAGCTGGGGCATGCACAGGACCCCTGTTTGTGAGGATCCAGGATCTCTTCATGCATCATGGTGTGCTTGGTGAGGTAGAATGCACCCTATGGCAAGAATTAGAGGTGTGACTTCTGCAGTTCAGGTAGGGGTGCCCGGGTTAAACATCAGCTTAGCGAGGAGCACAGCAAGAGCCCTGGGGGCTGCAGGGGGGCTGTGGATGTGGCCAGAGAAGAGCTGCATTTGTCCCCAAGTAGCACCAAGCTCTGTGCCACAGGTGGTCAGGTCCAGCTGCCTGTCCTCTGGGGATACATACTTCATCTACAGGTGTGTGTCCACATCTATTACAACATTTTAGGCAAGTGTAGATGGTGGCAAAGTTACACTCTTGTTACAGGCTGGCAGAGTTATATTGTGCCCACATTTACGGAATGGGTCACACTACATGCTGAGAAATACTAAAAACCAAGCCTCACATATCCTTTTTACAGATGTTTAATCTCCATGGTTTGCAGACTGCCACTTGGGCAAATCTCTTTTCAACAAATAGCTGTATATATTTAAGCAGAGACAGGAGTCTTTCTTTGAAAGATAGATTTTGAACACGTGTCACCCTTGGCAGGCAGGTTTTTCTTATCTCAACCTTGTGTCTGAATTTTTTTTTCTATATAAAACCATGAAAAATTGAAGCATGGATATAGAAATTTAACTGGATAAATTTTAATTTTTCTGTACATAGCACTGCCTGCAGGTTAGATTTAGGATCCAAGGATCTGGAATCTCAAGTTTTATTCCCAGCCGTGCAATTGACTTGTGCTCTAACTTAAGGCAAGTTGGTTTTGCCTTCATTTTTTATTTTTTCATTTTTTTGTTGCATCAACAGGAACAGGATGCAACCTCACAGAGCTTAATTAATGTTTGTAAAACATTTGAAGGCTTTTGGATGAAGACGGAGTCATTCCATATGATAATCATGATGTCTAATGGCCAGGCTCAGGGAATGCCAGCCTTCCATGTGCAGAGCAGGCACTCAGACAATGGTACCAACCTGATAAATGGTCTTCTTAGTTCCTTTCTCTCCTTACCTCAGCCACCTGTATCAACCTCCAGTTTCCTCTCTTGTGCTGATCATGTTAAAGCTCTAGCTGTATTGATTTTAGAGCAAATATAATTGATTTTAGAGTAAATCTCCTAGAGATAGCAGGCGAGATTCAGAGTCCATTTAAATCACTAGCGACTCCTGATATGCTTCATCAGATCCAGGGTGAGCAGGGGCAACATCTGCAGCATAGTAATAACCAGATCAAAGCTCCAGCTATGTTAATACATAAGGCCATGTTGAAAAGGGAATGTAGCAGCCAGTGCTCAGAGCAGCTCCTGGTCTTGAGGGCTACATGCTTGTCAAGGCAACTCGAAGCTTGGCAAGGCTCAGAGGTCTGATCCACTCACTGGCCTTATGGCTTAGGCTTCACAGTGAACTTACTTGTCTTTGGGTTTGCCACTTGCTGGCAAGAGGCTAAAATTAGCATCCTTTCCCAGCAGATAGTTAACAGAAAATTTTTGGCTGCAGACATGCCAGTTGGGATATCAGTAGTGGAGCAAATCTTGTGATGAGACTCTTAAATCACCTGTCAGAGAGCAGTTTGACTTAAACAGGAGCTAACCAGAGCCCAGCCTGGAATTCGTTCCTAGAACAGCCCAGGAGCCATGAGCACAAACAGCTCCCAGCCCTCAGCTGGCCCAGCAGGTGGGGAAGTGGCTGGGGCTGGCAGACCAGCACCAGGGCACCGTGTGCAGGCAGAGCCTCCAGCCCAGCTGGCAACCCCCAGCTTACCCCTAGCAGCATGTGGGTGCAGGCCCACAAAGAGAAATGGCTTAGAAGTTTAAAATGAATAATTCAGCACTCCTTTGATTTGTTTTAACTACTGCAGAATGTGTGTCCTGCCACATTACTTCAACCTTGGAATGAAGTACAAATAGATGTGATTCAGACTCTAAATATTTAAAGCCAGAATCTAATATTAGATACATTGTGTATGCTGTCATCTCAAAAATCCGCTAAAGAGAGACAATGATGGACAGCACAGATTGAAATTAAATTCAAGCTCTGTATTAAAAAACTTGCCCTGCTAATTCACATGAATGATTAACCACAAAGAAACTTATGTCTGTCAGTGACAGCAGTGCTGAAGTGTTCTTTGTCGTCACTGTCTTGGTTAACTTCAGAAAAGAATAGTCCAAAACCACCGCACAGGGAAAGGACGTCACCTCCCCTTTCTCCCTATTTTCTTACAGAGATGCAGCTAAACTATTAACATTTTCCACTTAAATGGCAAACAAAACATTTCTAATCTTCCTTTCACTGAAAAGAAAGATAAAATCACAACCGTAACTTAAATCAAATGCTATAATAGTACTTGGGCAGTTACAGGCTCTTACTATAGATAGGCGGGTCAAAGCAATCAGCATATGAATCTTCACACACAGCGAGCAAAGCCATAACTTGACACAGCTCTTTATCAAATATTATTGTAAGAGGAGTAAGCACACCAGGGCGTGACCCTATTAAATACCAAACCTGTAGCTCCAAAATAGCACAAAACCTAGATGGATGATCTCATCTCCAGCAGTAATGTGCCAGAATACAAATAGAGGATTGTCACTGCTTCAAGTGCACAAGGAAACAAAATAAGACCATGTTAATATAACGGGTGGAATATACATTGACAGCTGAGCAGAGGAGGAACCTGCTGCTGCTGAAGGTGATGGCAGTCTTTCTGTTCCCTTTGCTGGACAGTAAAGCCTCATTATGGGGCTTCTGGATATCATAACTGTACAGCAGCCTCACAAGACAAACTTTACTCCATTAAAAGAGCAATGAGGCTAAACACCCACACCAAGCAAGTAAGCTGTGGGTATTTAGCCTTATCTAAAGGCTAAATGGTGTTAATATCTATGTCACTTTCTTGTTTAGGGCTAGCATAGTGCAGGCACCAGTCCAGGGCAGAGTGCTGCAGACTAAGTGGAGTTCAGATCAACTAAGAAGGGCCATTCATACATCAGATGTGAATGTATGTACATCAGATACGAATAGTAATGGATGTGTAGGGTGTTTATTAACAAAACAAATGTGTTTTACCTTAGACAGATAGAAATGTTTTATGTTTCAGTAAGGTTGTCTGCACTAGCACAAAAAAAATCCACTTCTATAATTTTCCAGTGAGCTGAGCCTGGGAGGGTCTGAGTGCCCACGGGGCGCTTTGGGGATGAAAAGTGCATGATTAATCCAGGCAGTGATTGTTTCCTTCCTTGGGCTTTCAGAGGAGTGTAGCATTGTGGTTTGGAAAGTGCCACTCAAGGTGAAAACCCACACGAAGAAGGATCACATAAAAGAAGATGAGGAAAGCAGCCAGACCCACCATAATAATATTCCAAGTAACATCCTGGAGGCAGTTTTACAATTGTGAGCATTGCCATGGACCTAGATGTAGCTGCAGGAAACAGGGATTTGGGTTTGTTTTAAATCCCATGGATTGGCGTCCAGGCTCTGCAACTAGCAAGTATGATCTCTTACTGAATAGGAGCATAGCCACAGGAGAGAAAAGATTAAGGGTATCAAAGGAATACATTTTTTCATTTCACTCCTTTCTTATTACAGTAGATTAAAAGAAAAAAGTGAGTTTTGTTCAACATTCAATTTTGAGGACAATTAAATAAGCCAAAAACATTGTTCAGAATTAGAGCACTGAATAAAGAATTTCAAAAACACAGTGTGGGGTTCATGGTGGGATTTTTACTTCCTTTTAAGATGAGCCATATACAGCTGTATGAGATCTATTGTCCTCTGTCCCACTGAAGAAATAGTTTCTTTCTGAAGCATCCAGTCTGTTAAGACACATAGGTTCTTTAAAAGCTTAAAAAAAGAAGGAGAGCACTCAAACCCTCTTCTGGTTCAAATGGCAATTATCTGAGAAGCAGCAAAGAAACAGGAATACATGGGTAAATGAAATAGCTTTTGATTGCCTGGCTATGAATGACAGTAGGATTTGTCCTCTTTGGTAATGACAGCAGCAGCAAGCAGTATGCACCGGCAAGACAGAAGTCAGCCCTGGCTGTCTGGTACAACAGCAGTGATCTTTCACAGCAGAGATGGCTATTACAAGCCTGCACAGGGGGAAACCACTTTCTTCTCTAATGGATGGAGAAATGTCCCTTGATAC
Organism: Daphoenositta chrysoptera; assembly: GCA_013397915.1. Classification (NCBI taxonomy): domain Eukaryota; kingdom Metazoa; phylum Chordata; class Aves; order Passeriformes; genus Daphoenositta; species Daphoenositta chrysoptera. Next base: position 182,432 of record VZRO01003725.1, read on the forward strand.
GGAGGCAAAAGGGGACACCATTTCAAGGAAACAAAACCTTTGAAAACTTCCTTGTAACAGTGGGTCTGGAAAGTCTCTTTTCCTTCTGTTCTGCAGGAACTGTCAAACACCAAGAATTCCACCATCACTTTTAGGCCCCATTAAGACAGAGGCTAACAAAAGAGGGAGGCTAAAAGACGAACTCTAGTTTACAATTGCACCTTTCAAACTCATCATTCATCAACTGAAGGAGGGTTTCTCAAAATAAAACACAGACTAGGTATGTAGACTCTGAGAAAAAAAAAATCACTGATCATTATAGCTTGTGTGATGCTGTCATTCATTCTCCAGGGAATCCTGTGCTCCAGGCAGATCTGGCAAAACAGACAACTAAGAGAGAAGCTTGTGTGATGGAGAACCTGGAAAGCTTCAGGCACAGTTCGCCTGTATTGAGCTTGGAATGAGGGATGAAAGCAAGTCACAAGGGCAACGGTACTTACATTTCCAGTGCATCAACTTCAGTGACTCGAAGTGCCAAACTTCAACTCCTCTGAGTGTAAAGCAGAATAACACAAGGCTCAAGTCAGTGGTTGGTAGAAAAATGGCAAGCAGACATCCTCGTGTAAACCTCTGAAGTTGACTGTCTCACTGCTCTGAAGGGGATCTCTAGACAGAGATAAAAAGGACAAAAAAACCCGAAAAAATTCCCCTGTAAGTTTATTTTAAGAGAAGACAACAGACTTGGGAAAAGTCTTAAGCAATCTTTGCTAAAGATCAAATTTTTTAGAAAGGAACTCCTCAGAGAACTGTTACACCACATGCTTAGGTGCAAATGGGAACCCTGACTTGAACCATTATCAGGATAAATAGAGGTGTTGCAACCCTAGGAAGCTTATAAAAGAGGGGTTTCCATATCAGATTCAGAGATTGGGTTTTTTTAGGCCATGTAGGTAGATATCATCAAGGGCATACTATGGCTGAAATTGGTTGTGTTACTAATAAGGCTGGAGAACCTGGAATGGTAAAGGACTGGCCACAAAATCTCATCAGTGCTGGTGAGTCCAGGACAGCTGAATTTCAAGCTTAGAGCCATTTTAAGTCTTTATGCAGCTGGTTAAAAATCCTCCCATGTTACTACAGTTTGTGAATTTCTGAATTCCAGTTTGAATTTCTGAATTCCCTGTATGGTTTTGTTTATAGTGATGGCTCTGTTTATTTTCAAAAGGTTACCAGAAAGGCCAGCTTTAGAGAGTGCATGTAAATACAGCTCGGACTCAGCAGGCAGAGAAATGTGTCCAACACAGCAGGGTGCAGAAGGGGGAGGCTCAAGTAGGCTGTACCAGACTGATCACAGAGGTCATCTTGAGGAGACATTATGAATGCCTCATGTACGTGAGCTAGCCAAAGTCCCCTCCACCCATAACCACTTTCTTATAAACCTACAGCATGTAGAGAGCAGCAAAAAGATCAAGTAAGGTGTCAGAGGGAAACCTGGCAGTAAGGAATGGAGAGTGAATTTCTGGCCAGAGACAAAAAAACCCCATTCCTGTTCAGTTGGATGAGTTATTACGTATTAAACAAGCAGGTGCAGGGACCTTGTCCCATCATATGAGATCTCTACTTGCATGTTTGCTGGTGAGGAGGCAAGCAAACCCTTGGAGAGGTGGCTGTCAGCAATGGGATTCAGACCTGCTGGTGGTGGTCAAATGCCTGTACCAGCCTCCCATGTAGGTGTGGGAGATGTCCAAGTAAGGGAAGTTTGCTCACAGCTGCTGCTGTGGAGTGAAATGACTTCTATTATGCAGAGAGAAGGCTCTTGTGCTGTAAGAAGTGCCCCTTAGAGGGGCTGCAGAAGGGGTGAAAAGGAGGGAGACCCCCAGTGAGCTTTATGCTTTTATCTTGTAGATGAACCAGATGGCAGGAGCAGCAGAAACCAAAGGAGAAGCATGAAGGTTTTAAGAATCAGATTACTAAAATGTAATGAAAACTGAAGCCAAAAACTAGGCCTGGACAAAACAGAGCACCTGAGTGGAAAAACAAGCACTGGAGTATCTTAGCCAAAAGGGGAAATAATAAAATAAATAAGTTCTTCAATTCAAATTCCAACTCTGTGCTTTCAGGACAGGAGGCTTGAAGAAACTGAAGAACTGGCATTAAGTCTCTCTGTAGCTGCAGCTGCTCACAGTAATCTGCCTCTGTTCTCTGGCAGGTGACACTGCAGCACCGATAGCCTGCAAATTTCCCAGGATGTGAGAAAAGGGCACCAGGAATGACTAAAGGATCCATCATGAACTCGCACATGCCAGCAGACACACATGCACTTCCCTGGAACAGGTAAGCTCCAGCTGGAGCACCGCTGCATCCCAGAGCCGCAGCCTGCAGCTGCTCTGTGTCAAGTCACTGGTGATGGGGGACAGATAATGTTCCCTCTGAAAGCCCTGCCTGCTCGATCAGGGCTTTCTGGTCTCTCTGGAGAGATGCTGCTGAGCCTGTATTTTAATTGGCTTTCAGGTCCCAAGACAGATCAGGCAAGAAGACCTCACTCTGGTGTGTTGCACTACATCCTTGCTTCTCCAGAGTACTGTCATTTTTCAGAGCAAACGCCAATAAAAAGGGCATGATGTCAGGCATTCCATCTGCAGGATGTGCTGCGCTCCTCCGTTCCCAGCCCCAGACTGATGGATGCTGCTGCTCCATCACTCCCGGAGGAAGCATTACAAATCCTTTCAACACCCATCCCCCCAGTTTCAGTAAAGATCCACTGACACTTGGTGGAAAAAACAACATTGTATTTGATTTACAATTAACAGGATTTACAAATAATGAAAAAGAAACAGATTAGCCATGAAATTAGGATGCCTTTGTTGATGAAAGAGTAACTGGCAAAGCACCTTCCTGTAGAAGTCATATAGCTCAGTCCTAAACAGTATAAAATAACTTACAGCCAGGCAGGTTCAGGAATGATTATAGACAAATGCAAGAAGTTGAGTACAAAACAAACAAAAAACCAGCTCACAGCCTACTGGGCAGGAAACCAGTTTTGCTGAGGCTTTTGATTTTCAGAAACTGAAGGAAAGGCCCACTGACAAATACTAGGAAATTTTCAAAATGGGAGAAAAAAAGAAATATCAACAGACAGTAAAAGTCAGTGTGTGACAACCTACCAGGCAGGGAGAGCGGGCGGCAGACACTGCATTAGCTTGCTGAGAGTCAGCAGAGTCTGGGTGCTTGGCAGGACAATGAACGAAGGAGTACAGATGGCAGCACTTCATTAAAATGCTACTTTACTGCCAAAAACTTGCAAGACAAAGAGAAGTAAAGTTCTCTGATGTGCAATACAGCAATTTAAGAAGACGTACCTAACTTTTTGATTTGTACGGAGCTTACCTATATTGTAAACACACACTTTCTGACAAGTTATTTCAATTTTCTTTGCTATGGATTATAGTGTGTATTCAATCAAATGCAGCATTCCAAGGCTCAAAACTGACCGAGTGGTTTTCAATAGACGGGTATATGATTTTTCCAATATCATACTAGTATTTTACATCACAGATACAATAAAAACAAGTGATGGTATTTCTAGGACAGTTCCAAGATTCAAATAAAAAATCATCAGAACCATTCTAAAATAGGATATTATACATAATCAAATCATGTTAAACAGCACACTCTCGGCAAGCAGCTAATTACAAGCATTCTGCTGGTCATGTTTTTCACACAAAAGTCATTCAATAGCACATAAATACTTATTTTTCTGATCTGCTTCTTTTTACAAAACCATTCATCAGATTCACAGAATTAGTACAAGTAAGGCACATTAGCATATATCATAAAACTCACAATAATAACAAAGAGTTTTAAAGTTTTAAGGACTAATTCCTTCTTTGCAGTGATTTCTGAACCGAACAAGACTTCATCAGTAGAACTCTCCTACACTGACATTACTCTTATTTCTCTCACAGCCATCTGTGGTGGGTGCAATACTGTGCATCACCATTGAGATAAATAATTAAATTTAGAACCTTGTGTGGTAGCAAATCCCATTTTTAGGTCTTGCAGAGAAATCAGACCCTTTGTTCACTATGTTCATTATGAGCACAGACCAAGTTTTAGAGCTCTGTGGAAGTCAATTTCCAGTTATCAAAGTAAAAGGGGATATTGCATGTGTCTCTGAGTATGTTATTGTTTTCCTAGTACAAATATTGCTTAAGGTAGAAAGGATGCTATAGTATTGAATTTACTTGCATAATGAATCCTAAATGCTGATGTCTCAGATTCTACTAAATCAAATGAACTATAGGTTTTTCTTCTTCCACCCCCCACCCTGCCCCCAACCAAAGGACTCTCTTTCCCACAGAAGATTCATTTACACACAACACAGCTTTTAATTAGAAGCATAATTTACAGTAAAAATTCTTTACATTACACCTCTGCTATCAAAAAACCATGAAATCTTTCATTTAAAGTTGTAATTATACATTAAAAAATAGAACACTATTTCCTTAACAGGAAGAATGAATTTGAACATCTTCAGATCAGATTTCTTTATTGCGGCTTTTGAGTCAAAGGTCAGTCACTTTATTCTCTAGCGCAGCTGCTATTTGCTGTAAACGGAAGGCAAGCTGCATTTTTTGTGCAGCTGGATCCTCTTCAAGTGCATTTATAATCTGGAAGATATAAACAGAGAAAGTTTAGAATAATTTAGCTTAAAATGTATGACATAGTTCCGAGACCAAGTGCTTGATACTACTTTGGTTGTAAAGAATCTTTTGCATTCACTGTACCAAAGTCCATCTATTAGGCCCCATGTTCTATTTTTACAAAAAGACAGTAAAAATGATTCTCTCTGTTACTTTATCTAAGTTGCTGTAATGTTTCCCATTATGTTGAGATACAAGCATATTAATAGGTAGTACTTTATCTTGTAAAATACTACATTCCAAGATGGAGCAGGCAGGGGAAAAATTTCATTAGAGCTATTTAAGAAACTGCTTTTACTTACGGTGCACCCTACAAGGCTTAAGGGTCATTTACCATCAGTAATTATATCCCATCCCCATGAGCTTTAGTTGTGAGAGGCTCCTGGGTGGTCCATGCACAGGCACATGGTAGGACAAGGCAAGGTCTCCTGTGTCTGTAGGCAGTATGAGGAATAAAGCCAGCAGCTCCCCTTTGGCTCTCACCAAGAAGTACTGAGACTCTGGCCCAGCACCACACAGCTCAGGAAAGCAAAGAGCTCATCAGAGGAGAGGAGCCCCCAGCATCCTACAGCCTCTGCTGTACAGAATATATATATAAGAGGATATGACTCTTGAAACACAAGGGATTTGAAAACAAGAGCTAGTAAAGGTCAGCTGTTATGAGAAAGCTTTTCTTCAAATAGAGTTTTTTAGGGTTACTCAGATCAAATTCAAAAGGTTTTGAAAGGTTTTAATTTCCACCATCCTTTAGGAAAACTTTCCCACCAGCTATTAGATTTTTCCATTAGAAGAAGGTGTTACACGACAAAACCATTCCTTTTCTAGAACTGGCTTTATTAATATAAGTCTGACAGTGTAATCGAGCAGAAACCTTTAGCACTGTTTAAATACTGTATAAACTTACAAGTACAAGGACTGGAACGATGGAGTTTGCCTGTCACTACCTGTGGTTCTTATTACTTCTTGAACATGACTGACAATGGAGATTAATGTAGTCAGAATCAATCCAGCCAATAATTTCACTTTGAAGGGCTGGTATAGCGTTTGCGTTTCCACCACTGGAGCAAATTTGTTTAGAAATAATTATTTTAATGAATTTGCTTTTAAAGCCTGAAAATATTTTTACAAGACTGACTTAATAAACAGTTATTGCAGTATTTAAACTGGGTCTAATTTAATTTGATATTGTTTCCTTAATTTAAACAATTATATCTAGCTGTAACTCTTCAAATCTCGGCTAAATAATTCATGATTATCTCTACTGGTGAATTTATCCTTCATATAAATGTGGACAATTAGAATGTACCCACTTAGTCATTGTCAAGCCCTGCAGAGATGCAGAAGGTACAGCACATGCTGGGAACCACTGTGTCAGTAATAAAGACAAGGGCAGCTGCAAAATGTTCCAATTTATGCAAATTAAAACATTTTCATGGAAAATAAATAAGCTTGATTAATTTTACTGAATGGCTCTTGACAGATTATCTCCACAATTCTGAATTAGCAGCCTTTTCATCAGATGCACCTCATTGTTAGACAGTGATGTACATGGAAGGGAAGAGCTGCAGCTATGCACTGGGGTGTGCTGGCTGCCACTGATGAAGTCCCACGGGCTGGTGACTCTGCCTGAGGTGTGGATGAATCAGGGATTTACAGTTCATCTGTCATTCAGGGTCCCCGAGTGTTTTTGTAAGAGGTCAAACTAGGGACACATTGGGGAAGGTGCTGAAAGCCAGTTTAGCGCTGGGGATGAGGAGTGAGGGAATGCCATCGGCTTGGCCTACATTCCTCTGACTGCTTCCCCCACTGACCAGCATTGCAAGACTTCTCGGGGTGATTTGATTTTCCCTGCTTGCATCTGTTAAAAGCTTCGACAGGCTGGCTGCTCTGTATAAAGCAGCTGCAGTGAAGGATGAGACTCACTGTCTTTAGTGCTAAATATAAGTGAAAACATGAACTATGCTGAGGTGCAAGACTAACCGAATAGAGCTCACATGTGCTGTGCTCCTTTTTGGTTCGGCATCTGTTCTTACTTGCTTTGATTTAATTCTGAGAGTTTTCTGGAGGCATTCATTTCCATGGAAACCTTTGAATAAAAGTTTCCTTCTCTCTTTTTGTTTTCAGATTAAGTTTGGAGAGCCATAGCCACAGCCCAGCTACACTGGGATATTCTTTGTCCCTCTTTCCACAGGGTGTGAAAAACCTAAGAAACTTTTTTAACTGAAGCTGTGAGCCTGCTTTTGAATCGGGCTACATTCAACAGTTACTCTACTTTGGTTTACCTTAGGCAGGCACTTCACTTGGCGTGGCAAAACAGGGATGGTACCATGCATGGAAGTTTTAAGAGCATTTTAATTAATAAAAAGGATATAGCTCCAATTCCTACAAGCAAAACAAGTTTAACAGATTGTTCCTAATAAAAAAGCACACTGTCTTGAAATTGGATATAACTCTGATGACTTTTTGCTCAGTGACATTCTTATATAGTTATTGGGATGGTAGAACTGAAGAGAAATGATTTTTCAATCTATTTCTCTTTCAGATCTTGTTAAACTATCTGTTAAACTATCCCTACCAAAACCAGATAGCCATTGTTTTTGCTATTTATAAGGACATTTATAAGGACATACCCTTGACCAGTGTAATTGCCAAGCAGAGTATGTAACTGCAAGGTTTTTGTTCAGCATTGCTTTTACCTGATTATTCAGTGAAATCCGGAAGTCACTCCTTTAGACTAATCTTAGCCTTCATAACATTTTACCATTGGTATTAAAGCATGAAAATAAAAGCCATAACTTACCTCATCATAGTATTTGTTAGTGTACTGGTAGAGTTGGTGTAGAGCCACAAGCGTGTTTAAGGAATCGGTATGTGCCTGTTAACACAAGCAGGCAGCAAACGTCAAAATGGGATCACACACAGCTGAAAGTTATGCACATGCACAACGGCTGGGTACAATTGCAAGATTTCCAAATGCAATCTCTGTGTTTAACTTTTGTTAAATGACACTTGGGGCAGAGAAGAGGAATGAGAACACTTTTGTTTGGTGATTTTCAGATCAAGACTTTCCCTCTGGTATTTTTCCAGCCTGCCCACAACTCCTAGCATTGGAGGTGGAAGATTGAACTCTGAACGTCAAACCACAGGCTACAGCTCAAACATCTGTTAGCAGCATGGGTGTGAAAAGCTAAAGCATTTACTCAGTACAATCTACATATTGTTGAGATATTAAGCATTGGTTCTGACACAGTCATCAAGGGTGTTTGAAATCTTTTCTCCAGCTATTTTTACATCCTGGAAATTATTCACACTTCACTACAGCAAAGGTATAACTCATCAATATCATGAGCACATGTACATTTGGAAAAAGCCACCTGAATAATGAAGATAGGAAGGTGTGGGGGGGTGTGGTGAGAAGAGAGAGAGAGAAAGGACTTTAAATGAAGCAGGAAATAACCCTTCCATTACCTCATCTTACCCCCGCCCCCTACACATTTAACTTATTTAGTGAATGTGCTCTACCTGTCTGAACAGATGTTCTTCATTCAAATGTGCAGGATTCAGGTCTCTAGCTACGCCTTTAGTCTTTTAAGTTAGTTAAGAAAATGAAGAATTGCAAAATATTGCTACTGGCATAAATGATTACCCAAGGGATAAAGCAGCAAAGAAACATCCATCTTTCCTTGCTCTATAAAAGTCACTTTTAGAGCTGGTCAAAATTTGGAGTGTTTGATCACTCCTTCTATATTAATTTTTATCACAATTTATAATGAAAATAGAAAGGAAGAACATATTCTGCTGATGTTAAAACATTATATTGAGTTTACTTCTAATCACCAAATATTCTAATTTCATATACATCTCAATTTATGTAATAAATAAAGTGAACTGTAAAATGAAATGTCACTGCAGATGAGTTTTGTAGTGAATGACTGAAAATAGAAATGCTCTCATGAGGATGTTGATCTGCAAAACGTTAGGTCCTAAGGACACTGAAATAAACAAACGCAAAAAATTCCCCAAACGTCCTCCTTACGCTAGAGCTCTTCAAGTAAATTAAGCAAATGAGCAAACCAGCTGGTAAGCACACTGCCTTCTTGCTCAGGCTAAACAACGTCTGTAGGACTGGTGAGGGACTCTCCTGGTTCTCCAAGTTAAACAGAGGGCTGCACAGGCAGGAGCCTGCTCGAGCTGAGCTGAGCTGCAGGCAGACAGGCTCTTTCAAAACCAAAGCAGGTTTTGCAATGACTTTGTTCCACCAGTCTCCAACCAAAGTCCCAGATAGAAACCACCCCGCTCTGCTCTTCTCCATGTGAGGTAACCCAAATAACCTACAATGTGTCACTGAGCAAGCACATGAGGAACTTCTCACGTGTAGCATAAAGCAGAAGTATTGCCCCTATAGAGACAGTTCTAAAATATGCTATACTTAACGTGCATGCCTCTTCTTTAATTTCTGGAATCTAATTTTTGCTGTGGTAGCATTGTGAATTCAGTCACTACTCATTATCAGTATGATCAATGCTAAAAATCCCCGATACGCTGTGGAGAGAAAGCACAGGTCAAGAGTGCTATAATTTTTCCACAATGGATATGAAAAATCCAAACACTGTGCTCTATTCCCTGCATAACTCAGATAGATTAGTGACAATAAGGATTCTTGATTCCATTCAATAATCAACATTTCAAAGGTCCAACAGGCACGACTACAATAAACAGGAGTATTTCAGAGATTTATGAAATAACTCATCTGATATTTGCACATACAAAAATCTCCATTTGTCCAGATAGAAAGAGGAGACAACAAAAACCAGTGCTACACTTGGCTCCAATTTCAGTACAAGAAAATGGATTATATCCTCACCCTAGAAATCTCTGCTAGATGGGTATTCATATCTTGGTCACTCACTGGCACCATCTGACGAATACCTTTGTAGTAACTGCAAGAGATTAAAAAAGATTTTTAGTTAGGTGAAATAAACTGTGTCTTTCTGTAATTCTGTCTTTCAATTTTGCCATTATTTCAAACATGCTTCCTTACTAACACAGGAGATACTCTGCCACAACAGACTCCTTTAGTAATCCTGCCTTCTAACATTAGTACTTTTGCAGAAGAGCCAAATCATACCTGATTGTACAGGAATATACCACAGGAAAAAAAATTTAGAACTGCAGATAATGATTATTTTAGGTCCTAAAACTGGCAAGAGTTTTGTTCTGTGGCAGATCTTCCATGATATTAACAGAATTCTCAATTAGTAAATTAATTAAGTCTGAGACAGAATAGAAAAAAAAAATGTTTCTGAAAATGTTTTCAGGATTTGGTCTCTACTGAGTTGTGGTAGTGCAGCATTTGTTAGACAGATCATGTGGGTAACAACTATGACTGCAGAAAACAGCATCATATTTTCTCCTGAATAAATCTATTCATCTGTCTGTACAGACAAGAATACACACTGGGTCATAACGAAACTCCATTTCAACTCTGCCTATGCCACCATCAAGGGTATGTTTATAAACATCTGGGTGTAAAATTTTTAATATTTGACAGCTGACTTTGACTATATCAGCATTCCGTTTTCGTTTTACACAGGCTTAAAATCCTAATAACTGAATAAGCATGAAAAGAGTTGATACTTACTCTTCCACCATTTTCTTATAGTTAGAGATTTCTTTTGCATAAAGTAATTTATTACTCGGAGAATCCTGAAAAATTTAGAATACAGAAAAATGTAGTTATTTATGAACATTTCTAGGAAGCAAAAGAAAGTCAAGAATGTAAGATCAAGCCTTTATATTCACATACACTTGAGCTTTACAGATATTAGCATTTGGATACTTACTAACATTGGTGGCATTATTTCCCACTTCATTATAAAAAGATGAAGTTTACACATGGCATTACTGGTCAGTTTTACAAATATATCAGTGCAAGGTGATAATAAAGTATTGGTGGACCTGAAATAATCAGTTCTTGAACGTGCTTTTTATAAAAGCAGTTGCTATTTTCTCCTTTTTCTAAGCATCAGTTGGCAAACTAACAGCAATACTGACAGTTCACCAACCTGTTAAGTGGTGAAATGTTAACTTCATTATAAAACTAAGGAGAAACGATCAAGGCTGTATCTCCTCAGAGAATGGGTATTGTCTGTGAGGATGCCCTTTGTCTCGTCAGGCATGAGCATAGTCAGAATGTAGAATGCAAATCACTTACTCTGCTTAATTTGTGCTCTGTTCTTGTGCAAGCATCCATGAAAGTCTGTGCAATGACTGACAAGGAAGCATCCACTACTTCATGAACATGAACATCAAAGATGAAATGGGGATTTTTCAGTATGTTTACCCAGAATCGAAGAGGCAGGCTGCAAACAAGGAAAAAGATAAATAATCCTTTTTACACAATAAATATTCTACAAGAAAATAACATGCAATTAAGTATGGGCTTTGCATTTTGATCTCCTCACAACAGTGGTGTTTAATTTTATATTTCAACATTTATATAAGCTTGTCTGGGTTCCATGTCTGAAAACCAAGTCTTTACATCTCTCACAGAAAAACTCATATGAAAGGATCTTGAGTGCCCCAAAATAGCAAGCGAAAATGTCTGCATGATAAGAGAAACTATCAAGTAGTATGTTTTAGATCTTGTGATTCGACAGGATAATCTAGTCCCATTTGCCTCTTGCTTTCCTCTTTTCTGAGGAAAGACAAAAAGTAAAACATGGCAAATCTGCCAGTGACAATCCCATAGGTAAACTAGTTTCATTTTTTGCAGCTTCTAGGCTTACAGGAAATATTTTTCATCATACAAACATATTATCTCAATTTAAATGACTCTGAGGGTTATAAATGAAATTTACTTTGATTTGTGGTCAGAGTGGTAGTATATACCTGGGAATTATACTCTTATTTCTCTGCAATACAAGTATGACTCTGTTCATATTGTACCTGTTTGTTTTCCAGATGTGAATGGTATCTTCATCCTTGATGTCATGTTTTTCAGCTTGCTCATCAAGAAAGTCAAAGAAGTACTTCACAGCTGGTGGCACCACATGGTTTGAGTTGAGCACACTATGAAAGAAGTCATCTACAAACTGCTGAAGTGTCCCCTAAAAGCAAATTTAAAAAAATCAGTCACATTTGTATTACAAGCTGAACTCAACATCTTTCATTTCTATTGACATAATCCAGTTGCTGTCACTGATGGCCTTTATCTTGAGTGCTAAGGGTGACAAAAAGCAAGCAACTTCTTAAAGCAGTGACTTTGTAAACTGCCAACACAGTTAAGACCTTCTAGAGTACAATTTTATGTTCTAGACTGAAAGTTTGTGAATTCACCAGTGATCCTATGGTTTGCACAGAAAGGTGTGCCTTCTGCTTGACAGAAGCAGAAATTGGTTGCTATATTTACACTTCAGGGTCGTTGTGCACATAAAATAATTTTTAGCCACTTTTTAATGGTTTTGCACATCCAGTTTCTCTGACACCAGAGCACCACGCAATTTTTAGAAAGACACTGAGAGGAAAAAGTACCAGTGAGCATTTGCCTTTTTTTTGTTTAAGGGCAACACTTGGGCCTTATCAGACACCCAGTCTGACTCAGCTTTGTGAGATCCATGGAGCCCAAGGAGTGAAGTGTCCAGATGGGCTGGGTTCTTGGCTGGATTCCTGCAGCTGCCTGGATCTCAGTAATGGCAACCTCGGAGACTGCCCCCTTGTTTTAGAGATGACCCTCTTGAGGCCACGTAGAGTTCATCCCCAGTCAACTGACTGGCCCTGCAGACACCTTTGAAGGGCTGCATCCTCTTTCCCAGCATGTCTCCAGCTGACAGCCTCCAAACAGGGCAGGGGCCCAGATGGCAAGGAGCTCTGACATTCTACTGTCAGCAGGAACACACTGACAGTCCCTGGGTTGTAGGGTAGCTGTGATCCCAGCTGTAACACCTCACCAACACTTTATGAATCAGTAAAGCTCCAGACCAGTAATAATCTATAAAATGGCTATTGGGAATGCAAGAACAGTGGCTTCACTAACAGAAAAAGGGGATGCAAGCATCTTTCTGGCTCTTTATCCTGAGTCTGTGTCATCCATCTGAAGACTTTCCTTCATAGCCACTTCCACACTTGGACAAGTGGCCTTAGCTGGAGCCAGACTGCCTTCATTTTCACCACAGGAGCCTGGCTTTGTGGTCATTAAACACATTATTCTAATTTTTTTCTCCAAGGAGAAATGTTTCAAAAAATTATTTTGCTCATGATCAATTCTGCAGTATAGGCACTAAAAATACTCTAAAAGGACTATTATTATCTGGAAGCTTTTTTTTTTTGGTTTTACTGCAGCATTGATCGCATACAACAGGGAAATATAAGGCTCTGTAGGAGTTTATAAAGCATTCAGTTCAAAAGAAAACCCAACAAAATATTATCTAAACAGGTGGCACAGAGCAGAATATCCATCTTTGTCTTGCAAGGAAAATCCTTATTTAACAATCACGTAATCATGGTTCTCAGCTTTGATCAAGAGTTGTACTTCATCTCCTTCCCAGTAATGTTCCTCAGGGCATATTAATCACTTGAAGCCTTGAACACCAGCTTGTATGTACATGACACATATTCCAAATCGCTGCCAAACGCATGACTAATATTTGCATCTATTTCCTCAGTTTTATCTCAAAATCTGTAGAAGTAAGGTGTAACTATAGCACATCTGAGCCCTACCTTCACAGAGAGAAGTCTGGTCAGGTAGATTTCTGTAATAGCTTTGGTCCTCTCTTTTTCTTTCACACTGCCTCTCTTTGATTTACCTTCATCCATTTCATCCACTGGTCGGACTAGATGCCAGACTTTATTTTCATCTTCCAGGAGTGCATGCCCTAGAAACAGTAATTGCAATAATTGTAAAAAACACCCAGCCCCAAAACAGCACCACAAAAGTAATCATATACATATGTACATGTGCCCTGTTCTTAACACACCTGTCCTCTTGCCAAGAGGATCTAGATTACTCTGTTCCTGTCCAACACATACAACTCAAGTACTAAATGTTCAGTGGCACAGAGCTGAAAAAGCTTGCTTTTGTCAAGACCAAAGGGAGGGGAAGGAATCACACAGTAAGAAAACTCCTGTTCGGTCACTGCCCTGGTTCAAGCCAGGACAGGGATAATTTTTGCAGTAGCCAGGAGGGGTCATGGCTGGGACACAGAGGTTGTTCACCTCATGTCATTGTCACAGGTGGGGAGAAGGGAGTCCCCTCTGGGGAGAAGGGGTTCCTTCCAGTGGAGTAAGTGTGGAGGGAGCAGTGGGGTAATGCCAGTTCTGATCTGGAGGGAGCAGTGCCATAATGCTGCTGCCGAGCCACAGGGAGCAGTTGGGCAATCCCAGTTTCAAGCTGGAGGGAGCAGTGGGAGCATGAAAGAGGGAGTGATCAGGTACTGTCTGTTGTTGGGGGTTTCTATGGTGAGCAAATTTGATTTCTTTTCTTGTATCTGCTGTCATTAGTATTGTTGATGTTACTGTTCGTTTTCTTAACTCATTGCTGTTTCCAGTAAATTGTTGTTATCTCAACCCATGATTTTTACCTTTTGTGCCTCCAGTTGTCCTTTCCATCCCACTGCAGGGAGGGGAGAGGTGGAAGGGAAAGTGAGCAAGCGGTGCATGGCTTGGAGTGGTAGAAGAAGAAATTGGAGAATACCATTCCTAAATCATGACAGTCATGTAAACACAGTATGTGTATGTTTCGAGGTCCACAAAATCAAGTTCTCTGCTTCTTTGTGAATTCTCAAAGGCATGATCATAGAATCTTAGCTAGGTCTGACCCCATAGCCAACACAAGAATACCGATTGCGGCCTACTCCTGGTACCACCTTTTTTCTAGGTAATACCATTACAATTCACATCTTTACCCCAGTTGCTGAGGTCAAAGTATGGTACCTCGGTTCAAACCTTCCTTTTATCAGCATATGATAAGCACCACTTGACTTTGTAGTTGAGTAGAGGAAAAATGTATTCCTTCACTGAGATGATGTGAACTCCAGCAGCCAGAGGTAGTGACTGAAGCAAATTCATAGCCATTATAATAAGATTTTTAAAAATTTTGTTTTTCATTATTCATAGTTTAAAGCAGAGGGAGAGACTGCCATCAAGTGTGTCACAATAAAGCAGAAGCAGGAGTAAGCACTTGGGTGCTACTAACAGCTCTTCTGGTTACAGTGCCTCACTGGGCTTGGCCACGCACCCGGTCCCGGGGCTGGGACCAACCATCCCACAGTGCATAAAAGCAGTTTTGCATTTCAGCATCAACATTATTTGTGGGAACCCAGAATGCAGAGAATATTTCCCTGCCTGTTTTGAAGGGTTTTTGAAGGGCATTAAGACACAGCAAAATCATAACTGGCGCCCACAATTATTGTTCAGACAAACTCCGTGCCTAGGAATCTTTTGTTACAAACAGTTCTAAAAGAGATGATACAATTTTTTAAACTTGCAATTAATATTCCTTGGAGAGTTTCTGTGTCACTTTCAAATCTCCTGGTTTTGTTTGTTCTTCCTTAATTCCTGAACTTTTGCATCTGCTTGGCATAGTCCCTAAAATCAATGGTGCTCCTCCAGTGCAAATTATTGAATCAGTACATTTAAAATCATTGACATCTAAAAATTTGGAAGTTATTTTTCTCATAAAAATTGTGATTCAGCCCCACTGTACAAATTATTTTGCATTCTGCTAAGTTTTATGTTTTAATATACATCTCTAACATAACTGAATCCCAGTTACAGCACAACATATCACTTTTTAATTGCATTAACTTTGACCATAATAGTTTATTAACTAAGTTCCTCAACAGCTACATTGAATTCCCCAGCTTGCATGTACATTTAATATTTTACATCACAGGGGAAAAGAACATTTAAATGTAATCTGGCTAAGCCAACATTTTTGTTTGAATTTACTTTATATATCCTTATGAAAAGCATTAGTTGTACAGTCTTCTGGGACTTCTACTTCTTTTTAACAAGGTAGGGAAAAAATATAAATCCCACATTAAATCACACTGTCCTTTGAGAGTCCTTAATTCAGCTTGGAAGTTCATGTGAATGAAGCCAGAAAAAATAAAAGCTATCACTTTATTTTGACGCAGTTGTGATTTCACAATAGGTGCCATTCCTGGCAATCATCTGCCAGTACAGTAAGAACTACTGCTGGGCATGAAGTATGGAATTTCTTTTGCAGTCCCTGTTATTTACTTTTGGAAATTAACAGATCAGATCACGCAGTTAGGCCAGAAACTATATTTCAGCCTTAAGTCAGTTGTTTGGTACACTCCCGCTTCCTCTTTGATTCAAACGGATTTATTCTCTCTTTGCCCTCCTGATGGTGTATGGTTCAGTCTAACTTTGGACAGAAGAGGAAACAACTAAAGGGATTTCCACTGAGATTACTGGCTCTTACATGCAGCAGAGTTTGTTCCATGTTTGTTTAGCGACAGCAGAATTGGCTACTAGTGGAGTAGTAGTTATTTCATAGGAAAGTAAGGATTAAGAGACTACAGCTCAACCAGATGAACTTCTGCAACCCGAAAATCTCGCTTCATTGCTATAAATAGCAGGAAGAAAGAGGAAGAGAAATTCAGAACATGGAGCAACAAAATATGTTAGCAATATGGTTGCTAAGAGAAAATAACAGTTCTATGAGATAATATTTTCCTCAATGGTAAAGTAGGAAGTGAAGAAAATAAAAGATAGGGGAAAATACCTCCTTTTTATCTCCACAGTCACACTATGCATTAAACTATAAGCAGGGAGAAGATTGTGTCCAGGGGGTCAAATGCTTCCCCCTGAGCTCTTTGTCTTGGCTCTTGACAGTCTTTGGCCAATATAAAATAATTCATGGGTGAGTGGAGGGGGTGCTAATGGCAAAACCAGACTGTGCTGACTAATTATAGTGGTAGGAACTATGATGTAAACATCAGGCAATGCAGCCCCTTTTCCCTTGTGCAAACTGCAGCAAATTATCTTCCTTCCAGTCTCCCCTACCCTATGAATACTGCTCCATGGAGATGAAGGAAGGGCTGCCCTAACAGATCTGCTAATTAGTATTTCTGATCTGCAACCCTGTGTCTATTTTTATTCAGAATTTAAAAAGGAAAAAAAACCCAACCAAACAAAATGAAAAATCAAAAAACCCCCACCCAAAATAACAGAATGTGTTGTTTTGGTTTATAGTTCAGTACAGAAATACTAGTATGAAATCACTGGAGCCGTTCTCCTACTTGATACAAAATAGTAACTGCATTTATTGTCTCCAAAAGCAAAAGATGCTGCATTTAATTTGTCACAATCTCCAGCTTCTAGTGTCTTCCTGTTAGAAGCTCTGAATAAAAGCACCATGGAAGCAATGCCAGGTTTTAGAGCAACATCTCTGAACATGGTTTTACATTTTCGGTTGGTGAAAAGCCTCCTACTTTGGCTGACAGTCAATGGCTTCAGCTGACACTTCTCAATGCAAAAGGTGCAAGTTAATGAGACTGAATAAAAGGAAATCCACTTTGTCACAAGCCTCATTCATAGTCAGGATAGGATTTCTGTTTATTCCAACCCTATAAATCCCTGTGTCATATAAATGTGTATGTGTGGGAGGGGAAGCCTCTGATCCTCTCCTCTCCCTTTTATACACAGTGTCTCACAAATCACGGTCATGGCAGGCTCTCACTTTGTACCAGCTTTGTAACATTTTATAGCTTTCCAACAGAACGAGTTGGCACCAGACAGCACTGAGGACCTTACGCTGCTAAAGAAAGCAGGGTAGCTTGGCATGAAACACTGCCATCCCAAATTTGTACACTACCATGGTGCAAGACAGGGTGTGGAGAAGAAACATGGTGGAAGCTGTTTTCACTTGACACTTTGGGATCTGAACTCTCTGCAGACTTTTCTCTCATGTACAAGAGCCCTCATGTGACAGCACTGTCCCCAGAAGTCTGCTTTTCCTTTACAATTTAGTATGCAACACAGATAACTAAGGAATTCACCTTGGAGTACAGATCATGCTTGTTCAAAGAGCTTCATCATACTGAATCATATTTAATGATACAATTGCAGAGAAGGAGGAAAGAAAACCTAACCCAAGAAGAAAAGAAAAACATGTGATCTGGTCCTCTGCTGCCTGCCACAAGGGTAGAGAGGTGAGGAGGATGAAGACTGGGAGTCCAGAACAGAAGGCTGACCACTATTCTATATTAAGAAAGCAAAGCAAGTTAAGGACACCACCAGGCTCTGTTCACAGCCTACTCCACTTCCTTAGAGGTGAGGTGACTGTAGGCCCAGCCACCAGTGCAACCAAACTGAACAGGGACTAGGAATCAGCTCCTTGCCTGGCTGCACTCCACTGCCTTCTGTATTGAACTGGATGGCTTTTCAAGTTAACATGCTGGGTTGGCACCTGCTGTGACAGAGCATCACTGCTTGGCCAGCTGTGCCAGGCACTTGCAGTAAAGGGGTGAGAGGACAGCAGCAGCAGTGTAGACATGACCATTAGAAGACTCTTCTTTCTGTTGGAAAAAGTCTCAAAGGAAGAATCCAGGAGGACGGAGTAAAAAGTAAACAGCAAGTAATTCTGCCCATCTTAATTTCCTGTTCAAGACTCAAATGAAATGAAAGTCTGAACCTTTCTGCTAAATAGCCATATATGTCAGAGCTATCAGCTGAGACCCATCTTCTTGAAAAATGTACATTTCTGGCATATTATTTCCAACCTGTTTGACTGCCCAGCCCTTGAAACCTATTAAATCTAAGATCAGTAAATCTGTTTAAAGGAATGAAACTATTAGGTGAAGTAATGGCCTTTGCAATCAGTGCTAGACAGAAAAGCATATCAAATGAGTTCATGGGAGTAAGAATGATCTCAACAATTATTGTTCCATAAATCTAACTTCTACCTCATATAAAATAACTGAATATAAAACCCAGAGAAACGGAACATCTGAAGTCAGTAAAGGAAATACATGTGACAAAGAATATATATTCACAAGTAAATATTTCTGTAAAAATCTGAGTGCATTCAAGGCTGTAATGGATATTGTGTCTCATGATATTTTGAAATATAGAAAATTGGTCTAGACAGAACACTAACACATAAAAGTAAAAGCTTTTAAGATGGGTTGCAAACTAACAGGTTGTCTTCTGTGTTGAGAAGTCCAGCATACTGTAGCAGACAGCAAGACAAGAATTATGCAGCAGATGCATTAGTGATGTGAAAGAGAAGAAACATTACAAGGAAATTCCTGACGCTCACTTACAGAGGATTGAAAACCTCAAAAAGAGCAAAGGAATTGTGAAAAATGCTGCATCTAAAGAGACAAAATACATGGAATGAACAAAGCCAACTAAAAGCCCTAGGAAAAAACAAGTTAGAATAGCTGGTGAAACAGCACTCAAAAGGAAGGGAGACACAAAATCTGAAGGTACAGAGATAAGCTTGCAAGGCAAAACAGTTGTAAGAAATGGTACAAAAAATTAAATCAGATCAATTATGTCACAGAGAAGGGAGCTAGTCTCCACCATGGTTCATCTAGAACACTGCATTTAATTCTCAATCTAATAAGAAATGAAACAAATTTGAAGAGGAACGTGAGTAAAGGCTGAAGAAAGAAGAAAAAGAGATAAAGCTCTGGGAAGATGAAATGTACAGTTTGACTATAGATGTAGCGTGATTTAAAAAAAATATGGAAGAAAATGTTTAATAAGAGTGCTTTGTATTAAGTTGGGATGTGGACTCACAGCAGTTATGGTTAAAGTCCTAGTGGTTTAAGACTTTTATAATGAGGGCAAAGAAAACCATTGCAGTGTACAGTGGTAGCACACAGGAAATAAACCCTATATAGTCTGGTGGGGAATATCTAGCTCCATAGTGTGGAGGAAGTGCTTGACAAACAAAACCAAAACGGCAGCATCACTCTGAGGGTTTTGACTTCTAGTCATCTTGGGAGGTAGGGAAGCCACAAGATACTTACTTTCCCCTGGGACATCTTGCTGATTATCCTCTGGCTGCTGGGAAATTCCCATTTTCGATAAGATGAGCGTGGCACCATCTCGGACCTTTGAAAACACAAACACAGAGATGTTCTTTGAAAGAACCACGTGCCACTGAACCTCTTTCTTAACCTGTAAGCTGTGGTTTCTGTAATTGGTTGCAGGGAATTTGTGATGAATGCTAACCTTCCAAAGCTTCTTGGGCAACTGGCTCTGCAATTCAGAACACACTCCCTCCCACTCCATTAGTAAGAGATCCCATCAACACCTTCTCTGAGATTAGTGAAAAATTAGGAACATCTTCAAGGTTTAAGTGGATCCTCAACCTGGTGTGGGTGCCCTTTGGACAAAAATGGGGTTTATCACGAAGAATCAGACCTGTCTGTTTTCTGAGGGAAAACTAACCAACTTTTCCCTTTTCCAATCAGGATTAACTGTTGTTAGAAGGCAATAAATAGCATAAAAAGGAAAGAAAAGTGGATCACACTTTGTGGTAGAGTGCACAGTATAAAACCTAAAACAGACAGTACATAAACATCAACATCTGCTCTCCTGACTGGACTTATGAACAAACCAGACCAGCTCAAAATCTATTTAGCAGCACAGAAAGGACAAAGACATTTCTCAGGGGCCGGAAGTAGTGGAGAAAAGAAAAGATGAGTATGAGACCTAGCAAAAAGAGCTTTTGAATGTTCAAAGTGGAATTTGGATTGGTATACTTCAATGATGAGGAAACCAAGGTGCTGGAATTTAGGTTTTGTGTTTTTGTATAAAATGCTTAGGCAGAATGTCTGACACAGCCTTTCACAGTCCAAACCTTTTACTGGCTAGACTCAGACCAATGTTTTTCTTTTGAATCTTTATCACTACTACTTTATCACTACTACTACTTTAAAGAACTACAGAATGGTTTGGGTTTGGGTTGGAAGAGACCTTCAAGATTTCCAACTCCCTTGCCATGGGCAGGGGAACCTTCCACTAGACCAGGTTTCTCAGAACCCCTTCTAGCCTGGCCTTGAACACTGCCAGGGATGGGGTAACCACAACTTCTCTGGGCAACCTATATGTAGCACTAAAGTTTCTCTAGAAACAAATAAAATTTTTTTTTATTACAAGAAAACAGATAACAGGTGCAAACAACTGTTTTGAAACAGCTTACATTATAATGCATCAGTGTGTTGATGCGTTTCCATCTGCCATCTCTTTGGGATGTTAAATCCAAGTCTGAGAGGATCTGTGCAGTAGAACCTGGACGCCATTCTAAGGGGTAATCACAGTGAGAAAAAACAGTTTTTAACCATGTGCAAAAGTAACTACTCCAACAATGTTTTACTGACCCACTGACACATTGTGCAACATCAAAAGAAGTAATGTAGAACATGCCCCAGTGTGTGTTTTTTATTGCTTAATCATTTGGTATTTATTACAGAAGTTTGCATGAACTATTCCTAACCATGCATATGACTTCTGATTATCTTCCCTAAAAAGTTAAATTCCTTCACATAGAATCAATAAATATATATACTAAGATCTGCTATCAGTGTAAAAGAGAGTAGGATTTCATGGAATAGAAAATATATTTTTAGGGGATTTACTAGGAGTTCTTAAGAGTAAGAATACCATCTTCTACTTTCAGATTAATGCAGTAATGAAAATAATGAAAAAAAAAATTAATTGGCACTTTTATTCTGACATTATTAGGCCTTTTAAGGAACACCTTTTTTTTTTTTGTCAAGAAGAAAACAGCTATTTTGAAAGCCTTCAGGGAGGATGATTTTCAGAGACTAAGTGGTACATCATCTCCTAAAAGTGTAGTCTCTGTAAGTTATAATTCTTTAGAATAACCATCAGAAAGACAACTAAAAATCAGTACCAGTTTCTGAAATGTCATCATTACTTCTCCGTCAGTTAATTATCCATGCTGTCATTATCACATTAATTAGTACCTGAGATACTGACTCTGTCAGACATGAATTCATTTGTGCCAACAGTCATTAACAGACTCTTGCAATGCTGATGACAGTATACCAAAACTTTAAGAGTCAAGAAAAACTAACTCTGTAAGAAAACATTAATTTTTAAGGCATATTAAGATTCCTCCAAAATGTTGTATTTTTGCATGAACATGAATTTTCATGAACATGAATTCAGCTGTTTTTAACAAAACCCCAACAAACAAACAACAAACCAAACCATAACCAAGCAATAAAATCCTCTTATAGACATTTTTTGAGAAAATATGAAGTCATACAACATGTCTCACCTGTTCAATATAATACCACAAGTAACTACCTACCAAGAACTACACTGTCAGCTTTTGGCCACTGAGAACACGGCAGATTTCGATACACTTGGTCTATTATCTTTTCCTTTACTTGTGATATAGTATCACAGTTCAGCACTTTCACAGGAATGGAATCGTTTCCTCCCTCTTGCACATATACATTAACTGTCTGTGAAGAAAAGAATATACATGATTATTAAGGCAAATCAGTGCTGAATTACCTCTGAATCTGTTTTTCTGGATGATTTAAATGCAAACAGTATCTGAAATTCACCATGCAATGATTATTGCACAGCAACACATATTTGCAATGGGAGTATGGATTATTTAAGGGATTATTTGAAGGATCTTTCGCTGTTATGCAGCCAACCAGCTATCATAAATTCCAGTTAATTTCTCCCACTATGACAAAACAGAAAAGATACAGAATAGATTTAGTCATGTCTAATATGCTAATATTATTGAGTCATGGGAGTTTATTAAAGAGAAACATACAAGAACAAAGCAGCTAGACCATTGACTCGTTACATGCTTCTCATTTAACCTGAAAATCCTAAACATATAAAAGCCCAAGTATTGCAGTGCCTCAATTTTCATGAGTTCCCAATAATAATTTGAATTGCACTTTGTTGAACTCCTAGAATATGATGTGCTTTTGCCTTCCTTTATGCTTTCTTCACGGCTGTGGTTTTAAAGATGAACAGACTACTTCTGTACATATGGTAATTTAACATGGCTCAACTGATGAGCAGTGAGTTGTTCAGCTCTCCAAACTTTACCTCCTGTGACGAGCTGTTCATTAAAACACACACATACACATAGATAAGTACATATAAAAGTAATTTCTATCTTTGTATGTGTTTGAAAACTTCATTTACTGCTTACTGTTGTCATAATAACTCCAATAGCTCCAGGGAATACACCTAAGTACCTTATGCTAGTTCTAAAATATTACTGTTTTCTGATAGTATCAACATGGTTTTTTTAATATTAAAGACAATTTCTTGAAAGCCTGTAATTTGCTAAATCTAGACTGAATTTTTTGAAAGTAGCTTTGCTATGTAAGTGTCAGTTTCAATACAAACAAAAGCAAATAAGAAAACCATGGCCAGAAAAACCTCCCCAGAAGGAAAAAAAAAATCAAAAAACCCAAACAGATATTATGAAAAGTCTCTTTCTTTCACTAGCTGAATCAGTACAACAGCTCAGAGCCCTTGTGAATCTTTTGCCAGTCAGGTAACTGAGAGGGCCAGCACATGTGAAGCACTGCAGCTCTCAGATACATATGGTCCTGCCAACCATAATTCCTGAATTTATCACGTCAGACCTCAAAATAAACTTGCATAGCCGGTATTTTGAAACACTGTAGAAAAGCTATGCCATATGGCAGTCAAATTAAACATGATTGCACTGTCCCTTGACAGAACTCTCAAACTAATCATGAGATTTCACCTTCCTTTTCCTATTAGCTTTATGGTAATGAGACATGATTTTGCTGCTGGTTCAGTATGCAGCATGTCAGTGTAACCAGTGATGCAAAACAGATTCATCTTCTAAATAAGAACAATTAGAGAGCAGATAACTGCTCTATGCTGTACTTACCCACCTTGTCTCACTTTCAGGCAGAAGTGAAGGAATTAACTCATGCTTTAACCTACATTGGTGCACAGATGCTCCCTAACTGTTCAGTTACCACAACATCATCATCATGCCAAAGATCCCAAAAGCTTATGACAATAGTACCCCCTTCACAATCTTTTATCATACATATATACACATATACATATAACTCATCAAATTCCACGCTTGCAATACATAAAATATTTGTTTGATGGGAAATCTGTAAGTCTGGACCAAATAGTGCTACTGTACAATGTTATAATGTTTAATATCTGGCTAATATGCATGTTGTGCCCACATCTGATTGCTTTTTGCATGTTGTGCCCACATCTGCTTTCACTCTGATTAATTTAGTTTAATTGCAGGCTTTTTTTTTTTTTAAATTAAAAGAAACAGACTGAATAAAGATTTTTTGCCATGAAGTCTTACATGATGTACAGTGCAAATAAATTTTGGTCTCCATACACAACAGAAATTATAGCCAGCATTGCCAATCAGTGTGTTTTCTGTGGGTGGCACTTTTGGCTTAGATATAAAGATGGTAACTCAACTAATCCCCAAAATACCAGTTGAGCTTAAAATTTCTTCTTGCCCAACACACGCTTCCTCCAGGCACTCTAGGTCACAGTCTGGTGACTCCACTCCATGAGTGAAAGTCCTACAGTACTCTCCTCACTTGAGCATCCCTTCAGAATACATAAAATGGTGATAAGGTTTTTTTTTTGACCCAGGACTTAATAAAACTTTTTATTAAATTTCTTTTCTATGCATATATGTCACTGCATGTTTCTCAGATGAAGACAACTACAAATAACTCCTAACATGTCAATAAAAAAGAAATTAAAAAGGGAAAAAAAATAATGAGTTGGTCTATGAAGGACAGTCTCTGTGTCTTTGATATTCACTATCCTGAAGAAAACCAGCAAGACTGTCAGAAAGAGTAAAACTAGATTTTATACTCCCTAAAGAGCTAAAGAGTGGACTGCTTCAGTTTTTCCAAAAGGACAATGAATCTGTGTTCTGGAGTACATTTGAAAAGTGGTGGAAATTTCTGACAGTGAACAAAATTAAGTTAAAGTAGATTTCATAAAGAAAAGAACAGGACCATGGCACTGGTGATCAGATACAGGGGGAAGTCGAGTTCAGAGGAGGAGTTCCCTTGCCAGGAATGTCCATTTCATCCCACTTGAAGCAACTACCACAGGTCTCCAGAACTGGCTGTAGAGGCACTGTAGGGAATTATTTCCCTAAGAGGAAATAAACAACTTTCAATGCCAGATGGGCTGCCCACGTTCAGGAGACCTTGACTCACACAGGAAAAAATGCAGAAAGAGGTTCATAAAGTGTTCTGGAGATTGTTGAGCCATCTCACAGGACTGCAGAGAGCACAACCTGCTATACTAATAACATGATCTCAAAAGTGTTGTTCAATATGCTGGTCAGCAGCAATTACAAGGGAGAAAACCTTAAGTTCAAGCATAATGGTAGTACAAGAACTCTGCAAAAAATCAATTGCCAATGAATTTCGATGGGAAAAGGGGAGGAGCCAAACATCCTGACCACTTTTCAGACAGACTGAAAATTATGAAAGGGATTTATTGAAATGGATTCCACACTGGCAGGATTGAATTTTATTTTAGAAGATACTTTATTATTCTGTTTTACTGCTTGGAGACTTGTTTTGGTCAACCTACTGACAATCCTGCCCATGACCAGAATTTCTATGCAGTTCACAGTAGTCTAGAAAACTGTGTACAGGCTTAACACTATGGGAATTAATTTTAAAATAAAAAAGGATTTTATAATCTATTAATCATGCTTTGCTTACCAGCTGTGTGTACTCTACATCATCTCCCAGTAAGCCTGTGTCATTCAATGTATACTTGGCTTTCTTCAGTACGGCATCCACTGGGCCTTTTTCTACCTGGTGTTTGATAGCCTTGAACAATTTATAAAGAGGCTCCCCAGCATTGTCCTATTTGTAAAGGAAAGGAAATGAAATAAAGCAAAACCAAAAGACATACGCAGTGCTGCTTTTTAAAGTATTACTGATTAAAAAACCCCCACAGGCAACAGACTTCAACTCCTACCTTGAGGTACTGATATAAACAAATAGACATCCAGTTAGACAACATTCTCTCAACAACCGTTTCAGATCTGAAAAAGAAAACAAACCCCAAATATGGTAAGGGCACTTAATGACAAGGTTTTAAAGAAAAACACTGCTTGCTTGAAATATAATATTTTTACATGCTTAACTGCATTCAGTCTCCTAATGCAATGATTTCCCTATAGAGTCTTGAAAGCATATACTTGCTTTAGGATAAGTGCTTTGTATTGCTCATCATTCCTGGGTAGGTACCTTCATCTCTCTGCTGAAAACCACACATCCTTTATTAAAAATCTTAAATTGGGTCTACGCTGTGAGAGCTAAAATATTAACCCAGTTGTGCAGTTACTGGGAAACAACCTACAGATTACAAAGCTACAACATACACAGAGCAAGATCTATTGTAATTTATTTGGGATAACAGCTGGGTTAAAACACTAGAGCAAGCCCTCACTGAATGCACAATACAGCTGATTATGTGTGCTCATTATGGAGGTGATGTGTGGTACAAATGCTAGATCATTTGGAATAAAGTTAGATGAAAAAGTAAATGAAATGTTCAGTGTGGTGTTTTGAAGTCAGGTAGGTGTTTCTACACTACAGTATTTGTATAAGCAGTCCTGTCAGTGCCTCCCACAGCTGCTCCTGGTGGGCTTGTCTTGCTAATATGCTTGGGCCAAGCTATTTCTGACTTTTATGGATAGCTGGCATTTCAACACAGTCACACTGCAAAAGAAACACATTTACAAAACGCCAGAGACATACAGAAAATATGACAATCATTCAAACCTTCTTAGCATCAGCTTTGGGTTTTTGGCCACAACATACTGCTCCATCAGTTCTAAGAACAGCGTCCTCATGATGTCAGTGTAGTATTCTAGTTTTCCATGTAAAGCGACTGTCAGTAAAGATGCAAAATACACTTTAGCTCGAGCAGAGAACTCCCTTTGGTTTTCCAGCGTGTGAATAAACTGAAACAGAAAACAAATGTAAAACCAAGTCAGATGACAGGTCTCTGAAGAATCTCAACACTTGTCTGCACTAAGAAGACAAGCAATATTATTTTAATATTAAATCTCCTAAGCATAGAATCGAAAAGTTTTCAGAAGTTTGAAAAAACTTCTTATAAGAAAATGTTGCCTAAAATTTGGTTTTAGATACACATACAATGTACTGGACTGACCTAAGGAATGCTGATATACTTAACTAAAACCTTATCTAAAAAGGATGATTTAATTAAATGTAAAATAGTGTTCTGTGACAATTTTTAAAGAGAAAATCAGCTCCCCTCTCCCCCAAATTCCCAGTCCTTTCACATCAAATTACAAAGACACTAATGTAAGTACACCTGGAAATGTGCTCTCATCTGCCATAAACTCTAATTCTACCATTAACTAGCTCAGCATTGAATTCTCATTAAAAGAAAAAAAAGGAAAAAAGAGAAAAAGCTAGAAGCCTAAATCTATATTTAGGTGTCTGACAATGAGCCTCAGTTTTTGAGAGTGAGCAATTATAAGTCTCTTCAGAGCTGCTGTGAGCACTCATCAGTCTTGATGAATAGGCCACTTGAGGAGCCTCTGCCTTTGCTGGGGCAGAGATTTTGGTAGATGGCTGTCCACAGGTGACTCCCGTGAGGAGCCAGGGTGGAATCAACACTCTCTGACCACATTTCTTAAAACGCTAAACCAAACTTGTAACACTAGTTTTTATGCCAGATTGGGTAATACCTGAATTTTACAGGCACTGCAATATGACTAACTCCATATTACATGACCTGGCACAGAAATATGATCTTGCCCATCCATCCCACCAGGAAGCTCTGGCTGTGATGCCACATACCTGCAGTGGTTACTGTGAAATCAGAACCGTATAAAAATCACTTATTAATTTTGGTTCAGTTGTGCTTGCAAACCTACTGTCTTGCACAGATACACACAGGTATGCTTAGCTAAGAGACAAGGTGAATCTGCTTCAGTACTCACATTAATGAGAAATGATTTGCTGTTGAGGAGGTTGGAGAACTGGTACAAAGCCTGCTCCACAGTCTGGCGCCTGGCCTCAGGAATATCCAGCTTTCCTGTAATCATCACATCTTTCTCTCCGTCTTTGGAGGGCAAGAAGAAGACTCTGTCCGTGTACGTTTTGTAGTCCAGTACTGGAATTCCAGCTTCATTGATATCATTTGTCTGATCCTCCATCTCTATCATTAGATCTGCAATATGCAATGCAGTTTAATGGTTCAGTTTAAAAAGTATGCAGGTTTTTTAGGCAACAAAACCTCTTTGAGTGCCTTGTAATAGCAAAAAAGCAACTCAGCAGCAAAACCTCTCATTTCATCTCACATTTTCTCTTGCTATTTTTAACAATCATCCTATTAACTATAACCACAGCTAATCGTATGGTGACATGAGGATAACTGCCTTTAGCACGGATGATTTCCTTGTTGTTGACTATCTGTAAAAGGGCCTTTATGGCATCTGTGTAAATTCATATATACAAATGTAGGATTATAGTACAGAATCAAAAAAAGACATTGCAATATTTTTTGTTTTGGTTTCATTTTTCTTTTTTCCCAATCCACATTCTATACTCTCTGAGTCTAGGTAGTAAAGAAAGTTCTTTTAAAAACACAGCAGTCCAGGAAAGAGAGGTTTAAAGTGTAAAGCAAGCTAAATTAATTGGAAGGAAGGGGATGGAAGAAGGAAGAAGGTTAAATGGTTCACTGAAATTGATGGAAAAATTTCTGTGGGACTCAAAAGCTCTGAAGTTTTTAAAAGAGACAAAAATTAGGGAATCATCCTTTGGAGCAGCTATTCTAGCTGAAGGCTTTCCAATTACCCAATATTGCTGATTGACTGGAATACCATGTTAATTAATATAATGACCTATCGTCTCAGGAGTTTTATTGCTCTTACTCATTAATTTACCTCTTTATTTTATAGCATTCATCAAAGCTGAGGTAGAAAGAATCTTCTGGTTTCCCTCTGTGTGGTATTAGTACTTCCTTCCTGCTGTCCCTTTCCCTGGCTATCTTTGGTCCCGAGTATTTTAGACTGTCTGCATTTCATCCTGTTGACTTTACAGTTTCACAGTGTGGAACCAGAATGTGTTTTGACTTAAGTGTTTCATTTAACTGTAAGTCAAGGTGGATGTAGTTTTAGAACTGGGTTACTGCTTGGATGTGCATTCTACTCCCACAGTGTTTGTACTTTGTGGAGCAGAGAGGAAACCTTCAACCCAACAGCAGGAATGTGTAACTCTCTACTCTTGGCCCAGTAGGAGAAAGGTACCTTCTTTTAGAAATAGGTATGAAGGGCCCTGGGAGAGGTGGAGAGAGGGAGGGAGAACCTTGATAGATCCTCTCACAGTTCAAAATGCAGTTTGAAATGAAGCCCATTTGGGACTGATTAAAACATTTGCTTCTAGTTTGTGCCCAGAACCTGGAAGGAATTGGTTTTCCACAGAAAGCAAGCTGGTGCAAGTAAAGAACAACCTGTCCCAGAAATGCAAGAAAAAAACAAGACTGAGGGAGGCTTCCAGCATGGCTGAAATCTGTGAGATACCTTGAGCTTCTTAAATTAATTTCAAACTCTAACTTGAAATTGCTGTTTTATACAGTCTTGCGTTTTAGCCACTGTCAGTATGAAATAATGTTTTCTCTTTAGCAATAAAGCATGTGGGTATTTTTTGTAATAGAGATTATTTCAACATGACCCAACAGCAAGTATAATTCAGATAATGAGGTGACATTTCATGGCAATCATTTAGGCCAACATTTGCAATGTTTGCACTCAAATGTCTAATTCAAGCATTGCAATGAGTAGTTCAAAATGTAAAAATGCTGAGCCTTCATACCTCCTGCTGCCTTCCCTGGGATGATGCCTCTATGTTAACACAGAACAATTAGCTAGCTCCTGTAATCAAGCTTAAGATTTTCCCACGATAAACAGGATAAAATTTCTTTCCTGTGAGCTTACCAAATTATCCCTTTGTATGCTGATGGCTGCAAATAAATTTTGCAGCTCTGAAAACAGTTTTTAATGTGCACACGTTGCACACATGGTCATTGTGCTAAATATTAAATGCAGTTAGTCACTATAAAACATTCTTATCTTTGTGTTAATGGCCAATCATGTGAATGGCTATAAGTAACCCCAATCTCAATTAGTTTCTACTCCCAGTATCTAACTCTGTTCTTCCTTTAGACTAAAATAATCCATTTCTTTTAATAACCTCAGCTACCTATTTTATTTTATTTATTTCTCTCATATATAATAGCAAAATATCTGCTCTATGTCAATGTCAGTAATGAAGACTACTAAGATGTATTGATTATTTGTTCCCAGAAGACAGTTTTAGTGAGCTAGCATCATTCCTCCAGCCTGTCTTGATTGCGCAAGAGGACCCACAGCAGTGAAAATATCTGTCATACCTGTGAACTCCTTCTTGCACCGGTCTCTGACACTCTCCTCCAGGCCTTCAAGTTGTGATTTAATTTTTTCATACTCTCGTTCTGCTTGTTGGCTCTTGCGTCTTTATGGAACAGAAGTAAGATTTAAAACAAGTTACCAACTACAAAAGTAAATAATTTGCAACAGCTCTGAGAGGGAAGGCCAAGGACTGGGAGAAATTTTCCTGGCTTTGATTTTTTAAAATACAGCAGAAAGAGAATGGAGGAGAAAAACAGCAACAGTGGCTGAAATCTTCATTCCATGTAAAGCAACGTGGCACTATTATGGGCTGGTTGCTTCAAAGCAGACTAGGGCCAGTAATTTAAAATCCAGTAAGAACTAGCTACAAATGCTTTCAATCATATATCAAGTACAGAAACTCAGTTTGTGTGCACTGAGCAAGGATTGCTTGCAACATGTCCTGTACTGGCTCTGAACCACCCAGGAGTGTGTCTGGGGTCAAACTCAGAAGGTTGATGGAGGTTCACAAGAACATCAGGGCTGTACAGCACATGCTTCAGCTGTATTGATCTGTACCATAAGAGTGAAATCCACCCCTTCCTGAGGCCCTCATTATGAACCTTAAAATTAGACTAAGTAGGTTTTAAGTGAAATACAGACATATATTCTGGCCCTTTATGAAGCATGAATTTCAACATTAATCATGTAGTTTGTGTGTGGGTGACATAGCTGGAAAGACAAAAATGACCCCTTAGTCAAATCCATCCAACCCAGACCGACAGTGCTGACTGAAGCAGCATAAATGTTGATGGGTATTTATACAGAATAAGTTATCTCCTTCATAAGTGCCACTTTAGCTGCCATTTCGAAAGGATATGTGTGCAACTCAGTCTGCAATTGTTTACTTGGGAAGCCTGGGACCAATTGTTGTGTTTATATATAAAGGAGGGACTGGGCTGACTGACACTGAGGAATTTGGCGTGCATGAGAGGAATAAATTGGTGCTCATACATATTTCCAGCTTTAACTCCTTTTCTTAACACTGCAGCTCATAAAAAAGATGAAGATAGTTTCTGTAGACTGAGCTGAAAACAATCAGGTAGTGCCTTGAAAGCTTTAGGGAAACAAAAGCACCTAATTAGAAGAACTTACCTGTAACAGATGATAGAAATGCCGATGATTACTATCATAGGAATAAGTACCAGTGGCAAAATAAGATTCAGTGGGATATCAGTCACTCGGGTATCATATTCCACCCTTCCAAGGATCCATTCCCGGAGTCCAAATTTTACCTTATTAGATAAAAACAGACATTTTTCTCAAGAAGTGGAAATGTAAGGTGGTCCACTTCTCAGTTTCACTCTAAATTCTTAGTAATTTCCACAAGTGAATTTCTAGCTCAAACTGCCAAACAAAGGAAATACTTCTGAATATTTTAAACTGAATTTGGGTCACTAGCACTTTATTCCATGAAGTGATTTAATTTTGCTCAGCTGAGGAAGAAAAATCCCCAGTCTGTCTGGCTAGAGTTCTACATTTCTATGTAATGAAGGTAGAAGACATTTGGCAGCCTTGACACTGCTCTTTATGTGTGACACCTTTTATGCAGTAGGCAGAAGCTGGAGGAAGAAAGAACTGCAAGGACTTTCTTCACAGTACTACAACAACTTTGGAGAACATATTACTTCAGTCAAGAGGCCGTGTATCAGTGTTATTGATACATGATACTAAATTCTACAGAAAAGGTAACGTACAATGAATTCAGGAAGGTTATTGATGGTATCTCTCTTCTGCCGTTTCTTTGGTTGAGGCTGTACTTCTGGTGGCTCACAATACAAGTCCGTTTCAGTCAGAGTTTTTATGTTGCAAGGCTCATCACCCACAAACGCCTGGGCCTCATCTATCGTCATGGCTTTGTTCAGGTTACTGCCCTAGACAGACAATAAAAGGCTAAGTTATCATTGCAAAGCCTTGGGATACAAGAAATCCTGAGTTGGAACTTTTCATTTGGATCCCTTTTAGCAGCAGATATGATTTGCACTGCAGTCTACAGAACAGCAGAGCGATTGGGAATGATGTGATTCCTCTCCCTTCCTTCCTGGTGTGAGATGAGACGTCCCTTCCAGTTCCTGGGAGGTCTATTGGGAGAGGGCATTTCCAAATGCAAATGCCAGGCTCAGCAGGAGGGGGCATCCTTGGCAAACCCAAAGTACAACTAAAAAGATAGGAACTCTCTGAGAAGGGGTGTGGGGAGGAAAGGGGAGCTGTCAATGTTCATCATCTAGCAGAGGTAAGGGACTCTACCAAGAATTTGGGGTATAGCACCAGACATCTGTTCAGGCTTTGAGAAAGGAATGAAAAATTCCATACATGCTTCAAAGACAAAAAAAGAGCAACCACCAACTTTTGGCAAGTTTACCTTTGCATTAATAAGTTTGTTGACTTGTTTTTTGATGCCATCTGTGAAGTTTTCAAAGGTTGGGTCTGCAACATAGGCAAAGGAGTGGCTCTCATTTTTCACAACCAACTTATAATGATCCATTAGAATAATAGTGGTAATGTTATAGTTTTCTGGGTCTTCCAGTATTGGTGGGGAAGAAAAAACCACCGTGGTTTCATTAAGTCTTGTAACAACCTTTCCATAAAACTGTAAGAAAAAAGACAAGAGAAGAACATGCACATTTTAGAGTCTGACTCCTCTCTGTACATAACTGTTGATAACTTCAGACCATAGAAATAAAACCTTTGCATTTATATCCTCTCCATACAGCACAAATACCATAGTAAGGTATTTTTGAAAAAGAAAATGAAAGAAATTTGTTGATGGGAATAATTCATCGATTCACTATGTTTGAGCAGTTACCTGCAGAAAAAGCTTGGGCTACGGATCAGTTTCATTGTCTCCAATTTCTATGGCTCTTTACCACTGGACTGATACCATAAAATTCCTCTCAGATTAGGAAGTTAACATGTCACCCTTAATCCTGATCATCTTCTGTACCTTTGAGTAGCTTGGGTAGATTCTTTTCTGCTTACACCACATAATACGCCATTAAACCTCAATACAATTATTAAGTGAAATTTTGGAATAAAATTCAAGACTTGTCACTCAGCTACTCAAGGTAACACCTCAGTTCACCTGTCTTTCATCCCCAATTCAACAAATGTTTTTATCCTGACACTTTCAGTCATTCAGTAACATCAACCACAGGCAACAACACTAAGAGGAACCCTCAACATTTATTCTATCACCACTTCTGTTTCTCACTTCACGACGTAATGCAACTTGATAGCTTCTCCCCAATATTCTGATATTGTCATGTAAGTAAAAGCAAACCAAAAGATTGGAAAAGCTTTTAGTCTTAATGGAGAATGTGTGCTATAAGTAATGCTGACTTAAACTAAGAGATTGAGTATACATAAGAGGAGGTGTAAGAAATGTTGATAAACACTGTCAAGAATGCTAAATAGACTTCCAGATTGTCCTGGGAGTCAAGACTATCAAGAAAATTACCTTTTGAAGTTTATGGCCTAAAAAATTTTGGCAGTTTTCCTCTTAAAAATCTTTTGCGATTGTGTTCTAATGGATCCAAATCCAGGTGGCTTTGGCACACTCTAAAAGCTGAATCATGCATATAATACAAAACATTCACATTACCAAGTCTTTATGGATCACAAGGCAGTCTTACATTGAAGAGCCAGCCTTAGAAAGAGTTTTATAATGTTTTTACTGAAAGATCAGTTTTAAGTCTAAATCATGTCATTAAATTGTGATCTTCACTAGAAGAGTGGGAAATTGAGACTATTAGTAATGTCAGTTTCTCTTAATAGGAGATGCAAGAAGTGGTTTTTTGAATGTTATTTTTCACAACTTTTTGTGACCTGTTACAGGTGGAATATGCATGAAGCAAGAAAGAAAAGAAGACTTGGTTCTTTGAGATGCGAGAAAATAAAAGGCACTGATTGTGCAAAGCTGAGTAGTCTGCTTTGTCTAGATTAGATCCTGTTTCAGGCAAATCACTAATGCTTGCAGGGGGAGAAGAAAGAGAAAGATAAAGAAAAAACAAACACTTCCAAATTCTGAAATACATCCTTTATCCTTATCTATATTGAATGAATTTAATTATAAAGCAGAATATGACAAAGTACAAGTGAATGTAAGGCAAGATGGCAGGAAAGTCAAGATCTTCCACAGGAGAACCCTGAACAGAGCCAGAAATCTGTTCAAACCTTATTTCAGCCCAAGCCTGGTAAAGTCCAGTGGGAAAGTTTTTATGCAGTTTTTGAACAGATTACATTGTGCATCCAGTGTTATGCCTTTAGGGGAAAAGAAAGAACATTACCCTTTTTTGATTCATCCTCCCTGCTTCTGGGCGCTCTGCATATACCACCAATGAGAAAGTCTGGATGAGCTCAAAACCGGTTCCAGTTACTGTAATATTTCTCCCTCCACTGCAAGGAAGAATTAAAAAGAAGTCAAGGCATTGGCAGACTACCACAGCTATACACTGCTTCATCTTGCACTGCTATTGCTTCCACTGAAAAAACCCTGTGTATAATGCCTATATGACAATTAGATATCCTACAAAAAAGACTCCTGTTAAAGCTATTGATGCCAAAAGCATTTTAAAGCATCAATGTAAACTTAAAACTCATTTTAAAACATCAAAATTTAAAAAAAAAAGTACAAATTGCTTTGCCAGGATTTTTGGCTGTTCATTGCTGCCAATCTTTGTGTGCTTTCTCCAATGTTATTATTAAAATCACTCTGCCTACAGTACACACATAGGGACAAAGGTGAGAGTGTATTTTCCACATGTCTGTAGGGACCTGGCTTCTCTATTCCCTTTTATT
Source organism: Daphoenositta chrysoptera (assembly GCA_013397915.1). NCBI lineage: Eukaryota > Metazoa > Chordata > Aves > Passeriformes > Daphoenositta > Daphoenositta chrysoptera. The sequence continues at coordinate 217,418 of VZRO01003725.1, forward strand.
TGCAGCACATTGTTTAAAAAATAATACATTCACATAAGAAGAAGAATGCATGCAAGTTGCCAGTGGGAATTAAAGTCATTGAAGTGACATGGATTTAGAGGGATAGTAAACCTCAAAGCAATCAATAAAAGTAGGCTTTGGTTTATATAGAAGGAAAAAGAAGTCATTTAAATTCCATGGGGTAAATCACTATTGATCTACCAAAGAAAAATTTCAGGCCCCAAAATCACCCAAACCAAAAATGAAAAGGAAACATTAAAAACAAATCCTATTTTATACAAGTGATTACTCAATACTTAAGGAGACAGGTGCTAATATCTCCAAGAGAAGTCACAGCCAAATTTATTTTTAATGTTCTGTTTGTTAGGTCATGATGTTACACTTTTAAAATGATCTCCCTCTGCCAACTGTACCCCACTAAGGAGAAAGACCAGAATACTGGGGAACAGCAGAGAGCAACATGAATCAGGGTCATGTTTGTCCCTGTATTGGTCACAGAATGACTTTCAAAACCAGAGGTATGCTACCAGGGCTTTTATACAATGATTTGCCATATTGCTACAAATATAAGAGTGACATAAATTTCTTTGATTTTCCAATTAGTACTAGGTGAGCTTTTTTCCAGAAGGATTAGCTACCAGATGGGGTGTTAGTGAATACCACCATAGAACAGAGCACACCTTCGAAGAGCATTATTGAACACTGGTCTAGATTTCCTAAAAAGGTGCTTTTTTCCCCATGAGACAAAGAAAGAGATGACGAGCCATAACTTTCCCTCTCTTTCCAGCATACTTATTAAAAGCTGAATAAAAGAACTGTTAGAAACCTCTCCATTAGAAACTTTTTATATTGGTTATTCCTAGTAGCACAAAGATTTGTAAGTAATGCAAAGATCATGCTGAAATGCTTCAAATCTCTTTCTTTGAGACATCTCAATTTAAAAGAAGCTTATTGGCTTTTCTGCTTTCAGGATTGACCTGGGATTTGAAATGGGATGAAAATTTGGAAGTAAACAGAACACTTTCAAACATCAACTGCAGTTAAGACCACAAACCATATGTACCTAAATGTGTGCACTGCTAGAGTAGAGGAGTTTATTCCAAACCATTCCATATTTAAAATTTTTATTACATATTACACATATTTTAAGCCAGTTGTAAAAGAAGTTATGACAAACATTTCATTACCTGCTGAAGCTATTTACCGGCAGGAATTTGGTGACAGTAGGATTCTCACTGTAGGTAAACAGCTGTGGTACAGTAATTGTCGTGCCCCCATAGTTCATTATGACTAGAACAGGTTCAACCTTGTTGTTACGTCCTGTAATGCAAACGATCTCGTCTCCAAATTCAGTACTGGATTGGAGAAGAAAAAGAAGAGGAAACATCTTCTGTTACTAACATTATGGAGTTCTGTATTCTTCTATTGTGTACTCCAGAACAACAAAACCAGGGCTCTATTTTTGGTGAGTACCAAGTAGTTATGAGAGGAGATAACACTTCCCTCAGATCACTTAAGCTTTTTAAAAAAAGAGATATGGGACATAACAATGAACAGTGTATAAACACAGGAACAATGCAATGTCAGCACACCTAGCATCCTTCCTTTTTTTTTTTTTGAGAAAAGAGAAGGACAGCAACTAATAAAAAGAAAAAGAAGGGAGAAGAACAAGCATGGGAAACCAGAAGATTAATATTTTATACAGAACCACTGAGGAGATGCTGAGTTAAAGCATAGGTGGGTTTGAAGCAGCCAGTCTAGTAGAGAAAGCCAAAAGTGGAGAAATCTTTGGACATCTAAATTCTCCCACTTAAGAGGTTTTGACAGCTGTTCCTTCCGCTGAAGCCTCTGAGTGAGTTTCTCTCTGAATGTTACATGCAGAACTCCATTGCACGGGAGGAGTCACAGAGAGATAGACAATGGATTTGCTTAATTTATGAAGGGCAGAAAAGATTGGTTCTTTTTTAGGGCACAACTCTGTATTGTTAGTTACTCAGGCTACGTACACATTGCAAGGCTGGCTACCGACTGAAACTTGAACATCCTTCTTGGAACCAGTGGCCAGATTTATACCAGAGATGGTAAGTCTGGTTCCACCTGCTTGTGGACCACTTTCAGGTCTTATTTGAGAAGGATGAGGTTCCTGCAAAGAGAAGATGGTCAAAGTAAGTGAGAAAATTAAAATAAAATTTGTATCAGTATTGTTTAGTTTAATAGGTAATAGAAGTTTAATATTACTACCTGAAAAAGAACAAAATTAAAGCAATGACAGACAAATCTTCAAAAAGAAAACAAAATCTTTTACTATTCATGCTGAAAGAAAAAACAGATAATGTGAATGCACTCTTTTCTTTACTGTATTTTATTAGGCTCTATACAAGTTTCAATTCCCTATCACAAAATGTAGAGTTAGCTGCCATTAACTTTGTGAGAGCTTCCTGTTGGATTTCCTTGTTTCATACTTATTTTAAGATTTCTCTCTTCTTTATGGCTGAGGCTACCTTCATCTTTCCTTACCCTTTCCTACATTCTGTGTCAGCTACAGGAGACAAAGAACAAGGTTTTCAAAACTTGCACTAAACAGAAAAAATATAAAGATTCCCTTTATCTCATAAGTCTCTCAGTAACTGCAGTAAAACTCTTACCCTATACTTGAGCAATGAACTTGCAAAGAAAGAAAATCAGAAAACTCTCAAATTGTCTTAATGTACCTAGAACCGTGGAGTGGGTTCCTTAAAACCAATTAAATCAAGCAGACACGCTTCAAATTGTTATGAAATTTGTTTGATATTTAAATTCCTCAAGAAGTTCCCCCCTTTTGTTCTCAATTCAGGCTTTGTTTCAATGATTGTATTCTGGGAGCTCCAACAAATACCGTAAATTAACAGTGAGGGCCTTTCATGAGCAGGGTGATTTAATTACTTCGGAGCTAAGTAGTTTCTGCTTCCAGTTGAGAAAAGCATCCTTATTCAGGACCACACTGAAGCTGCTGAACCAAGAGCGTGACCGAAGCCGAGCAAGCCGCGTGACACGGGCTGCCAGCCGGCTCCGGGTGGCACTGCCCGCTGACCCCACGCCTCAGCTCGCCTGCAGACGTGACACAGCCCCCGTGCCCAGGGGACACAGCCCTGGTGCCCACGGGACACAGCCCTGGTGCCCACGGGACACAGCTGTGCCTGCAGCCAGCACCGTGTCCTGGGCAGCCAGCACCGTGTCCTGGGCAGGCAGCACCGTGTGCTGGGCAGGCAGCACCGTGTGCGGGGCAGGCAGCACCGTGTGCTGGGCTGGCAGCACCGTGTGCGGGGCAGGCAGCACCGTGTGCTGGGCTGGCAGCACCGTGTCCTGGGCAGGCAGCACCGTGTCCTGGGCTGGCAGCACCGTGTCCTGGGCAGCCAGCACCATGTCCCAGGCTGGCAGCACCGTGTCCTGGGCAGGCAGCACCGTGTCCTGGGCTGGCAGCACCGTGTCCTGGGCTGGCAGCACCATGTCCTGGGCTGGCAGCACCATGTCCTGGGCTGGCAGCTGGCATGGGCACTGCACACACAGACAGGATACCAGGTCTAAGCCTGTGGATGGTGCATTAGGCTGGGGCATTGCTATGAGGGATCCTGATCCTGAATTTGCTGAAGCCTACAGATCAAGACCTTAAGGGAGGCTGTGAATAGGTGATGCCTTCTGATGTACAACTGTGCTGCTTCACCATACTAAAGCACAGGTTTTTCTTAAATGAGTTGAAAAATGTAATAAGCTTATTTCCCAGACTCATGTATATTTGTAAATTACAGCTGTTCTCCTCCTCTTGCATAACCTTGCTAAAATGGTTGACTAATGATAAAGTCCGGGCTTGGGGCTATTCCATATGAAGCACATGCAAATAAAGAAAGAGCAAAGTAGCTTGAAAACTTGCTGATGAGGGTTTCCTTGATCACTATCACCCAGCACTGATCTTCCACTTGAAGGAGGAAAAGCCCTTCTCAGAAACAGAGAGAAACGTGCCCACCTCTTCCTAGTCATGCAGCAAACCCCTTTCTCTCACATTGTTTTGCTCAGGCACAGCCCATCTCTGTGACAGCTTACAGCTACAAAACCAAGGGCCCACCAATGGCGGGGAGGAAGGGACTGATATATCACATTTTGGTTCAAAGCTTGGTGAGTCATCGACAGGTTTTTAACAAGCAGCAGGAATCCATAAAAATACATCCAGTTGACTTCATGGTTACTTTATAAATTTGTTTTATTGCAGCTCAGATATTATAGAAGCACGGAGAACTCTTACGTGCTCTGCTTGTTTTATACTTTCATGTCTAAGCAACTTCCCTCTGAAGGAATGCATCATGGTTCAGCACACTTCACAAATCCACAATGACAACTGTAATTTGCTCTCGAGTCATTGAGCTTTAGGAATATGCTTTAACTAATTGGGTGTCAATTGCTTTTCTTCCCTTAGAGAAATCTGTTTGTAAACCCTTCACTCCTCAAGACTGAGCATATGACTGCTCTCATGCAACTAACCTTTGATTTAGCTTTAATTTAATACGTCACTCAGGTTACAAGATTTTATATAGGGAAGTCACTCAAAGTAATTTTAAAGCACTTTAAAAGCTTATTTAGGTCTATATAACCCTGTCTGTGCATCCTCATATTTGGATTTAATTGCTTGCTGATTTAAGCTAAATTGAGACAAGTCACACCAGGGTAAATAAAAAGTTTTAGGGGGCCAGTTTTAAAAATCACATTTGAAGTTTAAATTAGAATAAGTCTAGATATGCACTTTATAGGAAAAATTCATCTGTGCTTTTTTACAACAGAATTTTTTTGCTAAAAACATTAAAATCAAAACTGTATATGAAATACACAGTCAATAAATAGTTTATAAAAATGGGTCAAATATTTTAAGTGTAACCTTACCACATGGATAGAAAACCATACCTTTTATTAAGTTCAAAATAAATCTTAATTGCTATAAATTCTTAACCGTGCTGGACTTCTTTATTATCCACAGTAATGCTTAGCTGCATAGCATGCTTAGGATAGCTTTCAGACTAAAGTATACCTGAAGAACCACTAAAGAATCCGTATTGACAAATTCTTTCTCCCTGAACCTCTGAAAAAATCTATTTAAAATTTGTAGCCTTTTCCCTAAATACTAACTCCACTGGAAGGCTAGGCTCCAAGGACAGGCTTAGGAAGGAAATGAATGAGAAACCACTTCAAGCAAGCCTTTAAACATAAACTTAGGAAACAAAGAAAGAAAAAAAAGTTTCTGAAGCATCACACACACTATTCTCTGTAACCTCAGCATAACAAATGAAAGGAAGCTTGCTAGGAACTTCAGCTGCACAGCCATATTCCTTTCTCTTACCAAAAATGTGAAATAATTACCCTGTTACAGCTCTGGGTTATTTGATGGGTCCCTTTGGCAGGGCTCAGCTGCCTCTGCTGCCAACAGTCAGCAAATACAGAGTGAGCCACAAACTTTAGGTTGAACCACTCAGCATCATTGTCTTTGGGGGACCTGTTAGTGGTGGCTTATGTTTCTCTCCCTAGGAATAGGGATGTAGAGGTAACAGCAAAGTTATCTCTGAAAAACACAGCTGTAAGGGGGAAGTGAAGCAAGTATCTGGTCTGTTTTCCACAGAAACTGCTTTTTTCCCCCTTTTTTCTTAGAAAGACTCCACCTCTTAGAATTTAAAGCCCAGCTACACCAGACAGAAGAACTCACCACCCACCCCTCATGCATCCTTTGTGCAGACACATCTCAGTTGCACTTCAGGCTGAATGGAACACTGGGGCCAAGAACCGCTCTGGGAACTAACACAGGGAGCAGCCAAAGAGGAGGTGGAATGGTTATGGTTAACCCTTATTTCGCCTTTAATTGCTGATCTTGCAGCTGTCCCTGGAAGGACAATTTTAAAAGCGCTTGATTCAAAATATTCATATTTAATGCATTTAAAGTAATTCTGCAAATACCAGGAGCTCTCCAGGGAACAAATAATGTGGACGCCTCATAAAGATGATCTAATAAGGAGAAGCTGAACGATGCTTTGTGTGCAGAGGAATTCTTCAGCATGACTGCTAACACTTTGTTACCGTAAACTTGGCAGGAATATTATTTAAATAATTTTAACTTGCTATTTTCTGTTTCATATTTTCCCTCTTTCCCTTCCTCTTAAGGACCTGCCAGAAAAAATAAGCAGCTAAAATAAATTATCAAGAATTTTAACAATTTAAATAATCATTTTATTGCAAAACCAATGTGCTATGAGTAAGTTTTATTGCTCCTCTAAAATATTCATGGATGGCTCAAAGAACAAAGCTCCATTGGCCCACCTGGCAGTCTTCTTAAGAGTACCAATAAAGAAAAAAAAGTTGGATCACATAAATACTCAACCAGAAAGCATTTTTCAAAAATGCAATTAGGTAGATAGGATCAGGAGGAGAATGATATTTCACTCAATGCCAAGTTAATTTGAGAAAGTGCCATCAGTGGCGATACAAGACTTCAACAAGAACTGTGTTACCTAAGGAGAAGGTAGCCCTTCCCATGGTACTCACCAGTCGGTCAGACACGTGCAGACCCTCGGCAGGTGCCAGCTCTAGTCTCATCCTACAGAATCTTATCTTAGGCAGCCTGGCAAAGCTGCACCTGACCCACAGCTCTACGTCGCTTACCAAAGTCCTACATGAGATTCCTTCCCCTTGCAGAGGAAAACGAGGGGCAGACGGTAAATCCATCAGTGCAAACCTTGTTTGAGGGATAATAAAAATGCTGCTTTTACCAAGATGGAAGGCCCTTTAATTTGAACTCGACCCTGAGCAACACCGAACGTTCAACTGTTACAAATGGGACTGATAAGCCTCCAACCTCAAGTGCTGTGGTATCAGTGATGGTATTTTTTTCCAAATCTCCTCAAGGATTTCTTCTCTTCTTCTTTCTGCCCTGTTGTCATTTCAGTCTCTGAATCAGAAGTACACCTGCTGTCATGATTTCTTTTTCACCTGCTTTCGTTTTCAGCCCTCTGCACCTCGAGATCTTTGTTGGCTCTGTCAGGAGGCACCCAGGGGAACTCACACTTTCTATAACATCACTGTAACACCACACTGCAGTGCTCAGTGCAATTATGATGTTAAGCAGAACATTTGATAATGTGTCCTGTATGGAATTTATAGCAGTCCTGTAATAATTCTTCTGGAAAACATCAGCCCTTGTGAGGACTTGGCAATACTTCATTTCTCATGGACACAGTATAATTTAAACAACCCTGCAAATGCTGATTTAACCCTTGTTTTATAATTCCTTGAAGTGTAGAAAATCATTCAAACATATTTCAGTTTTTTTTCTTATTTTGCTTGAAATGGAGGAATGTTTTTTCTGGTTTATACTTCTTTTGTCACCAGGAAAATACTGTTCATGTCTTCCAGGTAGTTTAATGTTTGAGCATAAATATTTTCTGCAATAACAGGCTACCTGGTTATGTGGGCTTTTTGATAGTCTAGTTTGAAAAAGCCTGTTCCAATGTCTGTCAGCTGTTCAGTGGCCTGGTTTTTGCCGAGTCGGGTAAGCCATCTCCCAGCAGAGGGACTTTGTGCCACCAGGACTCCCCACTGCCTTTCGTTCTCACGATCATGCCCTGTGTTTGTAGAAAGTGGATTTGCAGTTTTGATAAAACCTATGCAAATCCACAGCTATGCTATTCAGAATAAAATTCAATACAATGGTTCAGTTGGGAGTGATATTCAATGATCGTGTACTCCAACTTGTTACCAGGTGTAACTTTCTCCCTACTGCATGATTTATCCTGAACAAATTATTTGATCTAAACAAGATTTATTGCTTGTAGGTCTGAGTAGATTGTACTCTGTTTGTCATGGGAAATTTGAGCACTTTACATACTTCACAGATAAACCTTCCTTAAATCCTACCTAGATGTAATAATGTTGAGTTAAAGATCTCAAAGTCCACCTGCAACCCAACTTTTCCATGTTGTACCAGACTGCTGGGTAAGTATACCTGAACTGATAAGCAGATTTCCCAGTCTTTTGATAACCATAAGGCTATTATCCTTGTTGGAAGGATAATAATGCTACAATTAGCTTGTGCTTTTACACCTGTGGTTAGCACCCATCCTGTTGCTATGGTTTACCTGAAAGCAGTGGTTATCTGCTCCAAGCAGTGAGACAACATCACTTGTACATCGCTTTTGGTACCTCATGTTAAATAATGCTAGTATGTGTAGTAGCAAATTCATTTATTCTCTTTGTAATACCAATGTAATACCTTAAGTGGTGTTTGCATTCCTGTGTGCCACTGTCTTATCCTTGCTTCATCAGCACAGAAATACTGGAAAAAGAAAAATACTGACAAAAAGCTCCAACTGGCTCAAGTATGTATATGACTTCACATTCAGGTCATTTTCCTGTTTTCTCCATCACAGCCAGAAATCTCTTCTTTGCTTGCTTTGTTTGTATCTTTTGCCCCCTACTTAAAAATATGTTCACAGAAATGTGGATATATTTTTCATTGTAGTTTCATGCTTTCTTTGTGCTAGAGGGTAAATTATCTCCATGTCTGTTCCACTTATAATCACATTTAGACATGAACTTGCTTATTAGCAGTGTACATGACTGCTGCTCTTACACAGCTTCTGTAGATGCTCTGAGCATTCACATTTAGCTCGTACATTTTTCATCCTGTTTATTAATCTAGAATGAACTTTTAAATCTTTAATATTTTATAAGTAGCAATTAATCTTTTTGCAGAGTTAGGAAGGTGATCTCTTATTTCTTCAGATTTTTGTACTTCTATTTTAATAAAATAATACCTTTTGTAGTCTGAAAATTCTTTCAAAGAGCTCCAACCATTTTAAATATCTATAGTCTGCTGGTGTCAAATCAAAACTCATCTTTTACCTGGCTAGCAGTGAGGTTTTTCCTATTCTTCTTTTATTTTTTTTTTTTCTTTCCTGGTTCTTCACAATTTTCTTTGCAATTAAAGATATGGAGGTGTAAAACAGAACTATTCTCCCAGCCTCTTTTTTGCTCACCCATCTTGCATCTGGGATTGGATTTTCCAGACAGATTCATGTTCTTTTTTACTCATTCTGTTTGCTCTGCAGCTTTCCTGGTTTGCACTGTCATGGCCAGCCAACTCACTTCTGGTCCCTTGCACAGTATCCAAAAACAAGAGGAGTGCACACCCATGGAGCATCACCAAAGTTCTGCATGTCTTCTTTTTCCATTTCTCTGTTTTTCCATTTGTCTTTCATTAAGCGCAACCTCATCTATACTAAGTTTCCTTTTCCCAGGAGAATTCCTGGGCATGACTCTGTAAATAAGGATACTTTCTACTATGGTACCCATCTGTGGTAAGCAGTTTCTAGCCCATGAACTATACCACGGAGATAAAATTGGTTGCCCTTTATCCTTCACTAATGCAGAAAATCAAAGAGAGAAACAACAAACCACCAAGGAGGCTGCTGGTAGATCACAAGCAGGGCCAGAAATTGAAGAACAGTTGGACAGCAAGAGAGGAGGGGAGCCTAACAGAGATGCATGGAAACCTTGGCATGAAGTCTATGCTTCAGAGGGGGACGTTGGAAAAAACACAACTGTGCCAGATCGCAAGCAGAGAGACAACTGGGAAGGGAAAAGAGGATGGTGTCAGAGTATGTCCCCGTGATGCTGTGAGGGGTGCCAGCTGCAGCTCAAGGGGAAGCCAGCAACAGATGGAGGTGTTCAAACGGACGTGATGGGCAGCAAATGGCAAAGCCACCCAAGCTCCCTTCTCTTGGCTCCTGCAGACACTGACCTCCGGTTGGGGGTTTGCCTTTGATGCAAGTGCACTTCTTCATGAGTAGGAATGGGCTCTTGTGGTTCCACACAAGCAGAGAACAGGGATGCTGTTTCCAAGGCCTGATGACAGCACACACAAATGTGGATAAGATTTTCCCATATGTACAGGCCATGTTGTTGCTCTGCACCTATCGCATCCATTTTTCCTTCACAAGTAACTCCTCCCTCTCCTCATCCTGGTTCCAGCTGCAGTAAGTTCTGGCTCTTGAAGAAGAAGTAATTTTTACCAAAATTATCTGCCTCACACTGAAAGCCAAATTAGTCTGCCAGCTCTTGCGTATTATGCACACAAAAATAAAAGGCATAGCCCATGAAGTGCTGTAGACACCAGCCGTCTTCTTGGAGGTCAAGATGTCATTTCACGGACTATAAAGGTAACCACAGGAGCTAAATTAAACCTCTGAATGGGGAACTCAAGCTATTGGGAACTGTTCTTTCCCCCTCCACTTCCCTTCTTTCTCAGACTCAAGGGAGCCTGTTTCTTGTTTCTTCAGAGAAGCCACCCACTCACAGGATATGCAACCAGAGAATTTCCACTGTGCATTCTTGGCAGCCTGGTGTTCACCGCAGTGGCTGACCTGACCCACTGGCTCACCTCGTCACAGCATCCATAACACAAGTCAGTTCCTGGGTTATTTCTGCAACAGCAGAGAGATGAGCTGACTCCTGCCTTTCTGGGGCTGCTTTGTCCAAACCTTACACCATGTAAGCTGATCAAATGCTTCCAGGCACTCCAGGTGCCCAGGCAGAGCATTTGCCTGGCAATGCATGTTGTGCTGGCTGCTGTGGATGGGACACTTATGCAAAGGGCTGGTATGTTAAACAACTTATTCTTTGGCCTGAAAGCAGCATCTTTTTATCATGAGGCAGACACCACATGATTTTCTGAAAATACCACAGAGCTTTGCTGACAGGTTTGATGGAGAAATGGAAGCATGCATGCCTGGAAAGTCTGTACTATCATACATCCAGTGTTTACTGGCAGCTCTCATGCAGAATCATGAGCACTGGGTGGTGGGACATGTATTTAAACGCATGGCTCAGATGATAGAGAGTAAAGACTAACAATATCCACATGAAAAAGGGCCAACTTCACTAAAACTCTCAGCTATCCAAGAGTTCTCCTGTCCCCCATGCAGACTGATACACAAGCAAGATGTACTGCAGGACTTAAGAATAAAATAAGATCCTCTGGAAGCAATTCCAGACTTCTGCGGATGTGTGGTTTATCAGTATCAATCATAATGGCAACAAGCATGTAATTTTCCCCACAAAAAACCCACCCAAAGCCCCCAGCTACAGTGTAAAATGAATGTATTGAGGCAAAGACTCAGGGAGAAAAATCCAGGGGTGAGCTGAAACCCTCCATGAAAGCCTTGTGGCACTGACCGGGTGAGAGCTTCCAGTGCAATTGCTTCAAACATCAAGCAGCAAAGCAGGGGACAGATGCAGGTAAGAGGAAACTGCCAAGGTTGGGAGTAGACTAAGGTGGAAGAGTGCACCTTGTTAAATGTAACTGTGCTGTTCATTTCACATTCAACTTCCAGTTCGGTGAATAGTGATGCTGATGTTTGTTTTCAGGTCAGACTCTAATTTATCCTCCCTTCCTCTTTTTGGTTATCTGTCTCATCTTGTTTAGGTAAACAGACTTCCTGGTTTACAAGAAGTCATTTTTTTCCAAGCCAGTTCCTAAACTAGGTTCAGCACCTCAGAAATGTATTACACTTTTGCAAAGTTCTACCTCTAATTTCATCATCTTAGATTTATTTGAGCTTTCTGAAACCATATAGTGTCTTTAACCTGTACAGCCTAAACCTCACAAAATTGTTCTGACAAAAAGATGCTGGAGATGCCAGAACCAGCTGCAAGCTCTTGTCCTGGTGCTTTGAATCTAAAGAAGAGATGTTCTGAGAAAAGAATCAACACTTGTATGGGATCAGCAAATCTGGGCCATATACCTTGGAAAAGCTTAACTCCTTCCTTTGAGCCTGCTTCTCACTGCCATAGTAACAAGCAAATCAGATGAAGTTAACAACAAATGAAAAAGCAGGACTGGCCTTTAGCCATGTTACTTCTCCACCTGCTCAGAGACCAGCCAAGCTGTCAGTGCTCCAGATGTACTGCATAGCTGGATATTAAAATTTAGCATAAGTTCATTTCTATTTCACTAAACAGGAGAGTGGTTATTGCCTGATCCTGCTTATAGTGAAACAATAGAAATGTCAGCAGAGGATGACTGGGTCATCAGAATTTATTTTCACTGTGACTGTACTTGAACTGCACTCAGGTTGGATAAAGAAATTGTGATGGGTAGGGAGACATAAAGCTTTCTTCTCCTGTTATGCAACAAATATAGGTATTTACTGTACAGCACAGACACATGTGGACCAGGGCATTTTTGTTCAGATATAATTTTAAATTGAAACCATGGCTTCCCTTTTAACTGGATTTTTGACCCATTTCATGAAGGTTTTTTTACATTTGTCACTTCTGAAATGCTCTGTGCTGGCAGACAGGGAAGAAGTATGAGTATGAGTCCCAAATTGTTCTGACTATTGATTCTCATCAATCTACCTTTAAAAATAAATCACACCGTTCAGACTGGCTATCAATGAGAGCCAAATGTAGTACTACTTACAGAATCACTGAATGGTTGGGATGGAAGGGAGCTTCATGGCTCACCTGGTCCAACCCCCCTGCCATGGGCAGGGACACCTTTCCCTAGATCAGGTTGCTCAAAGGTCCATCCAACCTGGTCGTGAACAGTTCCAATAATGGGGCAGATACAGCTTTTCTGGGCAACTTCTTTTAGTAACTCACCACTCTCATTATACAGAAAATTGTTCCTTATACTCAAACTACTTGATAAGAGGTTTTGGTGGTAGATACTAATCCCATGTACAAGGCTGAGACAGTGGGGTGTATGGTGATACCTCTGGTGTACACAGACATACCAGGATGAGCATCTCCAGTGTCTCCTTGTGCACTTCTGCCCTGTGTGCTATACACTGCATTTAGAACGGTCACTGTTAAAGATGAAGCTATTCTGCTTCAAGTGGGCAGAGCTCACAGTAAAAACAGTGGTAGTTACCAGCAGAAGAGTAGCCATCCAATGAGCCAAAGAAACAGGGAAATACATAAGAGAAAATTTGTTTTAGGAGGGCTCTTGAAAAGAAGATTATTTTCTTTCCTTTGTAAATACTGAGTAGGAGAGGTTTTACACAAAGCACAGATTTTGCATGTCTGCTGAAAGAAGTCACCAAAGAACTGTCTGAAAAAAGCACTGAAACAAGATTGCAGATTTTAAGCCAACATTAGCTGATGCAACTTGTCTGCTCTGATCTGCTCTGTCTGTTCTCATGCCAAAGCATTCGTGTCTCACTTGTAGAGGTGTGCATCAACGTGACGCCCCTGTACTGACTTCAATCCTCCTGCAGTCCAAAGCTGGCTTCATTTTCTTGTGCAATAAAGAAGAATGGAAACAGCATCCAGAACAGAATAGAAAGGAATAGAAACCAGTATCACCAGTTTTAAGATATGAATTGTATTACTTGTCATTGCTTCGCATATTGTAAATAGGGTCCACATGGAAAGATTTTTGCAGTAAATAAAAATGCTCTTTATCAGCAGTTGGCTTAGGCATCCGATTTTTCAGCAACCTCAATGCAGGCAGAGACTGACACACAGGGACTTTTGGACTTGCAGGAGAACATCCACCTAGTTGATGCTGGTGCACAGCTACTTCTCCTAGCACCTCCCTGACAGGCAATTAAGAATCTTTCCCTGAAGTGGCCAAAAGCAGTGGCTCCTTATGTTTCTCTCAGATGGGCTGAGCAGGGAATCACACCAAAAATGTCCAAGGCTTCAAAGCCTACCTGGTTCAGCTTACCTTTCAACCCACTCTATAATAACTTCACATGCTTTCCATGAAAATAATGGGAAAATCTTTATACACAGAAGGATAGGAGAACTGGTGCAAAACATACCCAACAGATTCATGTCAAAATCTCATGTAGGGCTTACTGTCATAGTCTCTGTCCTAGAGACCACAAACATACACATGGAAGATCATATCGTTGTTCTCTGGGTAAGATCAAAACCTACATTTCCACAAAGGAACAGATGACATATTCAAGCAAAAAGGGTAGGATTTTTTTGCAGCTGTATCACCAGAGACAGGAGGTATTTGCTTGGAAATTATAGAAAACCCACTTCTAGCTCCTTTTGTGAAAACAAGAATATCCTCTTCTCAGTTAAATGTCATTCTTGACTTATTCCACTGCTTACTGCTGACTCCTTTCCTCTACTTCGCACAAGACATCAAGAATTAATGAGACAGAAGTTTAAATAAGGGAGAAGATAAAAGCCTAACACACAAGTTATGTTTTATAGTTTTATAGTTTATAGGTGTAATTTTAAGTATCAGTATGGGGACTGATATTATTTAAACCTCTCAACTATCCCATGGTCTTATAAAATTTGAAGACCTCATAGATACTGATAAAACTACTTGCTGCCACAGGCTAGACCAGCTATAAGCTAGGGCCACATTTAGAGCAAAGCAATTAACACAGAAATGAAATTCTCTTTCATAGTCACACTGAAAACAAAGCATATGAGCAATATGAACACACATCACGCTGTCTGTGGCTCTGCATGCCATACTTTTGAATGAAATAAATTATTAAAGAAATTAATGTACCTTCATTACTTATTCTTCAGCTGCTCTGCATCCATTCTTCTAATTAAGAACATTGCCTAGACTAAATATCGTGATTAAAATAGTGCCCCATGTGTCTAGAGAATACCTAATTTTTTGCAGTGCTGACTTTTTTTGTTTAATAGTGATACTTAAGAAATATTACATCAGTAATGAATAGGTTTATTCCAGTTGCTTTTCTACCGTATGTTTTTAACTTGAATGGTAAACAACATCCTCCTGTTTTGAGACTATGGATCTATTTATCAATATTGATTTTTGGAACACCTTTTGTATATAGAAATATAGTATATATATATATGTATACTATACAGTAGGACAAACACAACCGATTCTGTGCTTAACTTTAAGTCATGCACAAAGTATAAAATAGGTCTCTGAAAAAAATGCACTTACCTGGTACGTAAACAACACTTCACTTGGTGATTTACCTAATTTTCCATTGATGTTAACTTCAATTTGACCTTGTTGTGGTTCATTCATTGGTCCAACTTGACACACAATCCTAAAAAGAAAGATTGTAAGCTTATCTGTTAGAAGTAACAGCTGCAATACCAATGCAATTTATGTGAGCTGCCACACACACTGCCAGCAAGAGCACCAACTTTGCTTTATCCTATACAATGTAATCCAATGCTGCCTCAGATTCCCAGCAAAACCACCCAAGAATAGTTTGCTTGTCTATCTAAAGGCTGGTAAAACTGAAACCTGAGCACTGCACACAGCAACTTTAGCAATCCATTAGAAGTGCTTTCTACAGAAGGCTCAAATTCAGCCTGTAAGTCAGTTGAACCTCTGCAACCCAACACAAGATTTACAGTGGACTTTGCGGTGTTAAAAAAACCAAACCCACAAAGGAGCCCCCACCTTCTTGATGTAAACATCAGATTATCAGCTGTCTTGTAATTTTGTGTGTTTTTACTGCTGATAATTTTGTTGTGCATCTTGCTACCTTTCAGCTTCAAACTACTGTCTTTTCACACCTATGATCAAAATCCCTTCAGAATTGCTGTTCTCTGAAAATAAATTCACAGATAACACATGCAAAATCAGAGGTCAAGGAACACTGGCCAGGAAAACACTACCTTAGAACTAACACTGCTGCTGAGTGATAGCTAGGCAGGTAATTTTATTTCAAGCAGGTAATCCACAGAATGAAAGCACAAAAAGGCAATAAGGATTCGACACACTTGAAAACTGGGACAAATGCTTAATGGAGAGCTGATAATACAGTTAGATAAGGAGTATATAGTGCTCGAAGCCTGCTCAGTCAGACAGTTTCATATAGGACACACCCTGAGGATCACTGCTCATTTCTGTCACTCTTTCCCTCCAAGATTATTGCTATCCTTCCTTAAGCAGTGCAAGAATGCTTAGAAAATCCCAAAGTAGCAAAAAAACCCCTCAACTACTCCAAATTACTGGGTATAACGTACTTAAATCGGGACTTATAATAAAAGGATTGTCAAGTCCCTCTGCAGATCACTCCAGACTTTTTTTCCTGGGTACTGGCAAATGGACAACATTCTTTGAATTCTTGCATGTCCTGGCATGTGTATGGCTGCCTGAGCCTGTTCCTCATCATCTCTCTACTGTATTCTTGGAAGTTGTATCTTCATGTCAGGCAGAAACAGGAAACTGTGCCTTTGGAGGAATTTTTACCATATGTCAAGCTAGGGAAAGCAGTCGGGGGCCAGGGCCGGGGGGTGTGGGGGAAACACCGGAGCAGGGATTTTAATTGGAAAAGTTCCCTCCCCTCCCCAGCGCTGGCATTGCCTCCCTTCCCCCACATTACTAATGGAAAACTACAAAGAATGAGAACAGACTTCTCCAAGGCCAACAATTAAATCACTGCAGAGCCAGAAAGCACCCTTAACTGTCTTAAATCTTGCTGTGCACGGGAGCAACTGTCTCCTAAAAAGACTAGCTTTTTACTGCAGGATAGGGGAGCAAGATAAGGCACTTTTTATTATTTTTTAATTTAATTTTATAAAAAACTGAAAGAACAGAGGAAGACAAAGAGAGAAAATTATAGATATCTATTTGAAGATTTTGATAACTTCTTTTTTAAGGCTTCCCTAGTTGAGAACATCCTTCAACTCACTAATTTGTTGTAAATGACATGATGCAAGTTGCATTTGTTCTCACCCATTACTACACTGCCAGAACTTAGGAAACCAGTAATGTTGCTATGATACAAGGAGCCAGTCATCTCAGTTCTGGCTCCTTTCCATGTATTTAAAAATATCAAAAAGCTTTAGAAAAAGCCAAGAGGATGGGGAAATTCTTGTTTGACTATGTTGCAATTCAGTGCAGCTTTTGCAAACACTGAAAACAGGGAATGGGGAAAGATGATCGAAAAAATAGTTTCTAATTCTGTCGATTGGAAGTACATGTAAATGCAGGAGTGATGGCAATAAAATTGGGAAGCAGTAAGAAATAAACAGCTAGTCTTTATCTTCTTCAGTCCTAGAGGCCTGGGAAACTTCGAAATGCCTGATCCACATATTGACTAAAGCTAAACATTTTTCAAAAGCTAAAAAAAAAAATCACTTAGGTATCTTCAAAGTCCTTTTCAAAACATGCCACAGGAATAGCAAAAAGTTACTATGTTACACTTTAATTTATAAGAAGGGAAAGAAAGCCAAGGTTTCAATTGCAGCTTTCAAAAGTGAATGAAAGAAAAATCACACCGCCTAAAATATGTCATTACTCTTAATATTACTACTGAACCTTCCTGCTATGCTTTTCATCAGCTAATATCAAAAAGCTCTTTAAATTAGAAGCTTGATATAATCTGTAGTAAACACTTAGATACCTACCTAGAAGAATATAGGCATTTTGTTTTAAGTTTTGGCACCGCTTAAGAGTGTGACAAGTAATCTGCAAAACATCTACCAACCTGCTCAGGCAATTCAACAGCCACGGACTTGTTGGCTTTGAGATGAAATTTAGTCATCTGCAGCTAAACCTGAACTCTGGGCTCCCTCCCTGCCCCCAGGAAAGAAACTCTATGGCTGGACTAAACAGATTTAAGCTTCCTCTTGCTTTGCCTACTTTCCCATAAATCTTGTATGCTTGGTTTCACTGTGGTTCAGATTTAGTAAAGTTTTAATGACTAGATGTACATGTAGAATGCCTTTAATTTAAAACCAAATAGTCTTGATATACGTACAGTAATAGTTTATGAAAGCTTTTCAATCAAGTAAGGAAAAAACTTCAATAAGAAGCAGGATGGTAGTACGCCATTGTAAATTTGTTGCTGTATTACAATCTATAACAATTTAAAATAAAGAGTCAGACATGTTACTATGAAATATTGCAGGTATATCACACTAGTTCTTTCTTCAAATGGTAACATTTGTAACTACAAGAAGATCATATTTTCTTGAAAACACACAGAAGTTCCTTTTTGCTTCTAAAATCTTGTGAAAAGCATCCATCAATTACCTTGTGGAAACAGAGTAGAACTCCTCTTTAAAAACACATTCTTTGTCTGCCACCGTTATATTTTTTACATCTTCTGCTTTTATTCCTAAATTAGATCCCATTATGGTCAAAAGAATTCCACCACTTAGTGGTCCAGTTTTTGGCTCAATCTGTGTTTGCATGAGGAACAGGGAAAAAAAAAGCAAAATTAAATACTGCAGTGACTATGTTGCTCTTCTATATTATTTAAAGCTACTTTGACTTACCAACATTTGAAATGCAGATGTTTCTTGTAGGACATACAGAAAAAAACCATGCTATGCAACTTTTTAATGTTAATTAATCATCTGTTAGCTCAGAACTAGTATTCAACAGCTGCATATTTCATGTCTCCTGTGGCAGACTGTTATGTACAAAACCCTTGCCTGGTGTTTATTCTGTTTTAAGTTTGCTTCCTCCACTAAAGTACTGTGATTTTGAAAAGCAAATGGATTGCACTCTTCTCACAATCCTTCCAAGGAGCTTTTCCAGCATTTTGTTGTCATGATTTTATCCCTTTAGTTTCACAGCAGAGCAGTGCACCTTCCTAACACACAGTGCTGCTCCACATAGTGCCTTCAAAAGTTCCTCCAGTCCCTTGATTTTCCTCACTGCATCTCGTGGTAGGGTGCTGTAGCATGGGCTGATGCTAATTGAGTATTTTGCCAATAAAATGAGGACAGAGAAGATCCTGCCGTTGCAGTGGACTCCTCAGACTGAAATATGGCCCTGACAGGCACTTACATTTGGAATATTGGTTGGGAGGCTAACCTGCTTTCCTACATAATGCTGGGAGCACCTCCAGCAACACCTTTTCAGATCTTCAGCTTTGGAGGGCTGCAAGTTTGCCATCAAGACAAGGGAGGTTGCACTTCACTGTCTGCTCCATCAAAAGCAGTCTCTTAGGTCTAAGCAAGTCTGAGCACAGAGACATGGCTGCCTCTGCTGGCTGCCTAGCCCAGCCCCAGAATCACTGGCTCCATCTTCCCACTGCTTCAACTTCCTAAAACTTCTGTCCACTGGCTGGCCATTTGCACTCAACCCATAAACAAAATAGCTGAAAAATTACTCAACTGTTTGTCTAGCTGTTTCCAAATGTTATGCTCATATCTAAAGCTAATGTGAGCTCTGAAAACCTAATAGATTTTGGTTTCTTTTCTTAATGCACAATAATGTAGAAACAGTATCCCAGGTGAAAACACTTTTTTCTTAATTTTCTTTTTCCTTTCTTCTCAAATCATGTTTACCTGGGAACATATATTACACAAGTATTCTTCTCCACACTTTCTGTTGAGATTCCAGGGTCTTTACCTTCCTTGGCAGACTTCAACTTCTTAACAGCCATTTCTTCTTAGCTTTACCCTCATGGCCAACCTTCCCCAGTGTACTTTAGGTCTGCCAGTAGGCACAGCCTCCAGGGATGCAGTGTCTCTACCAGTTTGAGCCACAGGTTTCACACACAGTTCCTACTGAGTGAAACTTCCCTGTTACAACTCTCAACCTGTTGTCATACAGTTACCACATTTTGTGATGGATTGGGATATGTTCTCATCAATGTGTCTGAGTTTCCAAGTACTGATACCACTACTGCAGCAATTTAGATTAGCCCAGTGGAAGCATGTATCACTTTTTTTCTCAACAATTATGCTCATACAAGCAGCGTTTGGCTTATTTCTGAAAAGGATATGGATTTACAACTTTCTTTGCCTGCTGATCCACCAAGGTGGGAACAATCTTCCCTGACCCTGTGTGAAGGCTCCAACTGTGGAATAAGTCAGGGGTGCACATTTGGCCTCTCCGATTTCTTACATTCAATCCCTACTGCCTTGGGTTTGATGCTGGTGTGAACTGAAAAATATCACTGACACCTGGAAAACATTTTGTGACACAGAAACAATCTGCTCCCTTACTAAATACTTTTTAAAAGTCTAGCTTGAAGCCTGTAAATGAGCCTGTTATGTACTTGCAGTTCCAGGAGCAGTGAACCTCTGTTACAGACTCATTTCAGGTAGAAAGGACTTTATGAGAGAAAAAATCCATGCTAAGAATGCAAGAATCAAGTGCCACATTTTAAGCATGCACTGCTAGCCTGGCTTCTGACACAGCGAGGACAAGGCTTGAAAAACAAGGAGGCTCAAAGACTCCATTCAGTCTCTTATTTTGAGTCTTTACAAATCTCTCACACACATCACTACTGACATTATTTCCTTTCAGCTATTTCAGAGGCTTACTTAACACCCTAGGAAAAAAACCTGCCTTTCAGTATGAGCTTGCTTGGCTGCTTTCTCCTGAAAAATACTACACTGGTAGGGAGGGAAAAAAAGCAATCTTACGCGAGTGATTTCTGGAGGAGGACACGTGTCGGTGGGGGGAGCGTGACAGAGTTTTTCATACACACACTTGCTGGGCTTGCCATCCTCTTCACACCAGACACACTTATAGTTGGGATCAGCAGCAAGGCATAAGCTGCAGTCGCTTCGTCCGTAGGAGCAGTTGTACAGAGTCACTGAAAGATGAACAGCAAACACACTGAGACATTGATCTCTGTTTCAAGGATGTTCAGTGTCCTTTAGGAAGGAAAACTAACCCTGTGTATGAAGTTCGGTGGAGTCGCGTGACTGTCTGTACTTAACCCCTGAATGATGCTGAGAGAAAAATGTATTTTTCCTCTATGGAAAAACCTGACATTTAGCCACGTGCAGAGTATGACTACTATCAAGTAAAACCCAAATATATTTTTGTCACTCAGGCACTGCCAATGCATTCAAGCACAAAGCCCTTACTTTGACTAACCTCAATAACACATACAGCTGTTCAAAGATTAATTCAAAAAATCAGGTCCTCCTGGAGCATCCCAAGTCAGATATGGAAGGTATAAACTCTGCATGGGTGTCACTAGGGGCAGACATCAGCTGGCATGGGACATCTGCCAGTTCCAGAATTAAAGGAAGAGAGCCGCCTTTGTAAGCTGTTTCCAGGATGTTTGGGACTTTTCATAACCATCACTAATGCCTGAACCAAATAGAAAGTTTACACTTAATAAAGTGTTAACCTTTGTTCAAGTTAATACCTCTGCATTTCTTCATTCTTCTCTATTTTCTTGCTTTTGTTTTCCCTTTTGTCTTGAACTGTCATCCTCATGTATACCTCATTCCTTCTGTAGTGGGGTTTAGTTCAAGCTTTTCTGAGCCAAGAAATCACGTCTGATAGTCATACCTCTCTTACTGATGAAACAGAGACCAACTGTCCCAGACACTAAGCTTGTTTTGGCCCCCATCAATCTCTAGCATGATGCAGTCACTGAATGAAATTAATTTTCCCAAATAGATGCAAAGCCTTTACACATACTTCGGTGGTTCAACGCCATAAGGAGAGCCTGGGCTTGCAAAAAACCATGTGGAGATACACTTGAGCACTAGCCCAGAAGAAAATAGACGGAAAAATGGCACATGTTTCTCCAGGCAAAGTGTGCAAATTGCACAGATTACCCAGCATGTGAGTGCTGTGCCTCTCTGGACAGGTGAGATGATTATTGTAAGGAGGAAAACATCTTGCTCCCTGCTTTTCTGCTCCTTCTTTTTCCCCTGCTTCACT
This sequence comes from Daphoenositta chrysoptera, assembly GCA_013397915.1. Classification (NCBI taxonomy): domain Eukaryota; kingdom Metazoa; phylum Chordata; class Aves; order Passeriformes; genus Daphoenositta; species Daphoenositta chrysoptera. The sequence goes on from VZRO01003725.1 coordinate 239,052, forward strand.
CTACTCTTTGCTGCTCTGTATTTCTGGCCACACAGCCTCTCACCCTCTGCCACTGCAGCTCTGGTGCTTTTTGAGTCTTGTAAATTAACTTAACTTACCAGAATAGCAGAAAGCTTTTTAGGTTTCCTCCTGTGCTCTTTCAAGTGTTAAATGTGTTTACAGATGGGAATGGGCTATACAAGACAGAGACTCAACATCCTCCCCTTCTCCTTCCCCTTCCCTTCAGTAAGTCTCGAGATACAGTAGCCTTAGTGACACTGGATTTTTTTCAAATGAGGTTCATACTTACAGATGCAGGAAATACAGGAAAGTAAACAGATGTGGACAAGGGTAAATCCCTTTGGGATTCATATAGTAAAGGCCATTAAAAATGTTTATTTCAAACAAGCTTTTACTCTCAGAGGAGCAGGACTCTAGGAAGGACACTGGCAAAACCACTCTCCAGTCACTAACATTTCAATACACTTGGTAACTTCCTAAATAACAGCAGCAGCAGCAGTAGCTTTTCAAATCGAATTCTAAGAAACTACCATGTCAGATTTCTACTGAAATGAAAATGTAAAATGAGAATGCTAGTTTTCTATTATTTTTTTAGTAGTGGCCTTATTCCCTTGCTAGGCATGAACAATATTGCCAATGCCCAAATCTTGGCTAGTCTCTGCCACTTGCAGGAGAACATGTAATCCCATACAGGCAGTTTTCTCTAAATGATGTATGTTTAACACCCTCAGCATTCAGTTTCACAGCTAGTCTTTAATACAATAACAGGTTTTTTTTTTCTTTCTCTTACAACGAAGAGTTAATGTCATGATGAAGCCTGATTTTAACCCTTCCTATGTCTAGTCAGCATATCCACTTGATTTCAAGTAGCTTTACCAGCAGAAAATCAGCTGAAGTATCATTAAAGGTGTATACAAAAGTGAGGGACTTTGCCATTTGTAAAAATGAATCAATGAGAAAGAGCATCCATTTGATTTAATCTCTATCTTGAATTTCCAAGGAATTGATGAGCACAGAACAGGAGTATCATCATTTGCTTCATAAACCAAGCACATCAATATGGAAGGCACTGAGCAACAAACACAAACCAAGCAATATTTCCTGCAGTTTGTGTGTCAGCTATCCACTCTGTATGTTGGATGTAAACACAGGGCTTGGGAAAAGACTGACAGCCCTGGTATGAGCTGTTTGCTTTGTGGACAGTGGGAAGGAAATTTTCCTTGCTGTGAATTGCTTTTACAGGAACCAGATTGCTTTCTTTTTCCAGCAATCTGAAAGATTGCTACTGCACAGACACTGGAACAGGAAATACTGTTGAGCAAATCTTCTCCTTGCCTTCCTAAACCTGGCATTTCCCATCCAGATGAACACATGGCCACCAGGTACAGCATGGGAATATGTTTACTGAATTACTTTATTATCCTTCATTGGCTGGACAGGGATTCTTATTCCATCCCTCAGTAAACAATGTCACTGCTGCAAAGTCTTGATGTCCCTCACATCCAGTTGCAAAAATGCAATGAACGGCCTTAGAGCATTAACCACTCCCCTTGTTCACTGATCAGCTCATTATATGTACCAGCAGCAAGCCACTCATTAGATTCAGACTCTTATCCATCACCTTGAGATACCAGCTGTGATATCATTGATAAAAAGGACAAAGGATAAAAGGGATATATTGGATTTCACACTGTTCAGAACCCCTGATGGCTTGAGATGTAAAAATGCTATCATAACTTAGTATTCACTAAGTGTTATACAAAGAAAGGGTTCTTTCACTGGCAGGTTCAAAGGTGCTTCTCAGCAGCAGCCATATACCCAAAGCCAATTCTTTTCAAGATGCATAAAAACACATTACGCTCTGGATTTCATATGGCAAAGGAGTCTGAAAGTCAGAAAGAATTTGGATTTTAAAAAATCCCTTTTGTACTAAAAAGAGACATTTGTTGATAATTTTTCAATTCCCCTCTTGCAAGGGTTCTGTATTTCCATTTGAATGATAACATTTCTTAAATAATATAACTACCTTTTTTTTTTTTTTTAATATTTTTCCCTGACTTGGAAAAAAGATTTTGGGAATATTTGATCAAAATGTTGCAGTTTTGAACACGACATGACTGGAATGGAAATTAAGACAGTGTGAGATTGTAATATGACCTCCCTGTAACATTCATGCCAGGTCCTCTTTTAAGTCTTTTAACACTGCATATAGAGGCATAAGGAAAATCTTCTAAAAACATAGTTCATGCTGCCAGTATGAAAGGGAATAAATTTAAATATTGTACAGTTGGAAAAATATGGTCTGAAGATTTAATCTGCAGAGGAAATTACTTAGGGTACTAGTATTTTCCTGATGTTGACTCATCACTCAAGTAACATGAGGGTTGCCTCATAGTTTTTGCAGTATTCTGCCTTAAATGTCAGTCCAAAGACGTGTAAGGTAGGTCTTAACTCCTAGATACTACTCCATTGATTTTGAAGGAGCTTCCTTACCTCAGCTCAGGACTAGGCTTACAGACATAATTGCTTCACTACTGTATGTTGAAAAGAAATGAAATTTATATTGATAAAGAGATTTTTATCAGAGATCAAGTCTTTGTGCTATAATTTTTAATTTATTTTTTAATAGAAATAAATGAATATAGTAATGAGCTGAAAACACGCGGAATGTGTCTGTGTTTTCCTGATTGCCAGCCAACATAGGGACTGCAGAATCTGTCTGAACTGAGACACAGCTAAGAGATGAGATTTCAGGTGAAGTCTATATGAGTGGCTGTGAGAAGGATCCTCTTTCTGCTGTTTGATGAGGTAAGTTCATTGAGGAAAGGAAAAGATCATTGAAAAAAAGATAATCAAAATACTTAAGTAAGTATGAACTGGGAAGCTTTGCCATTAGGCTTGCACTTCAGAGCAAAAGCAATCTCAAAAATCATAGAATCACAGAATCAGAATACTTTGGGTTGGAAGAGACCTTTAAAAGTCACCTAGTCCAAATCTCTGCAATTAGCAGGAGCATCTTCAACTAGATCAAGTGATTTTTGAGATTGTCCTGCATGCAGCCAGGAGATGGGCTTGATGATCCTTGTGGGTCCCTTCCAACTCAGGATATTCTGTGATTCTTTTTTCTGTGATTCTATGATTCATCAGAGAGGCCCATCCAGCCTGAACCTCAGTGTTTCCAGGCATGGGGCATCTACCCTCTCTCTGGTATCCAAAACATAGCCCTGTACTAGCCACTGTGATGAAAATTACCCCAGCTGAAATCAGCACAGCAACCTGTGCCAGTGTTTCACCAGCCTCACTTGTAAAAAACTTCCTTTTATCTAGCCTAAATCTACCCTCTTTCAGTGTAAAACCATTACCTTTTGCCATATCACAACTGCCCCTGCAAAAAAGTTTGTCCCCATCCTTTCTATAAATGGCCTTTAAGCACTGAAAGGCAGCAATAAGGTCTCCCGGGAACCTTCTCTTCTCCAGGCTGAACAACCCCAACTCTCTCAGGCTTTCCTCATAGGAGAGGTGCTCCAGCCCTGTGATTATCTTTGTGGCCCTCCCTACTCTGTACTCCTTCCTACTCCTTCTCATGTGGCCGGCCCAGAGCTGGGAGCAGCACTCCAGATGGGGTGTCATGAGAGCGGAGCAGAGGAGAGAGTCCCCTCCCTCGCCCCGCTGGCCACGCCGCTTTTGATCCAGCCCAGGATATGACTGGCTTTCTGGGCTGCACCCACACACTGCTGGGCCCAGCTTCTCACCCCCATCTCCTTCTCTGCAGGACTGCTCTCAATCCCTCCATATTCCAGCTTGTATTTGCGTTTGGGATTTCCCCACCCCAGGTGCAGGACCCTGCACTGGGCATTGTTGATCCTCACGAGGTTTGGGCACAGGCCCACCTCTCATGCCTGTCAAACTCCCTCTGGATGCCATCCCCCCTCTCCAGCGTGTCAGCTGCACCACACAGCTTGGAGTCCCTTGGCAAACTTGCTGACAACACAGATGTTTAATGCATTAGTTTAGTATTAATAACTTTTGATCTGTCAGATTTAATTGTTTCACCCAAACCAGTAAAACCCACAAACATTCTTACTAACAAGGCTCCAAGTTATGAAGGAATAGATTTCTGCTTACTGTAGTTAATCTCCCTTTAATCCCATATTTCATACTTACCCATCAGTTTGCTGTCAATCTTGACGTTATCTGTTTTTATGGATAAGTTAAGTTGTAGGGTCTCATTTGCACTATAGGAGAACTGGAAAAGATGACACAATAGAGATATTTATACCTTCATTTGGTGAGGTTAATTTCATGCATTTTCTATGATTCTCAATAAATAGACCTGTGAAGGTTTTAGAAACTCTCCCAAGCCTTATGGCCTTTTTTTCATCTTGGTCAAATACATTTATAGAAAAATATTTTACTGAACCTAATCCTTCACAATCAGAATTTTCAAGTACCAAGGGACAGCAATATCTGAATACTCACTTTTCATTAATTTAATTTACATTTGGTTATAAGTATCAAAGCAACAAAAGTACTGTTCAGAGGCAGTAAGTATAGCTGCTGACCCTGCTGAGTTCTCCCTTCCCACACCATCTGGCCCCATTACTTCTGTGGGCACAGCAGACTTGCACCACATGGAGGGGAAATCTCTTGCATCTTTTGCAGTGCAACCTCCTCATTTTACAGCCAAAGGTTGCACAGCACAAGGTTCACATGCTCCAAGACATGAGCTTCTGCTCATGCTGAAAGAGCAGCAATGAGAATTGTTGGGAAACAAGAAGAACAAATAAAAATACACAGGCTTTATAAAGCAAATGCTTTGTGCTAGGCACAGATGATGCATAAATGCTCATTAATTCTCAAACCTACTGTTAGTGAGCTTGTAAGACATAAAGTTTAAAGTCAGCATAACATTTGTGAGTCAAACTTTGAGCTTAGAAAATAGCCTACTTTTGAAATATTTCCTTTCTCAGTAAAACAAGCAAGAGTGAAAGAAGCGTAACTACTAGGTAGCCAAGCAACAGCATATTGTTACCATTCTTACCATTCCCATTTTTACAAATACAAAATGGGAAAGATAATGAATTGGAATGTGGAGAGGGAGAGCACTGAAAATCTTGCATTTTATCCTCAATGATTTCACTAGATTGCATAAAAAATGAAGAATAAAACAGTAGTGGTCTTGAATTCATCCAAGACAGTTCAATAATTCCATGGGTTACACAGGTAGATAAATCAAGGAGAAAGATTGAGGGCATTGAGAGGAGACTTCAGGAGCTCTGAGCCAAAACTGTTGCCTTTGACTACTCCTGCCAAAGGAGAATCTCCATGAGAGGAGACTTTCTTTTCTGAGGGAAATACATATTACCTGTATAATTCTAGACATGTGGCTACTGGAACAGTTAAGAAGAACTGAGCATATCTGATAGGTGAATCATGTTTTCACATTTACCTCTTTACTCACGAATGAAAATTTTCCTTCATCTGACTCATCAACAGAAGCTTCAAATTCAAATTGGCTGTTTCCAACAGTAAATTTTTTACCCTAAGGATGAGAACATTTCAGTTTAGAATTTGTATAGCATCACCAAGCATAGTAAAATATCACCAGGCGATATCCTCTTCAGCACTGGAAGTAATTAAACCCAAATGGAGAAGGCTAACAGGTTACAGTCATTTTCTAAAGCAATGCCAGTGAAATGCTGAGCCAGAGCAATCTGCAACTTTGCTGCACTCCTCCAACATTCATTCATGTTAGGCACACCAAGAAGTTCAAGGAAAGCAAGATCATATATAACACTGTTTAAGGGAGCAATAAGAAAAAGCCAAGAGATGTGAATACTGGATGGCTTCACACATCAGATGTGTTATTAAGAGAGCTGTGTGAGTTCTGGCCTTAAAGGTTTTCTTTGTAGGGATTCTGGGCAGAGCATCAATGCAAGAGCTGCATGGGAAACTGGAACGAACATCTCTCAGCTCTTGCTGCCTTTCTCCTGCCTTACCATGACTCCAGCTGTATTTTCATAGGACAGTCTTCAATGGCAGCACTAATTTAAGGGTATTCCTGCCTCCTAGACATCTTCTTCCCCTCTCTTCTCCCTAGATTCTAAATCTATTAATTCCTGTCTTAAGTCCATAGCACATACTGACCTTCACTGCACTGACAAAACTCTCAGCTTGGCTGTTTTGTGATTCCATTGAAGAACTTGTCTGGCTAAAAACCTCATCCCATGGCATAGTTTCTGTGCTTGGTTATTCTCCTGCCCATAGGACAGACATGCAAACAGCTTTACCAGAAGAATATTCTGAACAGCAAGGATATTTTCAGAGAGCAATGTTGGTAAAGACTTACGAAATCAGAACCTCACCGGGGGACAAGACAACCTTCACCTTTACAAAATCCCAAAATTATTTGGGTTGGAAGGAACCTTCAAAGACCACCTAGTCCAACAACCCTGACATAGGCAGGGACATCACACCTTTCCCTAGACCACGGTGTTCAAAGCCCCATCCAACCTGGCCTTGGACATTTCTAGGGATGGGGTACAAACAAGTTTGTTGGCAATCTGTTCCAGTCTTTCACCATCCTCATTGTAAAAGATTTCTTCCATATCTATCTAAACCCACCCTCTTTCAGTTTAAAAAATGTTGACCTTTTTTCTGACCCTACAGGCCCTGGTAAAATGTCTCTCCCCATCTTTCTTATAAGCCCCCTTTATATATTGAAAGTCCACGAAAATGTCTCTTAGAAGCCTTGTCCAGGCTGAAGCACCTCAGCTCTGTCAGTTTTTCTTCACAGGAGAGGTACTCCAGCTCTCACCCTCTCTCTGATCATTCCCATGTCTCTTCTCTGGACCCATTCCAACAGGTCCACATCTTTGTTGTACTGGGAACCCCAGGGCTGGGTGCTATACTCCAGCTGAAGTTTCAGGAGAGTGGACTGGAGGAAGATAAATCACCTCCCTCCATCTGCTGGCCACACTTCTTTTGATGTAGCCCAGGATACCACTGGTTTTTCAGGCTGCAAGTGCACGTTGCCAGCTCACAGTTAAATGTTTCATTCCCATGTCCTTCTCCACAGGGCTACTCTCAACCCATTCAACCCCCAGTCTGCACTGAGCCAGGTGCAGGACCTTGTCAGTGGCCTTGCTGGACTTCATGAGCACTTCACTGTGGATGTAAAGAACTGTCCATGGTTTTGATCAGACCCATTTGAGTCTTGGAGTGCACATGGCAAAAAAAATAATTGTTACTCAGTTCCTCTTTACTGCTCCAAAAGTTAAGTACATTGTCACCTGCTATCATCTAAGTCTTGTGTATGAGCATCTTATCCTTTTTATTTGTAGCTACTTCAATGTTGGAATCACAGGTAACTCCTGGGTCACTAGGTATATCTAATTAATGCAGTGGGAGGCTTTCCTACTGCACCTTCACTGTGACAAGCTGGGCAGTGGACATGAGCCCACCAGGGTTTGGGGCTGAGGAGAGTAACATGTTTTAACCAGGTAAAGGACCTGACTCAAGTCTCTGGGTGGTTGTTTTATACAAGAAAACAAACCTTTTACTTCTTCCTATTAGGAAACTACATAAAAAATAAGCTACTGACTGAGCTCTGAAAAGCCTTGTCTGAAACTTTTACAGCCCATTCTGCCTTACAGAAAACATCTATATAGCCCAAGTTTTAAAGCATCTCTTAACAAATATATATATTTTTTAATAGGAATGCTGCCTCATTTTCCCTGCCCCGTATTTTAATATAATGAATTTTTCAAAAGTGTTCAAATTCTGCTGCTGCTGTGTAAGGCTTTCCCACATGCTCTGGGAGAGGAGAGGAGCCTTGGTGTGTGTGACAGCTGATACCTGGAGTGCATTGAAATCAGGAGTTTGCTATACCAGGCTCTTGAGCAGAAGGCCACAGAGCTCACAGTCAGCAGTTTTGGTGCAAGACATGTGTAGCAAACACCAGGAAGCAGGTTACACATCAGACACACATGACAAAGACAAATCCAAATGGGAAATTACTTTTAAGGAAAATCTTTGGCGGGCTAATAAGGTTATCTTGATGCCAGTACATCTGTCTCTCCTACTGTGCCAATCTTTCAAGGACTCAGCTGGAGAATGCCTCTCAGAAATTGCATGCAATATTACTTATCAGTACTAAACTTCCCTCCCTCTGCCTGTCCTGGATGGGGCTATTCCCAGAAGAATGACAACAGCTTGGATTTATCTCTCCTTCCTACTGAAATTCTTTCAGAGGAAGGAGGTGCAGAAGAACAGTCAACAGCCTCTCCTCTTTTAGTCTGTTTCCTTCTAGTGGAAGCTACCATGAGAAGACTTACTCATTGTACTTTAAGCATTTACAAATTAAGAGTATCATACAAAATGTGTGAATTTATACTTCCACCCTCAGTGGAAGCATAGCAGTTTCTATACCTCCAGTATAGAAATAATTCTTGATATAGTTCTGCAATAGCAGTTTTTAAAGCCATTTACCTCTCCTACTGACTAAGTAAGGCCTTCACTGTTCATCTCCACCTAGAGATGAAGATGCTTATATGCACAATGTTGGATAGTGCACTTAGTCACCCATGGTAAGGCTGGGTGTGCAATGCCCTTCTAAGTAAAGCACAGATTAAACCAAGATAATAGAACCAGTAGTTCCAAGTGACAACATAACATTATTTTTTGCTTTTTCTAAGCGAGAATTTAGTCAAAGAAAATAGGAGGAAAATGGATATACCAATGTTCTAATCAATAAAAACCTTAAATGTGCTCATAGCTGCATGACTGCTAGCTTCAAAGATGCTGTAATGCCCAGCATATCCTGTGGCAAAATTGTTTCACATGAGAAGCCAAATGCTATTTAGCATTTGGGCTGTGGGCCAACTCCTACAAAATGTCCATCCATGGCTTCTCCTGAGCCACCCTGTTTTCCAGGAGATGTTTACCAAAGGCTGAATGTAAGTTATCCCCTTACTCAAATGAACTTCCAGTCATCAAAGTTACTGCTTCAGATAGCACGACCCCACAGGCATGAGTGCCTGTATGATTACAACTACTTCATGCCTTATTTGTCTGTTATCACATATATTAGAGGTCTGTGTATACAGCTATAGTCACTGTGTGTGTCTATTCAAGTCCTGTCACTAAAAGGCATTTTTGTTTTGACTTAAAAATGCATCTCTGTACTAGGATATATGGAACTGATCCCATGACAGACATGACATTTTTACATGGTTCTCACCCAAGAAAAATTACTCTGACATCATTTGACACTCACTGCTCTCCAGCATCTTTCCAGTTTTGGGACTATGCATTCACCTTGACTTCTTACAGAGACTTGAATTCCTCATAAGCCTTCCCAGTTCCAAGTTAAATAAATACATTCTGTAGGCAAACTGTTAAACATTGCTATCCATGACAAAGCATTCAATCCACAGGATATGTCTTTGCATTTGTTAAATGCAATTGATATTTCACAGAATTAAAAACACCCAGCAGCCTTTTTTCCATTCTCTTTTTGTTACTAGTAGTTCAGAAAGATTAAAGTGCTTATTCATAGAATGACAAACTAGACAAAGGAGTTTTTGCACTCCTGCTGCTCTTTCTCCTTGGAGGACAAGGGTCCACTAGAAGTCAAATTCAGCACATCTAGATTATGCATCCGCCCTGAATTTGTTCTAGAGAGAGAAAGGACTCATCCAATTATATCAAGGGAGCTGGAAACTATTTTCCTCTTGGGCATAAAAAACAGCTCTTCACAATGTTAAACAAAAGAAATATGAGTATAATCTCTGGAATGCTTTTCAATTTTTAGCAAAGAGAGCTGTGGGTTTAGGAGAGGTGTTGTGTGCCACATGTTGCACACAGCCAGACATCCTACCAGGGACCAATCCTCACATCTTGGAGAACACACGAAATTTGGCAAATTTGCATTTCATTGTCTGAATATATTTTAAGGTCTTCAAATAAAAATGTTTATTTTTGAACAGATGTTTTTATAGCACAGTTTTCATATATGTCTATAGTAGTGACATACAACATGGTCTTCATATGATTATAGTGTTTATGGGCTGCTTTTTACACTTCTCTGAATATCCTTCTTACATTGCTATTCTTCAGGCCTGTTGATCCTTTTCCATCCCTTGGCAGGAGTAGAAAAGGTGATAGAAGGAATTTAGAAGCTATACAGTACTTCAATTTGAAAAAGGAAAAGAAAACCCTCAAAAACCAAGAGCCTTCTATCCCTTGATAGATGGCCAGTAGTTAAAGAAATCGATGCACTCCCCAGTGCATCTATCATCAATTCACATTTACACAAAGACAACACAGAAACAAAGAACAGAAACTGATAACAATACTTGAACTATCACCTAAAAATGGTTTTAAGCTCCATTTTCATCCAACTAACAATAATGTTTTATGCATTGTCTAGGCTATAAAGCAATTAAAACCCTGGGGTCTATCTAATTTCTATAGGCTTTATAATTTATTTTCTGGGAGCAAGTACTAAGAAAGAGAAGCCTTTACTATGGTTGAGAAAATACCTGATCTTCTGGTTTGATGGTCACACACACACACAAAAGCAAATGATTATTTTATCCAAGCTAAGAAACATTTAATGTCTGAGTGCATTTGTGTGTTTGAAAGGTGAAAACTGAATTAAGCACACAGAGTGATGTCATTCTAGAACAATAGCAACAAAAACCACCAAGTATTTAATTAGAAAAAGATGTGAAACATTCCCAATTCCTACATCCCCTCATTTCATTACATTAAAAATAATTGTCCAGTGTTTTCATAGGTCCAACTTACATTGTTTAAAATGCCCCCTCCATTTTAGTAGTTAGAGTATTTTCTCCAGCTCTGATTCTCTCTTGGTGATGACTCTACCACAGCAACCAATATTATATCAAACTTGAATGTGTAGCTCATTTCTTTCTTTAAATTACAAGCAGGATCCCCAAGGCACATGAACTAATGCTTTAGTTTAGGGGTGTGGATTCAGTTTAAGAGGCATTCAAATGACAGCTAGCTTTGAATTAATCTGCTTACCCGATAATAATCTAGATGTTTTCCCTCAAAATACACAGTTGTTTTGTACTCCATAGGTATTATTGGAGGGTCAGGGTCTAGAAACTGTGGGCATTCTCCTTCCTGGGAAGAGAAGCATTTTATATGTTATTACAAATAAAAAGTCTTATCACAACAAGCTCCAATGGCCTTTGGACAATAGAATGATTGTTCTGAAGAACTTCATGCTTAAAATACAGTGACAGATTTGATTACACCCTTTCAAATTAGACATGCTAAAAATGACTGCAGCATATGTCAAAGCTGTGGGTGATTATCTCTCCCTGCCTTGAAATCTTGTTCCTCCCATTGAAGCAAAATAGTAAAAGGAACAGAAATATCCTTTCAGGAGTCTCACTGCCCCTCCTCAATCACACCCTTAAATTCCCACCCCCATGCTGTCACTAAAAAAATCCACCTTACACTTCTGGAGTTAACTTTAGAATCATTTTCAAATCTCTGATTCAACCACCTGATTTGAGAGATTCAGCAAACAAAATATTGAAGTGTTCTAATAAAAAACCTAATAACCTTATTTTTAAACATTACCATATTTTGTTTAATCACATCCTGTACTGAAGAGGACTCTTCACAGATATGTCTCTTCCAGTCCCACTGGCAATTCCATCTATTGCTTGCACAGGAATAGCATCTACAAATATAACATGGTAGTCATGACATATTGTCAGGCTTTTTCCCCCACTATCAAGAAAAGTAAATGAAATTCCATATTTATTCATGGAGGGTAGAGCAGTCTGTTACAGTGTCCTTACTATATTAAGCTGAAAACTTCATAAGAGCAATTCAAGAACCCCAAAAAGCTATTTTGTCCCTTAAATAAATATTTGAGCAAGGATCAGAAAACCATAGCATTTGCGAAAACTTTGTGATCAAGCCTGAGAGCACTGGAAGGGATTTTGATCAACCTACATACGTAAGGATGAACAAAGGGTTTGTGGTGGCTGCACCTGCCCTGTTTGAATGCACTGCAACCCAAAGCAGCCTACTGCTATCACCACAGGGAACAAGCAGGCACACAGATACCCATGTTGCTCACCTGCAGACACATTAGCAGCTACAGAAATGGCAACACAGTCAACTGGCCTTAATTATAAGTGCCATGAATATTTCTATTCCATGCTTTATGTTGTTGGCTCACCAGGTGCCCTTCAACCATTTTTAAACTCCATTAAAATGTAAGAAAAAGGATTTAGACACTGGCAAATTTTGAGTGCCAAAGGCCTAATTATGAAATGATTGAGCAATTCAGGAGTCAGTTACCTAACACATCAAGCTACAGGATCTAAACACTTAAGAAGCTGAAATACTTACGGCTGATTTTCAATAAGATTCATTGCTTCTTCACAGTCATAAAAAGGGTAAGTATGTGATGCAAAAAAAATCTTGTTCTTTTCAAAGGTTAACTGAAGTGGAACTGAAACATGATCTATCACAAAAGAAAAAAAAATCCAAGTGGTTGTTGAATTCTTCAGCTCTTGAGCTGAATGATACAATGATAGCAGTTTTATTATTTTACAGGACATAAGCAAATATTTAACTATACTGTTAACACTTTGGATCTCATGACTTTAAGTCTGTAAATTCCGTTTTGTCTTTTTAAGCTTTACAAAATTTTTCAGCACAAGGTTCTCAGAAAAAAAACAAAGAGAGAAAAAAGGGAAGAAGCAAAATTAAAGAATAGCTTTGTTTTATGGAAGTGTTTTTCAGTGTTGCTATCATCATGCTAGAATTTTAAAGAGTCTAGAAGAACAAGGAAAACTCAGTAAGGACATAATTAGACACAGATGAAAACTGGCACAAGAACAGTCATTTTAAATAAAACATTTTCTTAAATATGAATATGTCTGCATGCAAAATTACTTCTTTCATTTGTGAATTAAAAATGTTGTCATGTGAATTCAGGCAAGTGATCTTTGTGGTTAATGCCCAACACTGTTACCACAGGCACTTGTGAACCTCAGTTTGCCATACACGATTTCTCCACAAATGTACTTCTTGTCCGGATTATTACTAAAGAGTGAAAGTGTTTGAAATACCTTTTGCAGAAATCATTAAGCCCTTATGACAAGCTATTTCACAAGCTATTGAGCAATTTCAAACTCTGCTTTCCTTGAACAGGTTCTTGGAAGACCATCAGCTGCTTGGCTGGAAGTTACCTCTGCCTGCACTGGGTCCGCTCGAATATTTCAGACTCATAGGAATGACAGGGGATTTCCTAACAACAGGACTGAGAAAAGGCATCCTTCCTAGAAATTCCCTTTGGAACCAACCAACCATAACCAAAGCAACCCAGACTTTTCCCACATCAACAGGGCTTCCTAACAGTAACTGGATGGCTCAGGAGTTTTTGTCACATGCTGCCAGGAACATACAAGTACCATGCATACAAATATCTTAAGGGCAGGTGTCAAAAGGATGGGACCAGACCCTGTTCAGACAGAACAAGGAGCCATGGCAACAAACTGAGACACAGGAGGGTCCATCTGAATAGGAAGACAAACATCTTTGCTTTGAGGGTGACAGAGCACTGGAACAGGCTGCCCAGGGAGGTTGTGAAGTCTCCTTCTGTGGAGACATTCAAAAGCCACCTGGACATGATGCTGTGCAACCCGCTCTAGGTGAGCCTGCTTTAGCAGGGGGAGTTATGCTAGGTAATCACCCCAGGTCCCTTCTCACTCTAAAAATTCTGTGGTTCTGTGAATGTTTGTAGCTGCCTGCCTTCTGCTGGTGTCTACTGAGTTTCTGAGCACCCTAAAACTACTTTTGAACATCCTTTCAGATGTGCAACCAACTCAGAGAGTCATATTATTTCCAGATGTCTTTCTCACTCTAATGCCTTCTCTGACAGGCTTCTAGTCTTACATTTAATGCTGGACGCCATCAAAATATCATGTTTATCATCCCCACTGTTTTATGTCCTGATTTACAAAATATTTAGGGAATGTGAATTGGCCCTAAATAACAGACTGCTGCTTTAACACTTAACAGAATCTGATACCATGACATACCCCAGCTAGTGTAAAACTCAATCATGAGCCTTTAATATAATTCCTCTCCTTGCAACTAAAATTAGATTTTTACCTGTTTCAGCCTTAAGAGAATTGAAACTTATCTTAAAAAGTGCTTCCAAGTACCACTCTGATAGTTCATGACTGTTATGATACATATAAAAGACTTATCCTCAGGGGAATGTCTGCAAGCTGTAAGAGCACGTTTTTTGCTTGTTATTTCCCTTCAGATTTTTAAACTTGATACATAATAAACAGTGTTGTGTAACGAGTTTCATTCCATGTGTTTATGCATCAAGATGTATGAATTAAAGCATGAACAAAGCACCATCTAGGAAATTGCACAGAATTATGGCTGGCAACAGACCTTAGGCCTATAATCAGTGGTTCAGAACAATGATGCAGTCTTTAATTATATGATCAAGTATTTTTCCACCAGGCTTACTGCTGCTGAAGTTGGAGGACACACAGAAGAGGCAGAAGGCTGTATGATAGAAAGGATAGCCTTGTGACATGAACCAGAAAAAAAGCCACTGCAGTTGACTGGAGCAAAACTAAGAAATCAGACATGAACTCCTTCACAGTTGAAGCAGGTAGAAAATTTCTTCTGTCCCCACAAGTCAGAGGGCTTAAGCTTAGATTAGAGTAACTGGGTTTTGTTTGTTTGGGACACAGAATAGCACCTCTCTGGCTCCATGTTTATGTCTCTACCAAGCTACTGTTTCAGGTTCCCAGAAGGAACACTGGGAATATATAAATCTTGTAAATATATCAACAGAAAAAGTTTGAGCAATTTGACAGTTCAGCAACAGACTATTTGGGGAAAGTGACTGGAAGAGGAAAAAAACCCCACCTTGTATGCACCTCATATAAGAGCATCACAGTAGAAACAGCAGTCTACATTCTTTTCTCTTATTATCCATGTAGGGTAGCCATATTTCTTTACCTTGATGTTTTGGTGTTGGAGGAATTATATCAGGTGGATCACAAATAATAACCCCTTCTTTCAACTGAGCAGAGTGCACTGTTTCACCAAATGTACAGCAAACCTTGTCACTCTCAGTCAAAGTTGGCAGTGGACTTACAGTCAGCTCCACCTGAAACAAAATTTAAAAAGGGTAAAATATTTGGAAGAAATGAGCCAAGACCTAGTAAGACTCAGAGAATTTCAATTTCAAAGGTGGTATTTTAGCTAGCATCACAGAACACGGCTATCCTTTTCAATTTTTATTTCTTCCCATCTGGTAATCTTTTCTTCTTCAACCTCTACCAATTTTTCCAGGCTGGGTCTTTGTTGAATTAGACAGATACAAAAACCTCTTGTCCTGTCAATGCATTAGATCAGAACAAAATTGTCTGTACAGATACACCCAAAACCTTTTATTCTTGTCCTCAGCATCCAGTTAAGCAACAGTAAACAGAGTGGCTAACACTTAAACCCTCTCAAAATTAGTTTTACATTAACCTTAGGTTCCTTGACTTAATAATGAAAACAGAGCTGGATAGGCTGGAAATGCTGGAGTTTGAAAGGGATGAACAGAAAAGTGATTTCCTCAAGACTCCATGTAAATGCAAAAGAATCCAGTGCTGAACAAGGATTTCTGAGTGGTGATGAGATCTTAACCTTCTCTCAGAGAAAGAAAGCACTTGAGAAACTAAAAGCAAAATAAGATGGGAAAAGTTAACAAAGAAAGAGAAAACAATGAAATTAAATTTGGGATGCTGTCCTTGACTTAATGTTTCAAGTGTGTTAATTATACAGTTTAACTTTTTCCATTTTGTATTGCCAGTAGAAAAGACAATTATCCCTTTCTCATTGAAACCAGTTACACTCTACTAATATTTTTATTCAGCATAGAAATGGCCATAACACAATGCTGTTTACATCATTTAGAAATGGAATTACAGTGACTTGAAAGGAAGTTTCTTTATTTCTGATTAAGAGGAATTAAAAGCCATTTTATTGATTTTACTTGCTGAACACCCCCGGGAAGCACTCAGCCTGCACTGGCATGCTCCATTTGGAATTACAGCAAGCTATGACACCCTGGGCACACTTCAAAAACTCAGTTTTGTTGCCACAGAGTCGTTTTGCATGCTAAATCTACCTTCTCCATGTACCCAGACAGACTTCGCTGTGTAGGCAAATCCACTGCTGATTTTAAAGCAACACCTTATGGCTTCACTGCTTACTTAAGTTCATGCTCAAGTAAGCTGAAAGGGCAGCATGAAATCTCCCCTACCAATTACTTTGTATGGGTTATACAACACTTCCATAATATTCAGATAAGTGTAAGTGCTTTATCATCTATACTAGTGCATCATTTTGGTTTACAGAGGTCAAAAATGTGAACTCGACCTGCAAGAACAGCAGGCAAGAAAGACCACTATGAGAAATGAGAGAGACTGAGATACCAAAACACTCTCCTATTCCTTGTCTCCACTGTGCATAAGGAAATGCAGATATTCATCTTTCTGGTAGTCACATCAATATGCTTAAAGAATGCTTAAGGAAAGCATTTTCCTGTTATACCTTAGCAGGAGCTCTGCGACTCATATTTAGAGGTTCTGCACTAATGATAGTCACACATGTGCCACTTGGACTCCAGAGCCAGTGGTTCTCCTTATCAGCTGTTCCACAGTCTGCCTTCTTTGTGCATCTGAAAAAAAAAGGAACAAAACCCAAAGCAGTATTATAGGTGGCCTCTGCTTTCTCTGAACTATGCAACAATTTCATAATTAGAGACTGAAATTACAACACAAGATGACTACAAATTTGCTTTAATATTGACTAGTGGGGTTGCTATTAGAGAATTTTTAACAGAATAAGTGGAGTAATTACAACTGATAGTTTGACATGTCAAAAGCAAGTACCTATACTATTTTGGACAGCACCTTGAATTAGACAACCCAAATCCATACAGAGGCAGTGATAGCACAGGAACTACTGGGCAGTGGAGCCATCTGAAATCAAGCTGATAATCTTCATTGCACTATATAACAACATCCTGAATGAGAGGGCACAGACTGTTTTTTTTCTGTGGGTCAAATGGCAGACACCTATGTGTTGCCACTGATAAAACACAACATTCGGGAGAGCAAAATGCAACAGAGAAGTATTGCTGGGGGCATACAAGCTTGTGGAGAACTTCTGTGTAACCCCAGCACTAGAAATGTTATTTGGTAAGGAATGTTTTCATTAACTCCTGCCACTATTTAAGACCTCTCCCTGCCAAGGCACTCTTACAATTACGGGAAGACGAGCAGTTGTGCAGCCTCACCAAAAACACTGGGAGATTTTCCCAACTCAAGTACAGGAAGAAATGCTGCAGTAGAGAAGTTGCATATGTGGCTACAAAAGTTTGTTGAAGTGGGGACAGTCTCATGTGCATGCTTTCCATTGTGTGCAAAGTTTAAGAGAAAAT
Source organism: Daphoenositta chrysoptera (assembly GCA_013397915.1). NCBI lineage: Eukaryota > Metazoa > Chordata > Aves > Passeriformes > Daphoenositta > Daphoenositta chrysoptera. Next base: position 256,576 of record VZRO01003725.1, read on the forward strand.
GCTGTAGGATCTCTGGCTGCTGTAGCAGAACCAATCCACTATTAACTCATCAGGGGCTTTAACGCAGTGCAGTGGTTGCACAGCTCTGTCAAACCTCCTTTAAAAAAATCATTTACATACAGAGTCTACATTCACATTACATATCCCTAAACACACTACTAAGTGCTGCGTGTGATCTTGAGACAGAACTGAAACTTACAAGTTAAACACTTTTTCCTCCCCATTGGAAATAAATACTAGCAAATGTGAAAATTCATGTTTGCCTGTTCTCAGAAACCATTAATATTTTGAGATATTGAGGTCAGTGGCCATAGCAGAAACCTGAAGGGAAATCTAAGGAAAATTGCCTTTTTTATGATGTATGCCAAGGCCTTCAACTCCCAGCAGCCCAGGAGGAGTTTGAGGTTACATTCCAAATTCTCAGGTTTCATTCACAGCAACTGAAACCCCAGGCTGAAAGAGTTACAGTATATTACATAAACCTGCACACACCACACAAGTTTCTCTGCAGTGCTCCATATTATGCTACATCAGGCTGATAGGTAACCTAATGTGATAGTTCATATTTTCAGGCAGGAAACTAGAAGTCTGAAATTCATCTGCATATTATAATTAAACAGCCCCTTTGTTCCAACAGGAAGAAGTTAGAATCATGAATTCCCAACCACTCATGCCAAGGGGTTAATTAACTTAGTAGTCAAAAAGAGAACTGCAGGACTGCTCTTCCCTCTCGGCACTCCAATCAATGCAGAGTGTAAAGAAGAGACATTCCAGGGCTGTTCAGTGCTGTCCTAGTTTACATGTGCTTGAATATTCATTCAGTGAACCTCTGCAGATAGTCAGCAAAATGTCACTTTCTGCTCTCCTATAAGTAGGTGAGGGTTCCCTGTAGCTACATGTCTTGATAGATGATGTTTATATAAAACCAGCACTGGATATTTTAGACATGGATCAGTTTTTCCTTTTATGTTCTTTTTTACACTTTCCTGATGTACTTAAAATATGTGCTATAGTTTCTGAATTTGAAATAGGGAGCATTCTTTTATTTTCTGGGAGAACACGTGGCTGTACAGTTCAAAGAGGGATAAAACATACAGTCAGAAGATGCATAATCATTCTCAGTACCAGCAGAAAAGTATATATTTTCCCAAACTAATCAAATCCGATGAAGTCAACGGGGGACTTTTTTGTGTGCGCAGAACACCGATACCAACGTCTGCGTGATCACAAGGAATGAGGATGGGGAGCGCAAGGCTGCCAGAGGGGCAGAGCCGGGGTCCGGGCGGGAGCAGTGCCCAGCACTCACCTGCCCTCCCTGACGCACCAGCCGCAGTACGGGTCCCGCGCCTGCGCGCACTTCTCGCAGTCCGAGTGCGCGCGGCAGTCCTGCACGGGCAGCCGGTACACCTGCAAAACCAAAGGTGGGCAAACCTGACAACCGCAGGAGGCACAAGGAGATGGAAGTGTTTGTGGGCGCAGCTGCACGGTGTCATTGCCCGTGGCAGCAGGAGACTTGAGGCTGTGTTATTATACTCAGAGCTCAGCCTGATTTTAACAAAACGCATATAAAACCAGTCTGTTATTTTCCCCCTTAACAAGTCTATATTCACACACTTTTCCCTGCTTTTTTTCCCACTCCAATATTATCTAACCTGTCTTCAAAGTAATGTAGGACATTGTCATAATCAAGAATTATGAGCAAGTCTTAAAAATTTGAGCTTTTCAGCTCCTCCAGTTATATTACTTGTGGAAATCTGCACCTCAGGACAGAAACTGCATCAACAATACTCTGAATTCAAGAAACAGCTACTGCAGGATGGATACTTTCAAAAGGCTCACTTGGTACTAGCTAGATCATTTTTTAAACAGAATATTCTCCCCTCCCTATCACTACCATAGGGATGAAATTGTTTGGAAATGCACTTCCAGCCAGAAGACATTTCAGAACGTCGGCAAGTGTGAGAGAGCCAGGGTGCTTTGGGTTACTGCACTTCTCCATGCATAACTTTCCACCATGGAATACATTCACACAAAAAAAATGGAAATAATTATGTCAGGAAGCATCAGGGAAAAGAACATCATCAGTTCTCATGTCTCATTCCCCCAGTAAATATACAGCTTCTGGTTTTGATTTCCTTTGGTGCAGAGAATAAACAACCTTTTCTTTGGTGCACAGGAAGAAGAGCCATTCCTTTTAGCTCAGCTGCTGCAATGATCCAAGAGGAAAACAGGACATACATCTCCCAGTTTATGACTATGCTTTACTTTAAAACAGTGCAAAAAGTGTGGAAACAGTAACTCTGAGATGCAGGTTTTCTTATAGTCTCATTTTAAACAATGGCAATTACAAAGCTACTTTGACAGTCTGAGTTTGACCTTCTCTTCATATTTGGAGACTTAAAGAAAATTACTCAGTTAAGGAAAATGTCAATACAGTGCAATTTCTTGCATTTATTAATACAAGGTTTTACCTTTTCAGCATTCTCTTCTTTTTAGCTAACTGGAGCTGAGTTACTGGCACTGTCTCTAACTGGTACCCTTAAGTAATTTAAAATCCAATGAATGACTTTTTTTTAATGACAAAATATTTCTTTCACAATACTGGCAGGCATAAACAAGCCCTAGAGATCGCCGTCTCTGCAAATTTTGTATGACCTTAATAACAAAAAAAACTCAAACCAAACCAAACCCAAAAAACCAGCTCCTTTAACAGCCGATTTCAAAATGCAAATAAACTAATTTTAGAGCTTTTTTAGTTGGCACTCTAAATCAAAAAGTGTTAAAAACTAAAACAACCAAACAAGCATGATATTGTGACTGCCACAGTCTTCTTCTTTCCTCCCGGTAGGGTGAGAACCTTAAGGAATCTGGGGTCCTACCAGTGACGTACACTTGTAATGAACCAGCATGAGCAGCACAGGGGTGCTAAGCTCCTTTCCCACAAGAAGGTGCAAGGGGTTTGTCCTGCTCTCTGTCCAAGCTTTAGGAGCAGAGGGGACTGATCGTTGAAAGCATTTGCTCAAAACCCCCCACTGCTGCTGGCACCACAGCAGAAGCTGGGAGAAAAGAGGGGAGGAGAAAGGTGAAACAGAAAGGAAGAGCTTGATTCTCACTTTGGACCTTAACCTCTGTATTTTTCTTCCCTGTGTTTCTCTTGATCTGATTTCCTTTTAAAGAAGCTATCACCTACCACATTACCACTTTGTTCAAGTGCTTACAGAGCTCAAGCAATTCATTTCTAAATGCTGAGGCAGTCTGCATCTGCCAGGTAGCTCAGCAGCATGCATGCCTATCAGTGCAGCCAGCTGTCCTTTATTGTTTACCTTTAACCATTTAAATGCACAAATCAGGGTTCTGATATCTCTATTCTCACAACCCACAGTCGTGCCTAACCCAGAAGTACATGTTTCATCATTTATTCTTCTCCCCTCGCTTATGTCATTTTGTTTCTCCCAGCTCCGAAGGCCTCCATTCTCCTCCTGTCTATCTGCTTCTAAAAGAGGGTGGGACTGCTCACTGTAATTAACTCCTGGAGATGACAGTAATGTAATGCCATTACAGAGCTCCCAACTTTAGCTATTCATATTTAAGCTAAACAGGTTTTGTAAAAGAAAACTATTATTCACATTATTCAGAAACTGCAGTGTCTACAAGAGCTACTTGGAAAAGATTTAAGTAAAATCCTTTCTTCAGCAGAAATTTGCTGCATTCTAAATTTAAATGCTTTGTAGTGATTGAATGATTTTTTTTTTGCAGGTTTTCTCTGAAAAAAAGTTGTCAGTTGTCTGTCGTCTGTCTAAATTCTACCATTTCAAGCTGACTGCCACCAGAAAGCTTGTCTTCCTTCAAGGTTGCTGCTATCCCTTACACTGCTCAGCTGCTATCCCTTACACTGCTCAGCAGGACACACAGTAGCCTGGTGGGGACCTCAGGGCTTTTACATAATGTGCCAGCTTGTCAAATGGGGTGCCAGGCCACCCAGAGTTTTGTGGACAATGTTGAAGCTTGGAGTTTGTTCCAAATCTGAACAGAAGCCAAATGAGAATTATTAACTACTCAGAAAAAAAACCAACAACAACTACAAAAAAAACCCCCAAAAAACCCACCAAAAAAACAACCCTCTCTCTCACACAGTCATATTATTAAATGCTTTATCAGTTGTTTTTCTGGCATTTTTTCCAATGTTGTTTCTAGCCTAAAAACCTTCAGCTAGACTATAACATTCCTGCAGCAGGAATTTATAGTAATCCTTTTATAAAACAGTCAGAAAACATTCTTCTTGCACTGTTTTTCCAAATACTCTCCTTTCACAGCCCACTCCTACTCCCTGTGCTACTGGTGCAGAGCATTTCCCACGTTGCATTCCATGTCACTGGCAGGGCTGCAGATGGTCACAGCCTGTCACCCACCTTGTCCTGGAGAGTTGCTGAACCAAGCGTTTGAGGCTGGCAGCTCCAGCCTCCACAAAGAAAAGTGTCAGAAGAGGGTTACCCCTGGGGGTGGAGGAGAAATCTGGCATCCCTCTCGTCTCCTACTTGCTTTTTTTCCTCCCTTTTTTTACAGACCCCCATTGTGCTTTCACCTCACAGCGAAAAGAAGGGGAACCTAGAAGAGACTGCCTGTGCCTTTTCTAGCGAAGTTGGACTTTTCCTGCTGCACTCAGTTCTAGCAGAAGCTTGAATGAAAGTGTTTCTTAAATATGTAGTTCTCTCCATTGCTTCTTAGTTTTTGACAGCAAGACCCACAAAAACTGCTGGTGGCTTTACAGATGAGTCAGTGACAGCACGACAGCCACCAGCGTCCTAACTCCTCAAGTGCCCTTGAAAAGAACTGATGGCAGCTCCAGCACCCACTGGTCCCCACACACCCCACACTGAGCACTGGGGCTGCCTGACCCTGGGGCGTGCTGCTGCCAAACACCTCCACTCATCCCTCTCTCAGAGCCTGCATGACAGCTCCAGAGGGGAACTCCCTGCCCGTTCCCAATCGCTAAGCATCACGGATATCACAGTTCTCCAAGCCACAACAAACAAGTCCATCAGCTTAGACTTGAGAAAGGTCTTCATACACACAGAGTAGGGGGAGTCCCACCCAACAGGGCAATTTCCAGGAACGACTGGGAAATGTATAAATCTCAGGTAAAGTTGCAGAGAAAGTGAAAGAGGTCCGGACATGTTACCTTGTCAGTGGTCATCACGTACAGATTTTCCTGGGTTTGGTCAAGGACCAGGTCCTTCTTTATGGGTTTGTTTAGTTCAATAGTAAGAGAGCTGTACTCAGTTGCAGTGGATGACAGGAACACCTATTTTGTGGAAGAAAAAAAAGTTGGTTAATGTTGCTTTTTCCCCCACAAATATAATTTTATCTCGCTACTGCTGTAAAAGACAATAAAAATGTTTCTATAAATACATTAAGAACAAAAGGAGGACTAAGGAAATCTTCAAGAAAGGCATTGAGGTGCTAGAGAGTATTCAGAGAAGGGCAATGGAACTGGTGAAGGGTCTGGAGCACAAATCTGATGAGGAGCAGCTGAGGATGTTCAGTCTGGAGAACAAGAGGCTCAGGGGAGACCTTAATGCTGTCTACAACTACCTGAAAGGAGGTTGTAGTGAGTTGGGGGTTGGTCTCTTCTCACAATTAGCAAGCAAGAGGGAGAAAGGAAAAGGCCTCATATTGTGCCAGGGGAGGTTCAGATTAGATACTGAAATATTTCTTCACGGGAAGGTTTGTCAAGCATCGGAACAGGCTGCCCAGGCAACTGGTTAAGTCACCATTCCTGGAGATATTTAAAAGATGTAGAGATGTGTCACTTAGGGACATAGAATCATAGAATCCCTAAGGTTGGAAAATACCCCCAAGATCGAGTCCAACCACTAAACAAGCATCACCATGTTCACCACTAAATCATGTCTCTAAGCACCACATCCACATGACCTCCCCATGCGGTTTGGTGAGACTTGGCAGTTCTAGGTTTGAGGCTGGACATGGCCATCGCTCTCCTTCAAGCGAAAGAAGGTGTTTGGTGTTGCAGTCTTGATATTTTAACACCACACACGTCAAGCCTTGAGCATCACACAACCAGAATTTATCAGAGCTTCAGCTTGGGCTTTGTATTGCCACCTCTATTCATTGAATGGCCAGAATGACTACAAAATGAAAAGTTGCTCTTAAACCAGTATGAGCTTGAATAGAGATAAGGCTAAAGCAGTTGTTAGCTTACCTAAGGCTATTTATATAAAGCTTTCAGTAGGTATGTAATCCTTTGGGAAAAGTGTCATTCAGGCAATGCTAATTCAATCTGTGTATCAGATAGCTGAGGTACATCAGAAATAATATGTTTTTTTCTTTGAGATGAAAAATACCAAGCTCCAAGAGAATTTGCTACCAGTATGAGATCTTACAAATCTCATTTACTTTTAGAGTAGCAATATGCTATCACTACAGTTCATAACCTTTTAAATACCTTCCAGTCTTTTCCTCCAGTTTTTTACCTTAAGGATTTTACCGTCCGATGTTCCCAGAAAGGCCACGGTGTGCCCGTTCTCCACAGCCACAGTGACGGCCGTGAGATTCATCCCTTCTTTCTGCAGCACCGGCTTCTCTATAACACCGTTCCTACTTCCCAAAAGGTACGGCAAGTGTTCCGAGCCACAGGGGAAATTTTTGCTTGCATTCTAATAAGGAAAAGCAATACAGAGTGATGTTAAACATTCAGATCACTAATTCCTAGCTAAGAATGAAGTGCAGCCCTATTACCAGGCAATATAATACCCCTCAGACACTGAAGAGTAGAAAGAGAGAAATGGATTGTCTGGGCATTTGCTGCCAGCCAACAGGCAGTAATCAGACAGCAGTCTGTTAATTGAGAACTGCTTCCATGCTTTCACTTTCCAGGAGACACAGGGAAAGAATTGTTTTTGTTTCTATTTCTTTATAGCAGCAGTTTAAAAATTAATCAGTTGGTTTAATTAAAATGAACATGTCATAGAGATTGGTTTAACCAACTTTGCCTTTAAGACCGGTTTTTTTATTGCTGTTTCGTTTCTTACTTTGCTGCAATCCATAGAAAACCTCCCTGGCAACTGTCTCATGAACTTCAACACATCCCCTCTTCACTATGCTTTAATCCTGAGCTGCAGCAAGAGCCACCAGAAGGAAGTTCATTCACACCTTGCCGTTCCTGCTATATTTGGTAACAAAACTGTCTTTCTGATCTGAAATCCACGCCACCTTTTTGTCAGAAGCCATGGCCACTCATCACATTCAGGATTTCTGTGTTTGATGCTCACCCCATATGCAGGATATTGCAGCAAGTAACACTGATGGTTCGAAGCAAAACGTGTTATTTTGGCTTGTCAGCACTAGTGACTTACTGTGTGGGAGATGGCTTCAGTCTCACAAGATGAAGGATTATGGGTCAATACCAAAAAAAGGTATTCCCACGCCCCATCTCTTTAGCTGTTCACTCCTCTCCCTAGGCTACAGCACACCACTTCTCAAGTTGTGCTCAAACAGCTGCTTATGCAAGTGTGTACCTTGCTCGGGCTGGGAAAGTAAGATATCCTCCTAAAAGCTGGCTTAGTTATTTTTAAGATGATTCAATTTCTCAACCCAGTTTAGGGCTGGCTGCAGTAATGACTGGCATGCACATGTGGGGCTTGGGAATAGAGTGATGTGGGCAAAACAATCATAAAGCCAACAGAGATGCTGAAAATTGCCTCTCAGAGACAGTAATAGATTGAAGAGCAGTATCTGAACGGGTGTAACAGTACCTTCCAAAAACCTTACAGCCAAGGTAATGACAAACCATAAAAAGATGGCTGTCATGCTATACAAGTATTTTGAGCCACAGCAAAATATGAACACCACCTGAATACAAGAAATCTGGGTATTTCAGTTGTCTAAAAATACAAATACAAGTGAGAAAAAAATGCTGAAGTACAGATACCACTGAAAAGATTCCTAGTACCATTTAAGAGCATTGTGAATACATTGACTGAAACTACAATTGTCTATAGTGATCACCTGGAAGCTGATCATGGGCATAAAAAAATCCCTGCATTTGACTCAGTAACTCCCATACCAGAAGGAACCCTTTAAAAGAAATGCATTTAGGAAAGCAACACTTATCTTTGAGACAACATCAAATCCTTCTTAAAAGACTCAAAATTTTGTCATTTCTTACTTGACCTGGTTCCACAACCCCCCCAACCACATTCCATTTCTATAGTGAATCCGTCTATTGCGTTTTCAGTCATCTCAATACAGTTTAGCTCAAAGACACCTTAAAACATGTAGTTGTATATTTTCCACAAACTCTAACACAGATTCTAAAGCTAATATTTATATTATTCATATTACCAGTCCATGTAATGCACACGGGTTTTCTGCTGAAAAAAGTTTGTAAAATGAGCTGGTATTCTTTTTAGTGTAGCAATCATTCCGGTTTTTTTCCATCTTCTCATTGATGTGCCGCAAGGAAAACACACACATGGCAGATTTTAGAGAGCCGTCATCTTTGTTTACTTTGCTGAACAGTGCAAGAAGAACTTTGTCATCTGAGGGAGTATCTGCAGGTTGTCCCTGCTGAGCCATGCTCTCAGCCAGCTCTTTTCCAGGGGTAGTGACGTAAGCAGAATGACAGTGGTCATAGGCACCATCATCATCTTTGCAACCCAAGTCCATCTCAAAGTAGGAATAATAATGGGCATCATCTTTGCACAGACGTGCAATCAGTGTGCGGTTGTTGACGGGTTGTTTCTCTTGTTGATTAAAAATAAAATAAACATAATTTTTATCCTCAAAAACTGCCACAAATTGTTGTGTGCTTGATGAGTGATAAGCTGACTTAACAGCTGCTGAGTCTGTATACATTTCAAAAATGTCTTTCCCATCCCTTGCGTAAAGCTGCCGAGTGCTGATTATGATCCCATTGTCATTTGGTCCATTCCCTTTCCCAACAAACAGCACTTGGTCGTTATTCAAGGAAGTGATCAGTCCCACAGTTGATACATTCTCATCGTTGCTTGCTACAAAGGACTTCTCTCCACTACTGTCTACGTAATACTTCTCATCACTAATGTTTTGTAGATCTCTGATGGCACAGATTCCCTTAAAAAGACTTCCACATACCACAGTTGTATTATCCGCCTTGTTCAGCAACAGTAATTTGTTATAATTGTCAGTCAGTACGGCCTCTTTGCATTGATTTTCATCAATGGGAGGTGTGCATTTTTTGTTGTCCTTCCTTGGACCTGTTTCTACAGATCTTATTACTTCCAAGTTTTCTGTAAGCTGATACAGTGCATTTACCACTCCCAAATAGATTATCCCAGTGTCATTATCCACTGTTAGATGATTTAGCTCTGTAGCACTCTGAAAAAATTTCAGTTCCTCATTTCTGGATAAGGTGATGCAAAAACAGCTCAAAATGGTCAGTGTCCGGATCCATAAAGCCATTTCTATGTAATACCTAAAAAGGGAAAGAAAATAGTAACATGAAACATATTGAAAAATACAGTTTACACAAAACTGAAAAATATGGAAGTTTTTCTTTCATTACTTAAATACACTTATCTTTGTGCAGGTGTAGACAGCATGAAGATTATGGAAAGCCTCAAATCCTGTTAATTGCCTAGCAATTTAATCTGTTGGGGAAGGATTTAACAAGGTCATATGTCTAAATGATTACTATAAAACCACTTAGATAATCAATCCTGTGCTAAAGCACAATGAGAACAAAAACCAATTTGAAACATGGAGTGACAAAATATGGCAGTACTTGTCCAGACAGCATCATACTCTGTCAATTATTTACTGCTGAAATTTTAAAAATAGTTTGGAGACTCCCAGTGTTTCGGGTAGCTCCTCCTTTAGAGGTGTGTGTGGGGGAATTTACATAAAAGTGTTTGAAACATTTGGTATTCTAGGGCTCTCCCCAGAAAGGAAAAAAGCCTTCCACTGAGTACACACAAGTCTGGATCTGGCTGCTGACGTTTTTTGAGAAGGTGTTACACGAATCCTTCATCAATGTGAAGCCAGAAGATGGTGGACCCCTTAACATGCAACATTGCCTTTGACTGCTGGCATGCATTAAGGTCTAACACTCCCATTCACTAGAGCACTGCAACTTAATAATTTCAAATATGTCTGAAGAACATCACTTAAATTTTTTTGGGGGATTATGATTCTGTTACCTTTTTTTTCTTATCCCTTTCAGAATTGTTACTTCCCAAGCAGTCACCTGGCTGTTTGGAATTAGACAAAGACCTTCTGAAACTTGTAAGCAGGGGTCCAATTTTAATCTGAAGAGTTAAATGAGGGGTCTCAGCTGGCTTCCTAGGGCCAGAACATTTTGTCAATGTTTTCTTAAGGTGTTTAGTTCTGAGAGCAGAAAACAAAAGGTAGCATGCTTGGACACACTGACGTTAGGGGAAAAAGATGAATGCTGTTTGGAGGAAGATCAAATACAATCCACCAACTTTTCATTTTCAAAGTCAGCCATGGGATTCTTTAATCTGATGAGGAAAGAACCTGTAAATTTACAGGCAATCTCAAGTTAAATCTGAAAATATCTGGAAGTCTAAATAGAAAGGAAACAATAAAAACACGGAAAAGACAAGAGAAACATTTAACAAAGCAATCTAACAGGCAAAAGTCTCATAGGATGAGGAAAAGAACGTGAAATGCCAAAACCAGAAACTGAAAAAATAAAACTTACAAAAATAACAATAAAGGAACCTTGCTCCTGCGTCACCTTTACTTCTGTTTTGGCAAGAGCAATAGAGTCTCATGGGATGTGAAAGAGAATGGCTGAATCATCATTTATACTGGATAACTAAGACTAAATGTTAACAACCTGGATGCAAAAGTTTGAACAGGGAAGGAAGGGCTTTTGTGTGAGCACAAGCCATCTGTGAGCTTCCCAAACCACCTCAGCACTGCCAATGTGGAAAGACAATGCCTGTCCTCCAGTATTGGAGTGTGTTTTGCTCTATCGAGAAAATGCATGTGCAATGGTGAGAACAACTGTCCTAAAAGCAGAGTGAAATGAACTTCTAGATCCCCAAAAACCTACGAAATGTAACTCAGGATAGTAAAGAAGAATAAATAAAAGGCTAACTTCAATCTTGTTTTGCTGAAGCTCCTATCATGTACCAAACTGAGTAGCTAGCTATAAAATGATGCCAAAGACAAGAGAGTACATCACCGGCAGCACAAGCTGGACTTCGTAATGATAGATCGAGTTACTGTGACAGTGACCAAGAAAAGGCTAAGAATTATAACGTGTTCTCCAGACACACAGACTTCAGCACATGCTTTGCAGTGTAATGAAGTGTTGGATCTCTTTATAACAGTTGACCTGCTCTAACGAACCCAGAATTCTTCTGAATTCCTCTCTTCTTTTCTTACTGTTACCAAGGACTTCAAATTTCCAAACAAGCTTTGATCCCACCTTACTTTTTCATTGCTAAATGATATGTGATAATGTTTGTCATCTAGTTTCAAATATTATCCCTTACAGTTATCTGCAATGAAATAAAAAAACAACTTGACATACTACTGCAATGTTGTTTCATACCAGTTTTATCATTCTATTATCTATTGCACAAGGATCAAATGCAGAATTGAGATTCATTTGTTCCTGCTTTTCTCCCAAGATAATTATTTTTAGATTATTATAATCTCTGCTCTCAGTCAAAGAAACTCCCATAAATAGCTCTACTTAAAAAATACGCTTTAAATGAATGGAAAGTAATTCATTTTACCTTAATTTCTGCACTCAGTTCACCTCCATGTTCATGTATTTCAGTGGATTGAAAAATCCCATTTTGTCCATTGGTGGCACCCAGGACACAAAGGCTGCATTTGCAATGCTCCTGAATTTGCAATACACCTTTGTCCCAGAAGAACGAAGAGTCTTCCTCGTTCACGCCAGAGCCAGGATTTAAGAAAAAGTACATTTTGCATCTCTAAACCAGACTCTGAGAGGAGTAATTAATTCTTTGTATAAAAATGGGTAATGCTTCCTCCCTACTATTTTCTGCCTTGTTTACTTATAAAATTTTTGACTTAAATGATTCAGAACTACATGCACTCTCCATTAATTGTGCCTTATCTTTGTTTATTTGTTTGTTTTTGTTATTTACTCCCTGCCACTCCTGTCTCATGCTGACCTCCATCAGATTAGTTCAGATCTCTATACAAGGTAACAATTCATCACTCTCCATACTTATTAGTTTCACATTCAAACTCCCTTCAAAGCAAGTATAAACAAAAATTAAATATATTATGAAGAGATTCAGAATTAAACTCTCATTCACTTCTTAAACAGCAGGTTTAAGAAGAGAAAAAAAGCAAATAGAATGAAATGAGATGAACTACAACCACAGGTCATTTTCACCTGATCTTAAATTAATTGGGAAGAAGCAGCTGGAAGAATCCTTCTATGACCAGCTGGTGTGATAAGAGTAACAGTGCTCCTATTAACACAGATGTTGTACTGAATTAGATGCTCTGGGAATGTATCAAAAAGCAGTTTCCTGCTGTGAAAAACTTCTGCTTTAAATGAGTAAGTCACAGAAACACAAGAGAAAAGGTATAAGAAGCATAGGCTGGAGCATGGAATCCATGATGTTCTGCACAGGAAGTGTATTTCCAGTGGCTTAATCACATTCTGTAGGTACACACAGGCCTGGGTGGCTTACTCTAAGTCATGCCCTGGTCCTGAGAGCTGTCATACACCCTCCACTCTCAATTTGCACTTAGTTTTAAGCCCTTAGCAGACTCAGGATAAAAGAAGACCAAAAGAGCATTTGACCACATAATTTTTTTTCTTTCTCAAAATCTTGTCTCCATCCTGCCTCTTGTCCCCCCTGCTGCTTCCTACAAGAAATATGAAACACTAGAAGTTATGTGCAGGAAACACATAGGAGAACACTTCATACAGGGGAACTGCCATAAAGTGACACTGTGTTGGAATCACACCACTACCAGAGCTCTGCCCCACAGAGAAAACTATTTTAAAGCTAATACCCATAATTTTTTGTCTTTCTACTCATGCAAGATGAATAACCTTAAATAACACCCAATTCTTCAAAAGGCATGCAGAAAAAAGAGAGCATCTATACTCTACAAGCCCAAAGTGAGCTTCAAATTGCCTGCACATTATTATAAACAACCCTAAGAATTAGCTCTAGCACCATGCTGACATGGATTTCAGGTGTTCTCCTTCACTGTAAAATCATCTGCTGTGCTTGTATACAAGAACCTTCAACTTTTCAGCCATCCCCAGTCACTTTAGACTTTGATATATCTTTAGCTTTATGCTAATTAATTTCTTACATTTGCTTCAGCTGAAGTAAAAGAATACCAAATTTTGCCTGAAACTGGAATAACTGAAAACTAAAACAACTGTTATTCCCAAAAAAACAATGGCCAAGAAAATCTTCAGTGAAGGAATAATCTCACCAGTTTAGCTTCTGTGATGTTTTTTGCAGAGTATTTCTTCATTAACCACATATATACTTAATTAAACCCTGCTACGTCCTCTCATCCAGACAAAATTTTTTTACTTGAAATTCTGGTCTAGAGACAAGCACTTCTGCCAAGCAAGGCAGATACTGATACACTTTAACAGCAAGTGATGCAGAGAACTGTGGTTCTTCCAGCAAACTTTCCCCTAATCAGAGGGACTCCTAAAGATGCAAAAGACACTTAAATTGGAAAAACAAAGAGGTAAGAAAGACTCAAAATTGCAACATAAAAAAGGTAAAATCCAAAGAATGCACTCCAATTGCACAGTTATTTGGGGAAAGATGAATGAAAATTCTCTTCTCTCTCATTTTGAGTAACTTTTTAGCTTTTATTAAGTGTGCTAGAAGTTGAAAAGAATTGAGCTTTCATTTCTAGGCTCGAAGGAAGTCAGAACAGCAACTGAAGAATGCATGAGAAGCAGGGGATGAGCAGGTTTTCAGTCTGGATTTCAAAGCTTCTACTTCTGCAAGAACTGTAGGTAAATGTAAACTCTTCCCCAGTTACAACTTTTACTACTATTTCCTAAAACAAATGAGCAATGGAGTTCACTGGTTCAGAGAATGAATCACCTGAAACAACACGGCAGGATTCACACCCATTTCCTAAGACCACAGCAACATACTAGAAAGATTTTGGACACAGAGGAACAACTTTTTTTGGTATACTATGCCACACATCCAAAACTGGTAGAAGCAGTGAGAGTAGTGATCACTGTGATGGTGTCCATCCCTGTAGTTGTGACAGTTTGCTGCCAGCAGCTGGGACCTGTGGGTCAGAAACTGTGGGAGGTCATGCTGTGGAGAATGAGAAACCAATATCCACTTCATTAGATGTTGTGATAGCCTGTACTGCTCAAAAGGAGTCATTTTCCCTCTCTTTCACTTCTCTTCAAAAGACAATTTGCTAAGATATATAGACCATCTTCACATGGGACAAACAATCCCATCAGGTCAAACTGCCTGTAAAGTGGTAAAAAATGGACAAATACTTTATTCCTGTTTCTATTCCTGATGTGGAAGACAAAAGTTTTGCTTGTTTTCACAAAACAAATTTTCAAATGTTTTCCTTTTTTTTTTTTTTTGAGTAATTTTCAATAACATAAGATTTCTCTTTTTTAATATGTGTAATAGTCATATTGACATGGATCGTCTTTTACAAGGAGTGGTTGAAAATTATGGATTTGCCAAGGAAATAATGAATGTTATGCCCTCAGTCCCTGTGCATTCTGTTGATGTTTTCCTGCAGTCCCTGGGAAAACAAATGGAAGACACATGGAAACACAAATTCAGGTTACTGAAAAACAGGGTTTCTTATACCAAGAATAAGCTGTGGTGCCCACCAAACCACTCTGTCACTCCCTTCTTCAGCTAAACAGGAGGAGAAAAATATGATGAAAAGATCAGGGGTTGAGATAAGGACAGGGAGAGATCACTCATCAATTACTGTCACAGGTAAAACAGCTGCAACTTAAGGAAATTACTTTAATTTGTTGCCAATCAAAATCAGAGTACGATAATGAGAACTGAAACCAAACTTTAAAAAATGTTTTACCCACACCCTCCCTTTTTCCTGGGCTGAACTTTACTCTCAAGTTCTTTACTTTCTCACTGCAAGCAGCCCAGAGAGGGGGGGACTGGGAGCTGCAGTCAGTTCATCACATGTTGTCTCTACCACTCCCTCCTTGTCACACTCTTCCCCTGCTCCAGCACGTGTTCTGTCCCACGTGAGACAGTCCTTCATGGTCTTCTCCAAAGTGATTCCTTCCCACGGGCTGAAGTTCTTCATGAACTTTTCTGGAAGAGGACTCTTCCACAGGGTGCAGTCCTTCAGGAACAGACTCCTCCAGTGTGGGTCCCCCACAGGGTCACAAATCCTGCCAGAAAACCTGCTCTGGTGTGGCTCCTCTCTCCACAGGACCTGCCAGGAGCCTGCTCCAGTCTGAGCTTCCCACAAGGTCAGATTCTCCTTTGGTGTGGGGTCCTGCAGGGGTGCAGGTGGATCTCTGCTGCCCCAGGGACCTCCATGGCTGCAGGGCACAGCTGCCTCTCCATGGGTGCACCAGGGGCTGCAGGGGAATCCCAGCTCTGGTGCCTGCAGCACCTCCTGCCTCCCCATCTTCCTTCACAGACCTTGGTGTCTGCAGAGTTGTTTGTCTCACATTGTTTTACTCCTCTCTCCTGGCTTCTGTTGCACAGTAGTTTTTTCCCCTTAAATCTGTTATCCCAGGGCACTACCATCGTTGCTGAGGGGCTTGGCCCTGACCAGTCCTGGTCTGTCTTGGAGCCAGCTGGCTTTGGCTCTGTTGGACATGCCAATTCTGGCACCTTCTCAACAGAAGGCACCTTTGTAGCCCCCACCACCAAACCCTTGCTATGCAAACCCAATATACCTATACCATGGTTTCATCTGTCAAGAATGAGCTGTACTTTGGTCCAAAGAGGAGTAAATCTCTGTCTTGTGCCTACATCATCAGCAGAGGCCAGCAGTGTCTGGGAGAGGAGAGGATGCACTGCATGGTTCCCCTGGGAAAGGGGCATGAGCAAGAAGATGTTTCCGTCACCCCGGGGACTCTCATCTTTCAGAATATCTGAGATATCAGCAGCAAAAAGAGCTCAGATAACTCACTTTCTGAGATAGCCCATGAACCCATGTGGACACTGTGGCATCCCACAGCCTGGTCAGCTGGAAGCTCAAGGGCAAAAGGATGTGTTTGAAAGGATGAGGAAATGTTGCATGAGCAAGATGATCCAAAGGGAATTTTAAGGACTTTTTTTGCTTTTGCTTACAAAGTCATTGCTATCAACCTTCACACAAGTTAAAAAGATGAGTTTCGGGAACCTGTACCACCAATCATTTACCAAAGATCACCAAATCTTTCTCATGTCTCACAGGCTTCAAAGGGGTAGGCAGGGGATTAAACAGGGTATCTCATCCAGCTCTAGAATCCCTGGCAATTACAGTAAAGGAGTATTGCTGTGTACCACCAACCCAAACAGAGATGTTGTCTTGTCCCACCTTAGGAAAGGTTTCTCCAGGCATTGCAATTGAATGAACAGCTGAGGAACACAACTGCGTTTTACAGCAGGTTCTGTATCCAGCAGCATCCCAGCACGCCCATGACAAAGACTCTCACAAACTTGGTGCAAAATTGGCAGGATTGTGTCAAAAGTTTAAGAGAGGCAAACAGCTAGCAAATTCGGGGTTCATATTTATAATTATGTTATTAGCTTCAAGCTAAATTAATAAAACTATTAGTAGTCTGAATCAAAACCTTTCATCCATGCACACCTGAACTCCAAAGTATTTAATATTCTGATCCATATCCAAATTCAGAGCAAGAGGCAGCCACGTGAGTCTTAATTTTTTAACTAGGAGTCACTCAAAGGAGCATTAACAACAGGTAATGAGACTCAGGAAATGCATACTTACAAATTTTGCTATTGCACTCCAGAACTTCCAATAATGTGCTGTCTCTGCAACATCAGCAGGTAAACAAAACAGAAGAGTAGCACTTTGCAGATTTATATGCACTCTTCGAAGCACAGACTCTAATGAATTCCCTGGTTCATTCCAGTCAGACTTGGCAGTGTTTTGATTTTGAAAATCTTTTACACCACAGATTCTGCCATAGTCCAAGGATAGGTTTTTTGGCTGGTCTTAGGAATCAAAATAAAATTTCTTTTAAGTGAAAATACTTCCAAGATTTTACAGTGCCAAGAAGCTTTAAAAAAAAAAAAGGTCAATAAAAACAGCTGCTGTAGAGAGACCTCATTTGACAGCATTCACTACCAGCAATTACAGATTATAAACCACTCGGAGACAAGGTTAGTTTATGCCAGAAAGGTCTCTTCAAATCCTATTTTTTATTATGAAGACAAATGTTCATATTATCTTCCCAAATAAGAGGGTTGCACATTCACATTCCAGCCCCACTAATGCAGGCAGGAGCACACACAGAGAAGAGAAACACGGCAGAAGCAGACCTGCATTCATGCCTTCCTGGACCACACCTCCCTTTCAGTTTGGGCCTCTACGTTCATCCCTCCATCTTTTCTCCATTCTCTCAGTAGCAATGAAGCACTCATTTTAATGAGGCCTCACTTTCTCAAGTGTTACAAAGATGTAGTTGACCTGCAAGAAAAGCAGCTGAGTGACGCCTTTAATAGCGAGCAGCTGACTTGTCAGGAATCTGAACTCACAGAATCTCTTCTTTAACCTGCTTTGTGATTTTGTTTGATCTCCTAACGAACAAAAATTAAGATATTATTTTTTTTACAATCTCATTGAGCACTAATCCCTATGATGCCCTACGGACCAACACCCAGCTGAATCAGTCTGCAGTCAGCACAGGGCCACAGGCCACTCCAGACACTCCCAAAGTCACTTACACTTCTACACTACCTGATCCTGCAAATGGCCAAATCTAATTTGGCCCCAAGTGTAAACACCTGCTGCAGCTGTCTGAGCTTCAGGGGGGATGACTTCCTGCAGTAACCTCTGTAACAGGGCAGACACAGAAGCCCAGCAGAAAGCAGGGATGCTTCATGCACACTCACCAGCTCCATGCAAGCCCCAGGTTATTTTACCCCTTCTGCAACCCAGGAAAAAAAATATCCTTTTCTTTTAGCTGGTGAACCTGCAGAAAATGAGAGTCTGAAGCATGGGAAGGAAAGCACAGGGAGTTAGGAAGTGCTGATTTGCTGGCTTTCCTTGCACTAATAAGGGTATTACAGCACAAGGAAAAAAATGCATTTATACTGATAGTAAAAGGAGACTCTGTGTCACCAGCTCCATGCTACAACAACGAATTGCTTGTTTTCAGAGCTATAAGGTCATCTTCAAGGACTGGTTTCGGACTTCCCCTGGAAGAAGCCAGAAAGGAGGCGGATTTTCTTCCAGCGTGGGGTAATCTAAGCGTGACCATGTGGAAACAAACACAGAGTATTCCGGCTCCTTCCTTGCCAGAACCAGTTCTTCCTTGTAATTAACCATTTATTACATGCACAAAGAAATATCCAAGTGAAAAGGACATTTGCAGCTGGCGTGAATTCACACGGTACAAGTGTGCCTCGGGAGGAGGTCACAGGCAGGCAGTCGCTCTCGCCCTCCTCCTCAAGGCAGGAGCACCGAGCCGCGCTCCGATGTCCAGCACAGCCCCCGGCGCCAGCAGCCTGACCCTGCCCGTCCCCCCAGCGAGAGGAGAGCTGCGGAGAGCCAAGGCTTTCCTCGCTAAGATACAGGACAGCACACAGGCATTTAAAGCTATGCAGAATTTTGGCACGAGGCAGAGCCAACATTTTTGTCTTCCTGTTATATTACAGTGTTATGGGGCTTAATAGGAGAATCACGTACAAACTGCAATGATAATGCCATATGAAATTGATCCCATAAATCAGTGGGGTAAATAAATTTTAACCCATAAATTAATGACATGTAAATACGGGGAGTAATTAATTAAGCCCTATGCAACGAAATCCTTTCCTTCCAATTCTACCTCTCACTTGGAGGTGTGTTTGCTGTGATTCCCTGTCTCATCACCATGCTGTCTTCTTATTCTTCTGTTTCTCTTTATTTTGTTTTTGTATTTGGGTTTAACAGACTCCTCCATTCTCAATTTTCATGTATTTATCTGTCTGTGCCAGTGATTTATCCAGGACTTCTGAGACGTGGGACAAAAGCTCTATGAAAATGGGAAGCTATTGACCGCACTCAATAGAGTACTACAATATACATTGTACTTGGGCAGCTGATAATGCAAGCCACAAAGAGAGAGAGGTAGATGGGGAAAACTCTTGAAACTGAACGTTTATTGATTGTCAGGAGCTAAGAAACACATAGATGAGGAACAGAGAATTTTCCTGGCTTCTGCTACTGGAGATAAATCACAAGTGCTTATCTGGTTTGTCTTTCTTGAAATTTTTTAAACTTTCATTTGGACTATTTGTATCCTCATGTTGGTGTTGCTCATTTTGATTGCTCTGAGATTAAAGTGAGGTTTTTTCTCTCTGTCCTTCAATGTAATGTTCGTGACAGTTTTAAAAAAGCCCTTTTATTTTTCTTGCCTTACACGTTTCCTCATCTTCTTATAGCTCCTCCTCCCCCCACCTTCTTCTTTTCTTTTCTTCTTAGGCACAGCCTCCAAGTTTTCCTCTCTTACAGCTGCTGCTACAACAGCCTGAATACTCTTGTGTAGTCACAGATGACAAAGCAGGAGGTAGAAGAAAAAAAAGGGGGAAAAAATAAAGGAACAACAACCTCAGGTGATTTTCAGATCTCAATGGGGATCTCAGACATATTCACTGCCTTATTGACTTCTTATCTCTTTTCAAGCCTCACCTGGAAACACCTCTTCTGTTTCTTGACTACTGTTTCCTTCTCTTTTGTTTCCCACTGCTTTCTCAGATGCAAGAAAAATACAGCGAGACATGCTTAACTAGATGGCACCTGCTGATGCTCTCCATACTCAATGTTCACTCCAGCTTGGGCAGTGGGAGGGAACCTATGTGCAGAGGGGATGGAGCTGGATGAACTGGTGTCCTGCCTCAGGGAGCCATCAAAGGCAGTGGTACCTGATGCAGAGGGAGACTCCCAGCAGAAACAACGAACTGGGGGGGCTGCTTCTGCCATGGACAGATAACTCCTGCAGCTGAGAAGGGAGCTGGGAGGCGATGGGGAGACACACGGCAACGGGGCAGAAACAGCTTGGAGAAGCAGAGGCAGAGCAAGAAAGGGCACATAGTAAATATTTGGTAAGGCTTTTAAGGGGAGATGAGTAAAATAGAATTCACAAGAAAGGCGCCTGCAGGAAATTGAACATGCCAAAATAAACACCATACATAGTATAAAGGGGTATAGTATAGTATAGTATAGTACAGTATAGTATAGTATAGTATAGTATAAAGGGACAAATACAGAGCAGGCTGTATGTTCCAAGTCACATTTGATTGCACTTATTCATTTATCTATTGTGGCTTTTGGTTGCCACAAGCGAAGAAAAGGTAATTGCAGCATTTTCACTTGTGTTTAGCTTTTCCTGGTGTGTTGTTGTTGTTTTGTTTTGGTTTTGTTTTAATAAACACACGAGGTTCATCTAAATGAATGTAGTGTCCCTGGCTCTAACAGCAGAGTGCTGACTTTTGCTGGTCAAATCTGCCTGGACTGACACTGTGTGCACTTCTATGTTTCTATCCATTGTATTTCACTCCAAACTTATATAGCTAGTTAACCAGTAATTTGCACGAACCTGACAGCAGCACCTACCTGTGCCTATCTACTTAAGGGCCTGTCAGCAAAAGAATTGTAAAATCCCCTTTTTATGGATGCATAATACAGTCATAAAATGTGTTTTCCTTGTTTCAGAAGTGCCCAACACAGGAACACTTATTCGAGAAAAGGAACATGATACAATGCACAATGAAAATGCATTGCTGCCTATTTCACACCAGTCTCTGCCTGACCCCTCCAAAACAGAAGTCTTTCCTTTAAAATAACAAGTCATCAGCCATGCTGAACACAACTCTACAATCTCCCCAGAACAGCTCTAACACACGTGTGACAGACGTGAATGGAATCAGTCAGTTGTCACAGGTGGGCTCAGAACCCACTCCAGCTGAACCTGCCAACTGGGCCAGGACCTGTCATGGCCTGTGTTGAGGGCTCTAGGAGGATTCAGGTGATGCATAAACTTACTGAGAATCATAGAGTGGCTTGAGATGGAAGAGACTCTCAAGGATCATCTAATCCAACTTCCCTGCTGTGTGCAGGGACACCTTCCAATAGATCAGGCTGCTCAAAACCCCTTCCAACCTGGCCTTGAACACTTCCATGGATGGGACAGCCAAAACTTCTCTGGGTAACTCCTATTTCTCACCTGCCCCATCACAAAGAATTTCATTCTTATGCCTAATCTAAACCTATCCTCTTTCAGTTTAAAATCATTCCTCCATATCCTGTCACTAGAGGCCCTGGTAAAAAGTCTCTCTATTTTCCTTATGAGTCCCCATTAAGTACTGAACAGGCCTCTCCACCCCTACAGAGTGCAATTTTTACTTGGAAATGCTGCTGCCCAGTAAGTGCATATACATGTATGATCCTTTCCTTTCTGCCCTGAAAATACCATAGGTCTAAGTCACAGAATTTGTCTGTATAATTACTGGTCCCAGATTTGCAATTTTCTCTTGTTTCCTCAAAGGCTTTCAAGAACCACAAGTCATGCTTCTAAAGATCAGAGGATGCAATTTGAGATGCATGGAAGTAAATAGTAACAGACAAGCAGACCAGCCCTTCCACTCCTACCATTAACAACCCACTGGTTGGGGTATTCATTTATCTGCTTGCTGATTGTATGATCAAACCATTCTCAAATAGTATTTTAACCTAAAACAACTGCAAGACTCAGAAACGTATCTTTAAAAAGAAAAAGGAAAGGAAAAAAAAAAACCTTTGTTTGTCCTGTACACAGAGCATCTGGTTTCAGTTTCCTGACACTCAGAGTTGACTCTTCCTAAGAACTGGTAACTCTAAACCCTTTGCCTTTGACTGAAGAGCTGGTCTAACCATGCTTAAATAAAGGAGCAGCAATTTCCAAACTTCTGGCAGCTCAGCGCATCTTTAACCTATGGTTTAAATAGGTGCTGCCAAGGCATCCCTGTGAATAAAACACATGACAAAAGATGCAAACCCACGAGTAAAGCCATGCAAACTCTTGCTACTTTCCTAGCAGAGGAGGTGCAGGACAAGTGGGGCACAGCATCTGCTTCACACAAAGTCCTGCCTATGGTGACCCCACTTCCAGACCCCGTTGTGTTTTGGTGTTTGAATAAATGCAAAAGTATGCCTCGCAAAACAGCCAATGCTAACAAGTGGAAGAGGTCTCCACCAAAACTGCTGCTGCAGAGCACAGTGGAATTCTCATTGTAACAAGATGAGTTTCTTCTGCGTGTTTGCTCTAGGATGGAGAGGTCACTGCAAGGCTGCTCAGCAGCTGGTGGGAACATTTTTCTTCTCACTGCTAAGCGCATTTGGATACATGAGTTAGCAGAGCCAATAAGGGCCAGCTACACTATATGAGAGGAACAGAGAGCAGTGTAAATCCTCCTCCCTGCATGACCAGTTTCATCCCACAAGACTAATTATTCAGGCAGCCTCCAAAGACTTCTTTTGGGCAGCTTTCATCATGCATCTTCTGAGCTTTTAGGCTAAGTGTTTCTTTTATAGCACCCAGTGATGTGGTTAAAAGGTCTAAGCCAAGTATATTTTACAATGTTTGCTTTGTACATTAGGTACTTCAGTGTATATATATATATTTCAAATTTGAATTTCCAGTAGCTGCTTCAGGTACTTAGAAATTTTGTACAGTGGATAAACTCTGAATTGAAACACAGCCTACACTTTCTATCAGAGAATATATATCTAGGAAAGTCATCAAACACAGTCACCATATATAAACACTTTCAACTGTTTAAAAGCAAATAAGCTGCAAATTTATAGGGGTATATTAAGACATAAAGTTTATTGTGCTGATGTGTAAGGATAATAGGAAATATGCCTCAGAGCATGATGTCATTGAAAACAGAACCTGTATTCCTGCCCAAACAGCTGAAGGGCAGTCAGAATTCCAGTATTTACTATATATGTTCTAAAACATTCATTTGGATAATCTTATTTCCAAGGCACCAGAATGCATGGCTCAGTTGTTCCAGGAGCACTTCCAAATTTACGTATGGTGCATCAGGAAAGAACAAAATATTATTGCAATTGCTGAAAACTGCAAGTTTTGGTTCAGTCTGCATATTTCACAAGAGAAGTCCATCTATAAACTCAAGTTAAAAGGAACAATTTTATGGGCTAGTTTACCCTGTAAAATATTCTCCCTAATCCTTGTAAAAATATACTTCACGCTAATCCTTCTGCCTGAAAGCATTTTTGCAGACAACTCAGAACATTTCTATCACATTTTATTAGCTTTAAGCTGATCTAATTTCTCTGATTTTCATTGGGTTTATTAGGATCTGTCTAGATATCAGATTTTTATAGTTGATCTGGTCTTACATAAAATGCTCAGACTGGTATATTTTAATTTCCCAAGTGGACATCTGTCTTTATCTGTGTCTTGTAAAATACTAAGTACCTTCCTGGCCCTTAATTAATTAGGAGCAATGACCTAAGCACCAGGTAGTAATAGCATCCAATTAATGGAAATGTATAATGTAAAGTACTATCAGTCACATCACAGCAGAGGTATTTGCCTGTTTGTGTTGTATGCCCTGGATATGCTGTACCAGCCATCTGTAGCCACGACAGAGTGCTAGCACAAGATTAAACTCCCCTCAGCCCTGGCTTTTCAATGTGAATTTCTAAAGACATTCAGAAGCTAATATTCTGTGCATTTATGACTGCCACCAGAAACATTGGCTCTCCAGGCTTTACCATCCCTACCACCCTCGAGCTCGTGGCTGTAGGAGACCATGGAAGCTCTCAGAACATGCAGGGCTAGAACCTGCTGGGCACAGGAAAACTTTGAAGCACTGAAAACTGCCCTGTTGAACGCTTTACCTTCCCAAAACAAAGCTGGAAACCAGTCTGAGAGGACAGAAATCCCTTTTCAACAGATTTTGCTGCACGTGTACAGAGCCTGTGGAGTCCCACCAGAGGAAGCTTCATGTCAAGGCATAAATGACTTCTATATGCTACTGTGCTTTGCAGATGATCTTTTAACACAATCTACCATCAAATAACTATGCAACACATCCCACAGGAAACAACAGAAGTTGCACACGAGCATCTGAACACAGATTTCTCAATAGCTTTCTGTAGTACTTGAATGATGACATAAAGAAAAGCCAGTAGGAAACTTAAACTCTACTATTGTCCATTTGTTTGACGGGCAAGCATGTAACAGGCAGAGAGATTAAGAAATTAATTACTAAAGTACTGAAATATAAGGATATCTGAGATAATGAGGATAATTCTGTGAGTATCTCTGAAATATGTGTTTGCTTGCTCTGGGAAGTCAGGTAACAGCAACACACCAAGGCTTTTTCTCTGCACCAGTTCTGTATCAGCATCCATAAAATACTAGAGTTTATTCATGCTGAGTACACTGCAATTTGATATAGTTAACACAGCTGGCAAGAGATCTCCTATTATTGATTCAAAGAAAGATTGCACAGATAAGGGTTGGTGCCAAAAGGTGGAACCATGCTGGACAAGGGGCTAAAGCAAGGAGGCTACTGCACCATGAAGCTGAACTCCAGTCTCCAGGCAGAGTACTGGAGTACTGTGATTTTATTCCTTTGCAAAGGATGTGACACACATGGGTGAAAAACGTTATATAAAATGAGAACTCTTCTATGGCAAGATCCAAAAAACCAAAACAAGCACCCAGAAAGCTCCAGTACATTGCTAAAATCAGCTGCAGTATTACACTTTCCCGAAAGCTTTGGGTAAATATCTTCAGGCAGAAAAATCACAAGCATTTCAGACAGAAATGTGTCTTTCCACTTAGCTTTCAAACTGGAGTGTCTATAAAGGACAACCACTCCCCTTTGGCTGTCCCTGTTTACAGCAACCAGAAGGTCTGAAGTCCATCACCACCTCCAGCTCTCCTACCTTACAGGGAGGAAGATGGAGCCAGGACCCTGCCTCTTGCTCTGGTCTCCATCATCACAAGGGTTTACAACAGCGGCCTCTTGGCTTCAGGTCTAACCATACAAAGCCACTAAGAAAGGGCATGCAAGAGCACTATTTCCATTCTTTTAGAAAGAACTATGGCTGTGCAGTGGGGAAACTGCTGTGCAAATTAGACTACATTGCCCAGCAAATGGCCAGCCACCCTACTCTTCCTGCTAACTTGATGTTTGCAAGCACCTTCTGTCACCAAAATTACAAGAAATTCTTATACAGTTTCACCCACTGATTTTATGAAAGCACTGAACTACCTCCTCTAGAAAAAAAAAAAAAAAAACCCTAACATTTTTTGCCTCAATGTTCATAAATTTGCACTGCTTTTCCTACTGTGTGATGCGTAGCAGTCTGTAAAAGTACAATTAGATGAGCATGCCTGCTGAAGTTTCAACTATACCTATACTTATTTGACTCATTTGGTTTTTAAATAAGGTTTTGAAATAAGGCACTTAAATACTTTAAAGCCAATACTTAACATTTAGATTTGTTTAGACTGAATATAAATATTTATTTAGACATAGTTAAGCTTATGTCAAACAAGAGTATTCAGCTAAATTGATATAATCATTCAGTAACATTAAACCAACTTGGGAATTCAGACAAGCCTTTGAAAAGTAAAAGCATTAAAAGTGCTCAAAGATTTGCAGAAAAGAATGAAATGAGAACATGGTAAGTGTAAGCAATTTACTTTTTAGCTCTCTAGAGAAACTGTCCCAACCTCTGGGACATCCCACAGCCCAGTACAACCACCCAGAAGACAGAACTATAGGGAAACTGTCTACAAAGTTGAATGGGGATAAGAATTGCCTGTGTTGGGTGCATCTGTTACTTCTTTGAAATAATTGACCCCTGATGCTAAAGATAGTAACAGTGGTGGGATTCAACTACTCCAGATATTTATGAAGTCCCTCTCACTTTCTGGCAAAGAATTTAAGCTGTCCCTACTTGCACTGTACAGTGCCTTCAGCAAGAGAGGCAGTGGTTTAGTATTAAAGGGCTGTAAGTATTCAAACTGAGGGGGTTGTAATTCAAAGAGCAAAGGAAGGTCACTGTGCTCAGCCTCACTAGTACAGCACGCTCACTGCCGAAGGAAGAGCTAGGGGAGGGCCACGGATCCCTACCTCCATACACAAAAGAAAAAAAATAAACCAGCAAGACAACTACACCACTGATTTCAGAGGCCACTGCTGCATCTGAATACACCTGGAAAAAACCACACCAGTCTCCATTAGGTGATTAAACAAACATCTACCCCCTCAAAAACAGGTGCTCAGCAAGACTGCTGTTTGCTTATTTGACAAGGTTCCTCAGCTTGCAATGTCTTTCTCATTTCCTTCCAGTCTAGGACCACTGACAAAGCAGTCTATCACACTTTGTGCTAGACAGCTGATTTCACTGTACCAGCCACCAGAAACACCGAGGTCTCAATCCAACATCCGCAGCCCTGGTCCCTTCTGCACAGCAAGCACAGTTCACAGAGCTCGAGGAAGTGCACAGGGTATCTTATGGATGACAAAAATGTAACATTTTATCAAGGTTTGTATTTGCCTCTAAGCAGAAGTGTGACAGGAAAAAAAACTCTACTTGAAAGAGCCAACCACCTTTGTCTAGATGAATCAATGGTCCTTTACCCCCTCCATCACTGCATCCACATGGGATGGCCATAAACCTGTTGTAGAGGCATATGGAGAAACTTCATATCTAGTACAAGTCAGGACTCTCTTATACATTCTGGAGTCCTATAATAATATTCATATAAAATTCCCACAGTGATCTAGGTAGCCTGACAGGGATCAGCACTTTTATTAATAATGCTTTATTTCAACTTACTGAAACTGCTATTTGATTTATGAAGTCCTTTGCAAGCTTCAGAGTGATTTGCACAAAATCGCTGTGATCTGCACTAAGTTGGGTGCCATAATACCTATTGTCATAGCATCAACAACCCTGTCCAGCACATCTTTTGACATATGACCTTGTCAAATTAAATAAACAGAGCAATTTAGATAGGCAGAAGGCAATTATTTGGGTTGGATACTGGCCAGCTAACTGAAGCAGGAGTACCATTTGTTAAAAAAAAAGCTTTATGTTGTTTAGAAAATTTAATGACTGGAAGCTTTCAAGAGTTTTGGACTGTACTACATCCAGCTATGAAACAAACAAGTGTATGGTGCTCCCTTCATATCACAGCAGGTGACATTTGTGAGGTCTTGGGCAAGACTGCTTCTTTCAAAAGGATGTCTGGAAATAAATAGCTTTCTAACCTGCTCCCTTCTATCCTTAATTGTCTATTTCTTAGCTGGACCCCAGTTACTTGAACAACGAATAGGTAAGCAAGGAATCAGGACTGTGCTGCTTTCACAACTTTCTTTCATTCTGGGGAATTGTCAAATATCCTTTCTTATGGAAAGATTTCAGTTTTTCACCATCCCTAAGTTATTTGTCAGGGCTTCTAGTTTTTTAATGGAAGATAGAGCAAGAAAAAAGAGGACAGTGAATAACAGCATGATAACTTAGAAATACGTCACTTCTTAATTGGTCCATGACAGTTACTAGAAAAATGACATTCCTGCATGGTAAAGCCTTGATGACAGAGCCCAGTGAACAGCAGAGGGAAGAAAAAGGTCTTGGCTCTTCTGTGCAATGCTGGATACTTACAGACATTTCTTTCTGTGTATTTTAACTAACCTTTTTTCTGTATAAACATGAGATCTATCACATGGTCATTTCCCACTGAGGTTCTCAAGTGAGCCTGTGCCAGAGCTTCCCTACCCCAGCCACCCAAAGGACTTCACCGCGAAAAATCCCTGACCTCTTCCAGAGAGGACAGGATGCAGCAAGAATGAAAGAAATGTTTGTACGGCCCTCATCCAATCTGAGCACCCTTTCAAATCCTAGCCACCAGTTGACCCTACACTGAGCTTTTTGTTCCTGGCATGTCTGAAAGGGTCTGAGTATTAGTTTAGCCTACTCTGGTAAGTCATTCTTCAAAAGCCTTTTTAAGCCTGCCTAATTGCATTGAAACTTTTATATTAAACCTTCCAGTGCTAAAAGTCTCTTCTAATGCTTTTTATTTTGGACAGGATACCAGCTTTATGAAACCATTGAATGGTCTGGAAGGCACCTTCAAAGACCACCTAGTCCATCCCTCCCTGCCATGGGTAGAGACATCATCCAATAGACCGTGCTGCTCAAAGCCTCATTCAACATGGCCTCGGACACTTCCAGGAATGGAGCATCCACAGCTTCTCTGGGCAATCTGTTCCAGTCTCACCACTCTCAGAAAAAGGTTTCTTTTTCATATATCTACTCTAAACCTACCTTCTTTCACTTTAAAACTGTTTCCCCTTGTCCTGTCACTACAGGCTGTGGTAAAATGTCTTTCTCTGTCTTTCTTATGACCCCCCTTTATACACTGGAAGGCTGCTATAAGGTGGTCCTGGATCCTTCTTTCCTTCAGGCTGAGCAGTCCCAACTTTATCTGCCTGTCTTTCCAGCAGAGCTGTTCCAGTCCTCTGACCATGTCTGTGGCCCTCCTCTGGACCTGTTCTAATGGGTCCATGTCTTTTTGTACTGGAGGCCCCAGAGCTGCACACAGAATTCCAGGTAAGCTGCATTTTGAATGCTGTTTCCTTGTTTCCAACAGCCTCCCTGACCCAGAGCACAGATGCTCCACCTGTCTTTCCCACCCCTGGCCATTCAAAAAAACCACTCCCTAACCCTATGCCTTCAGTCTCCCAGTTGCCTCCAGGGGCTTAATTCTCCCTGTCCCCTCTAATGACCTTCTTCCTTGTACACTGAACACAAATATGTAAGATCTTTCATCTTTGTACCCCATGCTGAGGGAAAAAAAAGGCAAAGAAAAGCTGGAAGCTGCTGCAGCCCTGGCTTTAGCTGGGTGCTGGCCTTCGCTCTGTCCCTGGGCTCCTCACCTTCAGAAAACCACTATATTTATCTTGTGATAAGACCCAAGGGCCCAAATGGGATCCAGAACACAGACAGACCCAGCCCAAGGACATACAGGCAAACCCAGCTTGCTCATGACTGAGAGGAAAATGCCATGTCCCTTGTCCCTTTTGAAATACCCCTGAGCAACAAGCCTTCCTCACACACACTCCATTTACACGCTATTTAATAACACCCCCGTGTAAATGAACAGCTCCCACAAGAAAGTATCCAGTTCTGACTCCTGAAATGATTTTGATAAAGTTCTTTTTCCCCCACTCAGGGATGATCTGGACTAATTAAAGAGAAGCTAGCTTCCTGTTCAAAGGAGTGGCCTTTC
The DNA here is from genome assembly GCA_013397915.1 of Daphoenositta chrysoptera. Lineage (NCBI taxonomy): Eukaryota > Metazoa > Chordata > Aves > Passeriformes > Daphoenositta > Daphoenositta chrysoptera. Next base: position 286,082 of record VZRO01003725.1, read on the forward strand.
CATGTCCATTGGCACACTTCAGTGTGAACGGTGTTTAAGCCGTGTAGGCACCATTAAGATTTGAGATTCCATGCAATTAAACATTGATACAAGAGGAAAATTATCCTTTTAGCAGATTACTAACAGCACACTGGCTTCTGTTGTCCACATGGGATCTTGAAAATTGACTGCCTGTGTGGAGCTCAACATTTTGTACTACTGCAGAAATGGAGCAGAATTAGGAAACAATTATTGATAAGTATGAAACTGTGGCGCCATAAAAGCCCCATATGTAAGACCAATCTAAGGAGAAAGAAATTAAAAAAAAAACTACCAGCTCTCAGTTTTCCTTTCTTTTTCTTGTTTGCACAGCTGGAAATTAATTCCCTGCTGTTTCATATTTCCTATACTGATTAAAAACGTTGCCTACTGCATCATTCTCTTCAAGGCCTGGATTTTCTAGGTGAAAGCATCATTAGAAACAACAGGGCTGAGGTAGTGAAATGGGGTTGAATTGAAGAATTCTTACACAATATGGGCAGTAAAATGTATTTTTCCAAATAACATTTTATGCATGGCAAAAATTGCTTTTCCACATCAAAGTCAAGACACATTCAAATAATGAGTTAGTGCAAGAACCTCAAGGATAAAACATTTACATTTTTGGGAACAAACAGACTTCCAACAGGCAATACTCGGTATTAATCTTGGTTAGCACCAAAAAATGCTTTTATGGGAAAGGTTCTGAAGATCTTTTTGACCTCCTTTCTCTGCCCTCAGGAACTGGCAGAATCAAGTATTGCACATGTCGAGAGAGCTATGCATATCAGCACAGGAAAGGAATCAGAAGCTTCTCTGAGCTAAGCCACTGACTTTCTCATCTAGGAGAAACTTTAAAGTATCAATAGTCTCACCATTATTCTAAGCATTGTGTTTTAGACATGAAAGGAGCCCGCTGGTTTTCTACTAGCTTTTTTTCTGCCTAGTAGAGGTAAGCAAATAACTGTGTCATTAGCTTGTGCAAAAATGTAAGCAATCTAATTTTAGTGAGAATGGCAAAGGAAGATAAGTACACTGGATTCAATTAATGCTGATGCTAGAAGTTGTAGTAGGAAGTCAGCATTTCTTAAAACTTGTTCATACTGAGATTTTGTGAGCTCCCAGTTGTTTTATCCTGTTTATGTTAAATATTCTGGAAGAGTGGTGACCCACATAATCTCCACATTTTCCTCTTAGAGTTACAGTTAAAGATAGGGCTCAGGTACAAAATTATTTTACTTGTAGCATCCCTGTCAACTGCATTTGGAGTTCAGGGGTTGCTTAGAACCACATCATCTCCAATAAGTACTTTTTTTTTAATATAAAGTTTAAAAAAGTCTTATCTTGATGAAATCTTGGGAATGTGATTGTTCCAAAATGCACAAATATGCTTTTCAGTCCTGTTTCTAAAATATTAAATTTAAATAGACAAACAGGAAATTAAAACGACCCTTGAACTTTCTCTTTAGTCAGTCTTAAAGACTGCTGGACTCTGTCAGCATTTTCAGGAATGTTTCAACACCTCTTGATCTGCTGAAGCTCTACTCTCTATAAGTGGATTAAAATATATGGCATCACTTAAAATATTACTTATTCTTTCAGAGTTTATTTAACTAATTTCCCTTAGAAAGAAACTGGCCAAATTAATGTTAAGAGTTACATGTGGATAAAAGCTATTCTTAGCACTATAATGACAAAAAATTAAAGTAGCACTCCTAAGGTTTATTTGTCACACCAGAGTGTCATTCTTATAGCTTCTGACTATGTATACCATTAGTTTCCTCTTTTGTTTCCCTCCAAATTCCCCAAAAATCTGGATTTCACAGAAGCTGAACTACTTTCACCTTGTCAGCACTCAGCAGCTCTACTCTTTTCCTCAAGCTCAAGCCTGTCTGGGGAGCACAGACTAAACATTATTACACTTATCTCCAGTAGAAACACAATCCAGATTTCAAGTGCCTGAACACAGCAGTGGGGATCTCTGCACTTAGATGCCAGAGCCACCCACATTCAAAAAGAGACACATGCCCTTGGCTGGTGGGAGCAGAGCACGGGAGCATGTGGATAATGCTGTGGTGTTTGCACTGTAGCTCTGTAGTGGGAACGTTTGTTTTAGGAATTGGGAAATCTCAGTTCAGGCTGGTAAATGCATCTGCACCCATCTCTGATGCTTTGCTACAAGATGCCTTTGCCTGAAGTGGAGCTCTTTGATTCAGAGCTGTAAAAGAAACACTTCTACGTTTATAGGAACAGATTGAAGGAAACCTGACTTCTAGGGCACTGAGCTGTGTGGGTGATCTGGGCTCCTGGCACAGGACCACCTCGTGCATTTTTCCCAGCGATGAATCAAAAATATGTAACCCATTTTCAGAGTGGGTATCTGAGCTCTCCTCAGTTTAACATGGGTATTAACCTCTATGCATCCACAAATGGGGACTGGAAAAACCCCTAGAAATGAAGATTTCAAATACATTTTTCTCCTAAACATTCCTTGCCAACCGTTTTGGGTATCCCTGCTCTGCATCCTGCTTGCTCATGAATTTTTGCTCTCATGGGCTTAGCGCTCCCCAGGCAATAACTTGAAGGGCAGGCACCTCATTCAAGGCTGCTGATCACACCTGATTTAGTCACTGAGCATTACAAGGCCACATCCTTCTGGAGGTCTAGTCTTATGGCAGCTGATATAGTACTCAAAAAAAGAAAGTAAACCCACCAAAGAAAAAGAAAACCTCCAGGTACTGGGATATGGTGCACTTCTTACTTCAGTAATACAAAACGTAACTCCAGTGTCACACTTACACTGTCAGAATACAACCTACAGCCTCTAACTCTTGTTTTGGAAGGCAATACACTTTTATTCAGTTATTTCCTGCTGCTGGAGAAAAGCCATTCTTTCCTAACCACTGCCACGAAATACTCATCTATAAAATAATTCTTCCTTGAATGTTTGTTTTTTTTCTGAAAAAGGATTTGGGAACAGCAGGGATATGAACTCTCTCCTCTTTCAAACTCTGCATTATAATCTTTATGACACATTTATCAAAACAGCCATATTTAAGATTTTATTAGGATAACAACTTTGCCTTTGCAATGGCTCCCACATTAGTCCTGACTGAAAATGTGGAGAGCTAAGACCTCAGAGCCTAATATGAGAATTAAGTGGAATAAAAAGAGAGGGTTTCACAGTCTGCTAAGAGAAATCTCAGCAGTAGGCTATGAAAATGTTGGATGTTAGTGCTGTACATCAGCAAACAATATCCAGAGTTCCTCAATTTACACAGGAAACATTTTTAATAGGCACTGTACAACCAGCTCTCAGACACTGACTCCTTCCCTCTCACTCCTGAGTAAGTCTGCAAGTCCACAGATCATCAGAGCTCTCACAGGGATAGAGCAGCAAATCCTGGCGCCTGCAGTGTGCATTTTTCAGAGTGTTGCCATGGTGATCTCCAGTACGCTTATCCCCTGAGAGCTCAGCTCAAAATTCAGAGGGAACCAAAGCAGGACAAAGAAATGACACCCAAGCAAAAGCAACAGAGAAATTATGTGTAATTAGCACATGAACATAATTTCATAGGGAAGATTTCAGAAAAAGAGTTATTCTTAGAACTGAGTGGTCTTTAGGAAAGAAGTGCAGTTTTCATAGTCCCAACTCTAAACCAATAACTGTGGAATAAACCGAAGAATTCCTAACCCTGTCTCTGCGAATGGATCACTATTTGGCACATGGTAAATCCTCAACCTCGGTACTGCAAAAATTGAGATTCTTACAGCCAGGACAGAGGAAAAGGGATAACTAAGCAGATAAAAAGAGACAGATGACTTTAATAATGTAGCACTGTAGACCTGCAACAGATCACTACACAACCAGAATGAGACATTTACTTTTTAGAACATTATATTTCCCTATTTTATGAAAAGACTTAATACAACAATTCCTAAGTATTGGAGCAATTTATTTTTTTGCCAATTACTTTACATCATCTGTCAGTCCTTATGGCAGTTCTACTCTCTTATTGCATTTTCAACAAAAGGAAATTACATTTGTGCAAACATGAAAGCAACACTCATGTCAAGTGATGTATGATCTTGATATATAGCTAAGAAACCTGTTGTATGGTCTTTCACTCCTACCTTACAAAAGTCCTATGTAATAGTGGCCATACACATAAAAATAAACCATCAAGAAGAGACACAAAAATTAAAAATCTAGACCATGTCAGATATGTCACAGTCCAGAAAAAATACTAAATGATAATCAGTCAATGTTTTGCCATTAAGGCAGCATGTTTCAGTCAGAGCTTATTATCAGATTTCACCAGACCCTTTTGTGCCTAAATGAGTTTGGAGATTAGTTAATCCCACACAGTTTGATGCTCAGCCACTTGTGTAGGGCTGTTTCTTCCCCCAAAATTTTATTATTTTTGTTCATATCTGGGTTTCTTACTACTGTTACAATGGACTTTGTTCATCATCTCCACATCATCATCTATTAGATCACGGAATACTTAATCACATTATGAAAAGCTGCCTCCTCCTGAATAAGCATGGAGCTTTTCAGTCAGATCTGCTTTAGTTTCCACAAAACCTTTCTGGGTTGGCGCAGCACTAATCAGTTCAGAGCTTTGCTCCATCCCCTCTCACAAAATCTGGTGTGCAGTCTGTTGCTTATGACCGTGGGCAGCACTTGACCTGCTGCCTTTGTACCAATGCCTGATGCTCATCACTGTGGAACGGGACCTGGTGACAGGATGTTCACGGAGGTTTGGTTTTTTTGGCATATTCAGGTTCTCACAGTCCCGTGGATAGTGGACATAGAAAGGGTTGTGCAGCACAAACCACCCAAGTATCCATTTGGATGATGCACAAGTGTTTACTCAATGTACGTGTCTCTCCCCACCTGTAGCCCTTGGGTCCCTTGGTTAATTTTTCTTTGCTATCCACTCACTGAGTGAATTCTCTGTGCTTTCGCAGGCTATAACCTCCCTGGTTTTCAGATAACTACAGGTCCAACAACTGCTGACTGGAGGAAGGGCTGAGGGAAACTCCAGCTACAATATTTGGTATTTATAATTTTATCTTTGGCTCCTCTTTCAAAGGGTGCTGACATTCACCTTGAGCAGCTTCCCTGTATTTTAAGCTTTCTTGATCCCCTTTAACAGTGGATCAAGCATTTATTTCCAGCATACATTGGTATTTGTGCTCAATTTCAGGGAAAGAACTTGAACTTTAACAAGATCCCTACAAAATCACTGATTGCAGTAGACATAATACTATGGCTCTTACCTTGATCCCTTCAGGGAAGAGGTTTTATTTACCACAAATAAAGATGAAGACTGACAAGCAGACTTCAAATTAAAGCAAAAGCTAGAAAGTCTCTGATTACTTGTGGAACCAGCATTTAATAGCTTTACATACTCTTTATTTAGATATTATACTGCGTATTTTACCCATAATGAAAGCAAACTTGTCGTGAACAAAATCATCAAGATCACTCACTGACAGACAAGAATTCAAATAAAATTTGCTCTTATGAGATAAATTTGTACTAATTTCCATCTCTTAGATGCTTATGCCTTTTCCAGGGCTGGTGAATGGAATTCCAACCACTCCAGAAAACATAGTTGTATGCTGTAATGTGCATCCGCTCAGGGAATTTACTTAAAAAGCTCTACTTTAGTTACTGTAACAGCATGCACTCTACCACCCACTATTTGTATGACAATATTTTACAAGGATACTGCAAATCTTTAAAGCATGGGGACAAATTAGGCATACAGGGGCTGTCAAATACTTACCTTGCCCAAGAATTTTAGATGTATTAGATTAATGCCAAAGATGATAAATGCAGTTCAACTTCAGTAAAGGAATTGGCAGAGCAAGACAAGAAGGATCACTGCAGAGATGCTTGCCTCAAAATCGTGTGTTGCAAAACACTGGATGTGCCCTCTCCTTCCCCCCCACTTGCCTTTCCTCTCCCCTGCTAGTCAGCAATTGCAGTCACAGGGCAGGCTCCTGTCAGCTGCTTAACAGATGCATAAGGAAGATCATACCATGCTGAACACCTCACTTGGGAAACTTTCTTTTTTCTCTACTGTCCCACAAGGTCAGAGTTTCAGTTTATCTAGTGAATATGAAAGTAAGCAGCTTGCCCTTCTCTCCCCAGGTTGTCTTGCCATTAATTTCAAAGAAAAATCTTGCATGAATGTTAAACTTTGCCTAACATCTGAGCAGAACAGTTGATATCTAGTTCATCACTAGAGACAACCTATGTCACCTCTGTGCACAGTAATCCCTTGCTCCGAAAGTAAGTCTCTGCTTTGGACTGGTAGTGCCATGCAAAAGGTGGTGAGAAGACACTCATGGAGCTGTTCTAGCAGGAACTACCCATTTTTCAACTTCTGGCCAGTTTAGTTTTCAGCTCTTGCTTAGGCTTGAGCTTTGGTTGCACCCACACTTATGGCACCGATGGAAGTACCAGGGTGGACTGGTACCTAAGAAAGTGGGTGTGTGTATAAACACACCCTGACACAATTTAAGTAAAAAACCTTCAGTAGGTTTACTGCAACTGAAGAAAAAAAATGCTCCCTGTCAACTTGTCAAAGACAACAGACAGGCTTGCTGGGAGAAGATGTTTTCTCTGCTCATTCTTCTTTCATGAGAATAAACACCTGCTTTTGTATAAGATTACTATTTTCAGGGTACCTCATTTATTTACAATAATGTTAGCACATTCAATTTTGCTCAAGTTGTGCAAAATAGATATATTTGGAACATTTTCCTTTATATATATTTTTTTGTTTCCATTCCCCATCTACATCATTTACTTGTTCTTTTCCTTCTGGTCCTATATATACTTCAAAGACATATTTTCAAAGAACAATTTCTCTCAGCATAGCTTGTCCCCGAGCTGTAAAAGTTTTGCTCAGATATACCTCCCTTAGGAGAGATAACTTCTTTGCATAATGCTCCTTTAGGCAAAATCTGTAATCATGCAAACAGGTAGAACATTCCCATGTGGGGCAGCTCAAGAAGGAAGCATACACATCCTGCAAAGCAAACTCAGGGTAGCACCACAAATATTTACACCCCAGATAGAATCTATATCCTGCAGATTGGACCACTATAAACAAATGCTATCCAATATATCTTTCAAGGCAATCAACCAAAGAATTCACATATGGATGGATGGCCCGATTCATGCAAGGGTATGAAAAGCTTAGCAATGCAAAGAATCTCCCCAACTGAACACATTTCTTTCCTAGAATCATCTGAAACTTAGAACAGGATCTTCTTGGCTTTGCAACCAAGAAGAGCTCCCTACAGTCATTCAGTTTCTGGATATTTCTGATGATGCACCAGCAACCAATGCTGCTGCAGGACAGAGACCAAACTTTCCCAGAGTCTTCTGTGAAGAATAATACAGCTCATGTTTTCTAAAGATGTTGGCTGTAAGAAGTGCAGGAGGACTTGAGGAATCTGCTCCAACACCCCTGACATCAGCTGTACTGTATGTTTCTGTGTTTCTGCTCATTACAATGGAAATGGTATTGTGACCCTTTTTTCTTCTCTGAGTACCCTGAAGAGCCAAATGGCCAGCAGCCTATGACTTTTGGGTGTAAACTGATGCAGAGGATGCCAAGGCAAAAACTGTGACCTGGCAACCTCAAGGTTAAAAAAAAAAAGGAAAAAAAAAAAAAAAGAAAAAGAGAAAGAAAAAAAATCCCCCAAACCTCAGGCACTAAAAAACATGCTTCTTAAAAACCATGGGAGGTCCATGCAATGTCTGGAAATTTCCAGACACATTTTAAAGGAAACGCTGTCTGTGTACAAACAAGAGTTGCAATGTTTCGCAAAGTCATAAGTTCCCAGGAACTGTAATTTGATACGATTCAGTTAACTAGTAACAAATTAAAGTCATGTAATTTTAAGGAAAACCAGCAAAGATAAACAAGACTTTTGTTTACAAAGTCATTGGCTTACTAACTGACAATGAGAAATTTCCGACCTAAATGTAGATATTTTTACATCTTGACATAATTTCATGACATTGTGCTTGATCAAATTGAGTACTGCAGTAACAGTACACCATAATATTGCCTAGCTGTCCAAAGGAATGGCTGTTTTTAAACACAATGTTTTTTGCACTACATTAATTGAATCAAATATGGTTGAGGCTTGCCTTGAATTTAGCCCTAAAAATTATTAGGCAAGCAAATATTTAATTGTTACTTTTATCCTTCTTAAATCCCTTAATTAAATATAATATTAAATATAAGATTAATTGCAATAAAGATTATTATGAAGATTCAAGTAATATGTTTAAATGCAATAAAGAAGGGAGAAAAACAAAACAAGAACACAAGCTAGGCTTATAAATAGATTTCATCTAAATTAAAAATTTAGCATTAAAAAGTAGTATCCTGAATGCATGGGGCATTTTTTCATGTTTGCTAGCACAAAAGTAACACCAAAGGTTAAAAGCAGTGGAGATGGTGTATTCTATAAAAACCAGTGCATTAATCAAATAATTTTCATTTAGCAAAGTGGCAGACCAGTTTATCTGAGACAACTGCCTAAACAACATCTTTGCTGTGACAAAGTGAGAGGATGCACTGCAGGAATGGAGGAGAAGTCCCACACTACCAAGAGCCCCATAACACACCTGCAGCCAGGCTGCCCTGGCACCAAACCCAGGGGGATCATCAGCACCAAGATTCCAAATGCACTTTTGCAGAAGCCTGGTCTCAAGGCCAGGTGAAGGAGTGAGAGGAAGAGTAAAAAGAGGAAAAAGCCTCCAGCCTGTGAGGCACAACACAGCTGAGGTGAAGGAGTGGCACTGTCCCACCTCCCCTCAAAGCCCTGCTCCCTGGCTTCTGTAGGCTCAGCGTGTGTCTCAAAAATTACCTAGACATGAAATGAAGGGCGCCTCCTACAAGCGGTTTGTTTATTAGTAATTGCACAGTTGCTGCAGGCATTCAGAGGCCTCCCTTGTACAGACAAGCAAACAGCAGCAAGATCATCAGCAAGGAGAGTAGCTGGACAGTGCCCTTATATGTGCCTGTTCACACTGGTATTGTTCACACTGGTATTGTTCAGTCACCTGAAATTAAGAAGTGAGGTGAGGAAGCTGATTTCACCTACTACACGTCAGCAGCGCCATAAAAGGGCTTACTTTGTCCAGGAATCAAATGTTTATGGAGACAAAGCCAATGTAGCATCTGAGAATGACACTAAAAGTTATACTCAAGCTGCACAATCAATGCTAAATTCAATGCTGAAAACTGATTTGCAACAGTTCCTTCTAAGTCTGTAATGCATTTACTTTTCTAAGCGTGGACAGTTCTCAAATTTTGTTGCCAGACACAACAAGAAACTTGATGCCAATATTTTTACTTTGAGAGTATAGAATAATAACCCAAATGGACAACACAACCTACTTATTCTGTAAAATACCATGGGCTGACACATTGGTTTGAGAGTGTTACATGTTACCGCCCGTTCCCATCGCACATTAGAAGTAAACCTGTTACAGTGTGGGTGATAACCACACAGTTGTATTCCCCAACCTTTACAGTAAGAAAAGGACAACAGTTTAGGCTGGTACCTTCAACAGAAATTTTTCTGCATCTCCTCTTTGCATCCCTCCAAAAGTTCAGATTAGGTTTCTATGTGACAAAGAACTGATGCGAAGCCCTATTTTACTGCACCCAGTTTTTCTATTTGGTTTTGCTAGACTTGGCTAAACTGCTTTTTGCCTTCTCTTGATCTCCCAGGATGCAGCAGCCCTTGCCAAAAATAATTTTCCTTCACGATTCCCTTGCAGAGGTTTGCACTGTTTTAATGCTGTAGCATCACATATCCTTTTAATCCCTGCCTACACATTTTAACATTTCAAACACATGATTATTTATAAGCAAAATGCCACCAGGGCTTTGGTGAGGTAAAGTGGTTTAGTGGGGACTGAAACTGGGGAAGGGGGAGAGGGGAGGGTGAGTCATCATTCTGTGTTTTTAATCCTCCACTCCTCCTCTAATCGGGCTTTGTTATTAGCAGTAGCATTTACTCACTTTGAGCAGGGCCAAGACAGCAAACAAGTCCTCTGAATTTGAAAGCCAAACAATTCCAACTCCTAATTCAGCCATGCACGCCTGCTCCAGGCTGTTCAATGCCTTGAGACCCCTTTTTGTAGCCCAGCCTTTTGCCTCCTTTAAGTGCCAACTCATCGACAGCCTTTGGCTAGGGTTTTGTGCATTCCCACCTGCTCCTGCAAGAGGGAGAACAGACTGGGATGGAGTGACGCCATCCTTAAGTTTTGTGTTGTATTCAGGGCTGGGCATTGCCACACCGAACGGAGCAAACAGGTTACAAAAACTGTTTCCACAGACAAAGCAAGGCACTTGACAATCACCACCACTCCAACTAAAATACCATTTGGAAACAAGTTGCACTGCACACTGAAGGGGAGACAGCACTTGTTCAAAATCTCCTCTCCCTTTCAGTCGTTGCTCAATAGAGCAGCAAAAAATTTGTCCTCCAGCCCAATTATACCACTCTGCTGATGCTGTAACAAAAGGAGAGAGAGCCATGACAGAAATAATAAGATAACCTGCATCTCTAATGGAAGCAACAGCAGGAGGTAGAAGAATTAATTTCTATCACACACCATTTTTCTTTCTACTTTAAGCACCCTCTCCCTCTTTAAAAACTCCTTCTATACACACCTCCCTGGAAAAAATAAAAATCTCTGGAGACTGATCCTCCCAAGACTATAAGACTATCTATCTATACCTCATACTTTTTCCAGCTCCACTGAGAAGTAACTGTGCCTTAAGGTATGAGAGCTGGGCAGTGCAGGGGCCTGAGCCCAGCCTGGGAATTGACAGCATGTAGGTTCCTGCTCTAGGCTTTTTAGGGCTCCTTAAGTTTGGAAAAAGTCTTGTAAGTGTGGATGCCTCAGGTTCAGCTGCCATACCTGCTGCCCATGTTTCTGCACCAAAATACTTGCACTCAGTTTCAAAAGAGTGAGTACTCTGGAGTTCTAAGTATAATTTAGGACAACTAAGAATATGAAGAACCTTTGAGAATTAAACTACTTATTTCAGTAAATTAACTAGGTAGCAACTGTGAAAATGCTGATGTTAGACAGTATTTTGCTTCCTGGGCTATAAATGGATATAATTTTTACTTACCTGACAGGTGTGTCATGAGAATTAGCTAATATTGACACTTTGATCTCTAAAATGCTTTGCCAAGTATTAATTAAGGAAGGACCATTTTGCATTTTAAAATACCACGCATTTTGAAGCTGAATTTGTCTCCATCCCTCTCCTAAAATGGTAAAGAATCTACTGTTTGTTTTTCTACATATTCCCCAGGAGATCATTTCAGAGAAACATGAGAAAGGAAGATTGACATGCGGGTCTGTGTTTCAAGGAGGATGAATAAATACCTCTAAATAAATAGCTTTTATTTATTTAGCTTGCTAGCTAAACACAAGCTTGATAGCTTGTGTTTTGTTGCAAGAATCTTCTCTCCTGTGGGTCTTGTAGCCAGACCTGTAGACTTAGTCAAGTGTTACTGCATTAGGGAGAAAGGTCACTCATAACCTCCAATAAACCACATTTTTATAACTAACCTACAAGGTTTTTTTAGAAGGCAAGTCTCAAAGTGAAGTATGAGAAGTACATAGCATGTTTCAGATATTCATGAATATAAACCCAGATTAGAGTTTGGCCTCATTTCTCTATAGAGAGAAAGGTGCCAACATATGGGCAAAACTCTATTACAGTTCATCTGCAGCTAGTGATATGAAATATGTACGAAGCTGTGCAATGCTTTTGTTAGATGGGTCACCCTGTGGGCTTCTGCCAGAGAAAAATGGAGAGCCAAGGCTTGCCTGTGGAGCCAGCTCTGTCCTAGTGACTCCGTGCTCAATAAGGGCAGGATCAGGGCAGGGCTTTCACCGTGGGCACTCTTATTGCAAAGATCTAGCAGCAAAGGCAAGACAATTGGCCCTTACATAACCCAAATGAATATAAACCCAGATTAGAGGGAAATAAAAGATTGTATTTGATAGCATGTGAGAAAACAACAACATAAATAAGTCTCCAAATAAGCTGCTCTACACACCCTGGAGAAATCATTATGCAGGGCTTTCCTGTGGTTGTTACTGCTGCTGGTTACAGCCTGACCTGATGTCACAGGCTACTCATGCTGGTAGTGCAGAGCTGTCCTCTCTCCTGGAGCTGAAGTGTTCTCCTTAAAGTTAGCCAGACAACATAGGGAAGACAGGGACGGAGGGAAAGAAAAAGAAGACAGGACATAGGTACTGGAAGAAATGCCAGAAATCACATGCATGAAGACAGATGCAACCCATGTGTAGTGCCCTTGAATGCCCTTCAGGGTCTCAGTGTCACAGTGGCAGAAATTCTGTGGGAACATTTTGCAATGCCACATTCTTGCCCACTGCCCAAGGCATGCAGAAGATACAGTACAATTTTTACCTGTTTTTGGTGACTTAAGTCTTATGGATCTAAAGATGTGTCTTAGAGGTGATTTTGGGGACTAAAGTCTGATTGATTGTCATATCTAGAAGTAAAGGTCCTTATGTGACTCCTTCATGATAGTCTCTATAATGGGAGAGTTTTTCCCCTGTTTCCCTGCTTCATTTCATGCACAGCATAGACATTACTTAATGAACTAGTAACTCCAAATATTTATTTTTCTCCTTATTATCAAGTGTGCCTCTATGCTTTATTTACCACATTGTGCAAATGTTGCTGAGAATTATTTACAACATTCACAATATAGGAGCCAAGCTCTTACAAATGATAATTGATTTTACAATAGCCAGCTGGATCCTGAAACTAAGGTGGACATTTTTGAGATGGACACTGGTTTTGAAAAAATATTTTATCATTCTAGAAGTCTAAAAAGCATTTCTGTAGACCTTCCAGGAAGAACCTGTCTACCAGCCAGCAGAGCTTAGTGACAGCATATGACATGATGTGGTCCTCACCCTTCACAAGGGTGTTTGAGTCAGGCTATTTACGATGCCAGTGCACACATTTTACATAAAAAATACTGCTGAGAACAGTAAAAAACCAGTCAGTTCTACATTAAGAACTAGTTCCTGGGATTGCAGATTACAAAATGTGCAGTGAGAACCTAATTTTGGTATCTAATCAGGAATGAGTGTTCTTCCCCTCATCCTGTGCACTCTCTTGCCTGTGCTCTTCTTGATGATGCCTGCTCCTGATTCCCTAAGGTACACACTCCCCTTCCTCCTCCTTGCAGTCACTGCCTCAAGATTATTTTGATGTATCATCAGCATAATTCAATAAAATTGGCTGTTCATCATCTCTACCAGTGCGTTTTATGTTTTTCCTAGCCTTTCCTTATTTTTTAAGTGGAACAAACCCTTCACTCTCTCAATTTCTTTTCACCTCTTTATCAGGTAGAGAAACAGAGCAAGCCAACATTTCACTGGATTTATCCAGCATCCCAGCTTGATCTTTCATCTCTTTGAAAGGTCAGTCCAGAATTTCATTGGATGAGAATAAGGAAGAGCAAGGTTATTCCACTTTCTGGCTTTATGGGTAACCAAAGCCAAAATCCTACCAGTTATCCTGACAAACCATTTTGATGTATTCAAGATCAAGTTTCATTTAATTTTCAATTTTGACTAAACCAGAAATTTTAAATTAATATTTCTAGATATGCTACACATCAAAATGGATGATTGTAAGAGGAGGTGCTGGATTTCACAGTTTCAGGGCTCTACCTCCAGTTTGTGAGTGGCTGCAGGTAAAACCACTGCTCCTCTTGGCTCTCATTAGGTCCTCTGATCCCTCCTTTCAGCTCTGCTGTCTTTATATATGAGAATATCTTCATAGCCACTTTTGAGATACAAAACTAAAAGTGCATATGAAAAGGTATGTTCTTCTCTCCACAAAAACTTGTTTATTTGGTATTACTGCAAAAATCCCAGCCAATGTGCAGCCAATTAATTTTTGAAAACTATTGAAGTTTAGAAGAATAAATCTCTAATTTTAATGTCAGGTACCTGTAAGAGCCAGATCAAAAAGAAGGTTTACATTTAGGAGCTCAGACTACATTTGCACAAAATTAAAATATCAGAAAAAAACCATTTACTGGAAATCTTATTTATTTTTACATGAAGGACAAAATGCTAGCATCCATCTCTGCAGCAGGATGTGTTTATTCCTCTGTCAGTTTCAGGATCAGCTAATAATCACATTGTCAATATTATTCTATTCAGCTTCCTGAAATACAGCTCTACTTCATGTCTTTTAGTTGTTTCCACATACATACATGAAACGACATTTTAACTGGGCAGATAGCTCTTGTAGTTCAACCAACACTCAAATGGTGCTCTCCTGCTAAACAGGCCCTTAAAAACTACAAAGAAGAAACCAACGATATTCTGCTTATTTCACAAAAAATGAGAACTAAAGATAACCCTTCCAAAGTTTCCCAGAAATAACAGTTGAAGACTGAGTGGTGAGAAAAACGTGAAAGCAACTGACAAAAAACTTTTACATGTACAAACTTGTCACATGCATGGGATAGTTCAAGTAGTGTCATTGGCCTGAACAGGGTCATTTAAAATGTACTTTTAGGATCTTAAAGGAACTAAAGTGACTGGTCACAGTAAATGACTTCAAAATGCATTGTTTTGCTCAATACACATCAGAAGGTTTTAAGGACTTGACTTTATACCTTATAAGCCTACATACATTTCAAGCTCGGCCAGATACTAGTAATGGAAAGAATCAATGCACAGCCCAGTCTGTAAATCTTTAACTTAGGGTACAATGTTGTCAAATCTGAGGATCTTCATTTCAAGCGACATCATTTCATCAGCAGATGACTCTATATAAACCAGACAGCACTTTGCATTGCTGTATGCAGCTCCTGCAGTTTTCACTACTACTGGTCAGCCAGTAATTATTGAAGACAAGTTTGTAAAACCTGAAAGGCTAGAATTACAACTGTCCCAGCTTGTTAGACATTTAAGACATAATCACTGTCCTGTTTAACATCTAAGTCATTAATTCTATACTTTATTCAGCATTTGGAAAGGCTTAGTTGACTGCTTCCAAGCTCATCAGTCAGGCTCTGGGAAAAGGAAGGTGAGATCGTGGGAAAAATGTAATATGAAAAAACACTGGAAGGAATCCGTGGTAGCTGGAAGTTCCTGACTGTCACTGCCCTGCACATCAGAGCCTCACAAAACCTCCTGGGGTACGACGTGCAGAGACACAGCTTTGCCTCATACACAAATATATACATACAAATACACATGTGCAGGTACAGTTAGGGGGTTCACATTATTATGAAATACAGCTAAGGAAAGCAATTACTTTAGGAAAAATAATGGGGTATTCACCAGCAAAGTAACAGTTTCAAAAGGTTCTAGAAAATGAACCAAAGCTCTTATTGTTAGAGAACCATTGACTGCAGGTTTGAAAAAGTGACCTCAAGTGAGCAATGTTGCACTTAGCCTGGAACTTGCAGCTGCTATATTTCACTCTAAATTGAATTGCCAATCTACAGTGCAATCTTTATTTACTATAATCTCAGATCTTTGGGGCAAGTATACAAAAAAATACTTTATACGGGCTGCATTATTCCAAGTTAGACTAAATTCCTCTGGAAATAGAAAATATGTCTGCATTACTGAATTTAAGAATCCCTGTGGGTATTTATATGGGAGTAGTGTTTTTTTATCTTTTTAAGGGTGCTTTGTGACAACTTCATGTTATCATTTTTCCTGCAAATAGTTCTTAAGCATGCAAGTGACTAATAGCACATGGCCCCATTAAAAGCTTTTAGGTACATGTAAGATGTAAGCCCAAAGACCCACATAATAGATATTCTATACCTCACACACATGCACAGAGGTCAGATGCTCCATTCTCACCATAATAAAAGTGGCTGCCAATTTAGCATGACTTATATCACCAATGTCAATTGTTTGTAAACATAAATAATTGACACATGCTGTGAAATACTTACATTCACTTTTCCACTAAGTCTTCTTCACTATAATCAAGTTATTTTCCAGGACAGTTTAATCTTCTTACTAAATAAAAGAAGGCAACAATTAAAAATATATTCACATGCATTAAGCTATGTTTAAGCACATTAAATTTATGAACTTTAAAATATTGATTTAAGATCATCTATAGTGCAATATAAACTTGTAATTTGTTTATATACAGTCAGTTTTATGACATTTTAAACACAACTTTATCACAGCATAACTTTCCATCCTGAAGCTAAATGGGGCAATGTTCTGTATTTCAATAGCTGCTCGGATAATAAATGAGATGGACAGTTGCTCACAGATGTACAACTAATTACTGAAGAACTGAGACCTTAACTGATGTATTACCAGAGAGAATGCCTAGCATTACAGATGGGTTATTGTATGAGTTAGTACTCCTCTAGCTAGAGCTTGAACATGCTCTGACCAGTGGCAGTACTTGCCATGTCCCATGACCAAACATTTAACAATGGAAGAGAAACGGTGTCTGTCCCTTTAGGGAAGGATAAAATACCATCAGCTATTTTTTAACATCACTGTATATGACAAAAAGTGATAAAAATGTAGATTGTTCAACGTATATGTGAAGATGACAACTGTCCTCAAAAAAATATCCCGGGCTATAGACATAGTGAATGCTGTATCCCTCATCCTATTCCTTACAGATTTATTTCTCAGTTGCTTTTAGCAAAACATGTGATGCACAATCAAACAGTTTGCAGCACAAGCCAACACATGCACTAAAAGACCACTGCATGGCAGTTCCCAGGGAAGAGAGACACAAACACCTGGCAAACTCCACCACCTTTTCTCCAAAGCCATCTCACCTCAACTGAACATGACTTTGAGACTCATGTAACACTGGCTTTCAGGAAAGTAAGACACAAACATCAGCAGGACTATTATTTTCCCTTCAAATTTCTTGAGGCTGCCCAGTCCTAAACCAAATTTATCCTGCTAATGTTCCACGGGATTTAATTTCCAGTGTTCATACACTATATCTAGCTGCTTTGGGAAGATGTTCTTTAAGAGTGTGTATATTCATCTCTTTGCAGGGAAAAGCTGTTTGAGGGAACAACCCTCACTGAGTACACGATGAACATGGATGCTCAGCAAAATTGTGAGATGAGGGATATGGGAGAAGAGCTGGGTGAGATATTTAAACCACAGTTGCATGATACAGCCTAACTGGAGAACGTAGGATTCGATGGAGGAAGGTCGTAGGAGAGAAGTGTAAGTAAAGCAGCCAACCCAAGAGAAAAACAGACAAAAAAATTAGACTGCCGGACCAAGGTAAAGGGCAGATTTCTTTCTATGTCTCACCAACAACAGGAAAAACAGATCTGGTGCAACTTAAATGTGTAAAGGAAAAGAAAATTCAGAAGTAAAAGGAAGTGCAAAGGAATGTGAACCATCATCATCCTGTCAACAGCCAAGAAGGAAGGAGGTGGAGGTAGTCAGCAAGGAAACAAGACTTGATCCTGCTGAGACGTTTGCTTTATATATCTGTGTTGTCTCCTTCCTTACGAGCATTTTTGCAAGCATTGCTGAACAGTAATTTAGGCACATCTTGCACAGTTGGTTCACCTCCCAGCTTCATAGATGCCAGAACTGAAGTGCATGGGAATTAGTATTTGGCTGAGCCTGGAAAAGTAATCAAATGCTGTCAACCCTAACTGTTATATCCAGCCAGCTATACCCCGAATAATAAAGGTATTAGTAAAGGTATCCCTTGCTAAAAACATCAGAAATGTATTTATTGAGAAAACAGGTTCAGCAGTAACCCAGGACCTGGCACAGAATCACCTAACTACTTATGTGGCAGTTCTCACATGGATACACGAGGCATTTCAGTCTGTAGTTGGTAATCAGCTGTGCCAGAGAATGATGCTACCAAACTGTATTCAATTTGCTGTATTATAAAATTGGAAGCCTTTTTTGTAACAGGCTTGGGACACAAGC
This sequence comes from Daphoenositta chrysoptera, assembly GCA_013397915.1. Lineage (NCBI taxonomy): Eukaryota > Metazoa > Chordata > Aves > Passeriformes > Daphoenositta > Daphoenositta chrysoptera. The sequence goes on from VZRO01003725.1 coordinate 304,137, forward strand.
CAGGAATCTCGCTCACTGTCTCCCTATGTATTCAGACTGAGTCATCAGATTTTCCAGGTTTCTCCACTCAAATGGCACACTGCTTTGGATGGACACAGGTGGTACCATCTGCCACAAGGCTTCTTGGGTTTGTTTGGTTTTGTTTCTTCCTTCTACCTCCTGCTCATAGCACAACAGCTCTTTTTCAGTATCTTATGCTGGAACTGGTCTTTGATGGTATGGGTTTGGCCAGCCAGCCAGCCAAAATGGACTGCTTGAGCTAAAGGAACTTCAACATATATTGCTAGCACAGGTCCTCTAACAGCTAGAGGCACTTGCAGACTGACCTGAAGCTAAAAGTACTTGGACAGCACAGGGAAATTGTTCTTTAAAGCTGACAGAAATCATGAGCACCAACAGAGCAAGTGGGTAGGGGGATGCTCACACAAACTAACTTCAGTCTAACAAGGCTAATCTTCCTGTTTCTCCTCTATCCACTGCCTTGACAGACAGAGTCCTGCCATGGATTGCCTTCTGGATTAGGAATCAATCTTTCCTGAACTGCTTTTCAGAGAGGACTCCCTCTTCCCTCCATAACCCACAGAAGACAGCAAGAGATTAGACTACTTTTAGCTTTTATCCTGTCCTAATCTGAACTAGCTTAATTGCTCCCACCTTTCACGGTGAGACAATTTCTGCCTTTCAAATCAAAATACACCTTTAGGGGGAAAGAATGAAGACCACCTTGTATGGTTCATGCAGTTAAAACCATCAGGAGGATCAATGACCCCGTGGAAACAGGACAACCATGAAACAACTCCCCATCCTGCAAGTGCCCTCTCCCTCATGAGGCAACTGCACCTCTGTATTCAAGGTCAAGGTCTCAGATACCATCATTTCAAATAGATAATAAACTCAGGCTGATTCGTTGTGTCCAAGTGCAAAATTTGCAAGTAGGTAACATGGTGCCCTGGCACTGCAACTGCCAGGGAGATAATGGCTTCTGAAAACAGCAAGGAACAAAGCGTGACACGCATTCTGCAGTGCCTAAAGCTGATGCTGCTGTAAGTACGAGTAAGAACATACTCAGTTCCTTTTCCTTTTTTTTTTTTTTCAGTGTTTGCTTCTAGAGCTAAAAACAGATCATAAGCCACTTTTCTTTGAGGAAGGCTTTTGTTTGTTTGTTAAAAAGGGCAGGCACTGGGTCAGGGATAGAAAGCTGTGCTATCCGGTTCCCAGACACAAACCTTATTCCCCTGAGCCTTCAGCTATATGTAACATATGGAGCAGATACTTTTCATATAGACTTTTACATGCCCATGGAACTTTTATCCGGCTGTTGAGCTAACAAGCACAGTGCCCTTGACAGGATGGAGCACATAGGATAAAACTACGTACTGCTTTTTGAGCTTAATTTTGAGAATGGATCTTCACATTTCAGTGTTGGGAAGGCGACATTACAACACTGAGACCATGTCCATATGGAAACAGGATATAGAACTTAACATTAAAAACTTTAGGGTGATATCAAACGTGAACCTAATACTCTAAACATTGTAGTGTATTTACATCTCTAATTAACCCAGTATCACACTACTACACTCCTATATCTGGCCAATGCATTATCTTCCCTCACCTTTGATTCTCTAGCTAACATGACTCTTGGTCACCTCCGCTCTGCCCTCTCCACCTCCTTGACCACAGACACCAGATTCCACTTCTAGCACATGAGCCCCTGAGTTTTATTACTGACTTCCTTTTTCCTCAGCTAGGCTTACTGCTAGTCTCTTGGCTGTCTCTAGACTTTTTCAGAATGTGAGGACACTGACTTTTTTTTCTGAAGCCTCTCCCTTTATTTTGAGAGCAAATGGAGCCAAGGCCAGCCACTGTGACACACCACCTCCATGCAAGGGACCGATTTGTGCAACCTGGTGGTCTCCCAGTGAGCATCACCTAGTGCAGGGGACAGGAGACAGGTCAGCATTACACAGCAGAACAATGTTTACTCTTAGCTTTCCAGGAATTCAACATGATACTGGCACAGCCAAATTTTTAATTACCCAGTGTCCTGGTTTTATCCAGGACAGAGTTAATTTTTTTTGCAGTAGCTGTGAGGGGACAGAGCTTGGAGCTGTTGTTATTCTATACCATCCACATCATCACTGGAGTAGGGTGGGGTGGGGGGGGGAAATAAGGGAACTCTACTTCTGGGAAGAAAAGTGTGGCTTTGGGTCACACAGAAGAGTGGCAGGTTGGCTATTGTTCATTTTCTCAGGGTTGCACCATGCCAGGTTGGTTGGTGAGCATTTATTTGCATGTAAATCACCCTTCTTTTGTATACTTTTGTTATTAATATTGTTGCTCTAACTGTTCATTTTTGTATCTCATTCCTGTCTCCAGTAAATTGTTTCTTATCTCAACCTACTGTAATTTTCCCCTTTTTGTGTCTCCAATTCTCAACTCCATCCCCAAAGTGGGAAGGGGAAAGAAGGTGGGGGGAGCAAGTGAGTGGTTGTTTGGTTTGGGAAGAGTCTTGGGGGCATGAGGAACACTTATCTGGGGAGTGCTGTTCCATTCCTAAACCATGACACCCAGAATTCAAAATTAACCAAAGCTCACAAGTTCAGTTTTCCCTTCACTTTCCTACTCCTTCAAAGTCCTAAAATGATATTACTGTTTCCATCTGTTCTCAGTTCTCATACAGTCCTCCTTTTCTTTGATCCTTTAGCCTCTGTGGGACAGGGAAGAGAAGAGGCATAGAAACATATGGGAAAATGAAGTAGACTGCCATCTGTGTTTGTGCTGACCCTAAAAACCAGTATAAACAGACCAGTTAAACTAGTTTGCATTCACCAGCAGTTTTCAAAGTACTGAAGTAGCTCAATCATTTCAAAATACCAGTAAGCATTTCACTGACAAGAATTGTCAGGAATCCTGTGTTATTCTGGTGTTATACAGACTTACAGGTAGCTCTGTGCTTGCCATGAAATATTCTATAGCTACTGCTGTGGTTTAAAACAACCCCAGCAACAACAATCATCCCCTCTTCACAACACAGCTGATAACTACTAACTGAAGAACACAAAAATTCACCAAAATTGTTCTACGAACATTACTGTTCAATCAAGGTAAATGGTGCGACATCCAAGGACACTGCTTCAGAGCCTCACACCTCAAAAAAGAAAATCAGTATCTGTTATATTACATTCTCCCTTTCATCTTCATGTCATTGAAGGCATTCCACAGGCAGTTTTACTTCTGACAGCACTGATTTTCAATCAATCTGCTCTGGCCTGGATTTGAAATAGGATACTACATGAAATTGGATCCCAGTAGCCTCAAACATGCCCAGGCTTGCACAGGAGGTTAAACAAAAAGAAGGGCTTTTTTAAACACAGGGTGCTAGTAAAACTGATTTTAAAGTGCCCTTTCATTTCTCTCAACTGGAAATAATATATTACCTCTATAAAAACTTTTATACCAAGTTCCTGAAATTCTTTATTTATACAATGCCATTGGTGCACACCTCACCTTAGAAATACTCATTTTAATAGTCAACCAAAGTGATACAAACCACCAAAGTAAATAAGACTACTTTAAAATTGGCTTCACTATCTTTCCCCATACATCTGCCAAGCTAAGGCCCAGTCCTGCAGTCTCTTTCATCATGTAGTCAGTACTCACACAAGAATTTGAAGGTTTACTCCCTGAATTACAGAATGCAGCCTGTCTTACTGGAAAAAGGAGCAGGCATGACAGTGGGAGTGTGAAAAAGGAGAGGAAAAAATGTGAAGTGTAGGAAGGTAAAAAGGAGCAAAGATTGTTAAATGGGGAATGTGGCACAGATAAGAGAGAATAAGAGACATAAGGAGAGAGCAGCAAATGATGGTGTAGAATACAAGAAGAAAGGCATAAAAGAATGAAAAGCTTATCCTGAGCACTCTAGGGCTTTAAATGCATTTGTGTGACATTGAACAGACAAGAAAGTACAGGAAGAAGTGGAGAGATGAGAATTTTATTTTTAATTTTATTTAAAAAGTAAAAATCACCCAAAGTTTACTTCCCACTCCTTTGTCATCCTGCACTGAGATGTTTGTTCCTCTGAAACGGGGTATGAGAGGATGTGAGGACTGTTGGCATGGTGAGCCAGGCAAGCCTCGCCTGAGACCAGCTGGATGGATCAGTGAAGTTTCTGGTGTCTTCTCTGACAGTGACTGATTTTTCCCATGATATCCCATTGCACTGCAATTTTTATTCTTCTATTTGTTTCTAAAAGTGTAAAAAGGAACCACTACAAAGCCTGGCTGGAAGCTTGAGTAAAATTTCATCTTCCACACTGAGAAATGTATAAAAATCACAACCTTCTCATTAATACAACAGTGGCTTGGCTGTGCCTCTTGCTGGACAGATCAGAAAGCATCACAGCAATCCAACGTTATAACACCAGGAATGTCTCATTTGTCCATCAAACCCATGATCAAGGTGAATCTCTGCCTAATTACAAGCAATATAAAAGCACTTCCCTCCTTCAAATCAGGCAGAAGGGCTCTTCTCATCTTCAGTGCCTCTCAGAGAATCAGCCTGACTGCCTCCACACTCTCCCTTGCTTCCTCTGTGACCTGTCTTCCTAATCTGGAATCCTTCAGAGCTGGGAACTGGACCCCCTGCCTTGATTCCCATCATCTGCACTGATTTATGTCAGCAAGCCAGGCCAGCTGGCCGCCTGCACACCCGAACAGCCCATACACCCTGATACTGTGCACTCAAGAAAAAAAAAACAAACAAAAAAACCCCTGCAACAAACCACCACCCTGCCCAAAGCAAAAAAGCACAACAGTTTAGCTTGGCTTGGCCTGCCAGGTTAAAACTTGCTCTCTCCTTGTGAGCTAATCTACCTGCTGCTGCTGGGCACAGACACTTCCCGGGCTGTAGCTGCTCTCCTGGAGGGTGAACCCCTCTTCTGCAAAGATTTCAAAGGTATTTCTAGGCTGGGGAAAGGGTACAGGCTACTGTTTCTTACTTCACTAGGAAAGATACATATGTTGACACTTATTTGAAAAAGAAACCATTCCAAAGAGCGATAGGAGCTGGCTCGGGCTGATACCGCCCTATCTTGCCGAGCGAGTCACAGCGGGTTCTGTAATCGCGGCAGTGCCAGCACCGAGTCACCCCCACCCCCCTCCACGGACCTTAACCTGCCCGCTGCTCCCGCGCAGAGGACGCATCTGAAGGTATTGACAGGGAATGGCTGGGCAAACCCCCAGCTGGTCCGATGGTTCAACCCATTTCAGTTCTTCCCTTACTACCAACCACCTTTATTTATCTCTTTGTTTGGTTTTTGGTGTGGTTTTTTGAAATTTTTTTTGTTTCTTTCTTAGGTGTGGTAGGTTGCTTTTTTTTTTTTTTTGGGTTTTTTTGGTTTTTTTTTGTTTTTCCCCTTTTCCCCCATAAAATTTCTTTCTTTCATACTTACATAGGGCATGAGCTACGGGAATAAGTTCTCTTTCAGTTCAAGCACTTTTTTTCCCTCTGGCAGAGCTAACCGCGTTTGGATGCACACGAAGGGAAAGGCAATATTTATAAAGGAAGTTCCCACACTTCCTCTTCAAACAAATCACTTCTGGCTGGTTTTCCAATTACAGACCTACCGTAACAAGGGGGTGGAGGAATAAAAAAACATTGGATATATTATTTCCTTTTAAAGTCACTTCCTTTTGAAAAGCAAGCTTCCAGAGAGGAAGGAGTTAAGCACTCAGGACAAACTGTCAAGTTTTCAGTAACTAATTTACTCTTCCTGTAGGCCTGGAGGAAATCCACATCTGCCACAAATATTCCTTGCTCATTTCAATACTAGTCGTTGTGAAATGGATTTTAATGGCCAAGCACAGCCATCCAAACCGCAGCTGCAATTAAAGCCGCTGAAACCGGCTCCACAGCAGGCTGGGGAGTGCCCCGTGCCCTGTCTTGGGGCAGAAGCCGCGGCACAGGCTGGCAGGGTGGCAGGGATACGGCGGTGCCAGGACACCGCGGCCTCATCCTTGTGCCAGCACTCGGCGTTTCTGTGGGAGGGCGGGTCCTGCTCGCTGGGACACAGGCGATGTGCAGCGGCGATGGACAGCGGGCCAGGGGCGCCCCGCGGCCGGGGCGGGAGCTGCCTGTGCCGGCAGTGAGCGCGCACCAGCGGGGCCTCCGCGGGCAGCGCTGCGTCCCTCTGGAGGCGTTGGCTCTCGCCCAGTGCTCATCCCATGCCCTGCTCCATGGGGTATAGAGCTCTACCACCCCAAACCCACGTGTTTGTAGCGCTAGAGCGTTAAAAACCTCTTCATTCATGGGCAAGCTGTATTCAACAAGCTAATTTCCCTCCGCACAGAGTAGCTAAAGTTGGCAACACTAGCATAGGAAGTAAAGATTTTTCTGACAATTCACAATAAATCAGCTTCCTATTTGAACTGACATACCTTAATTTCTTCTGCAGTGAATCAAACTACTAGTCTACCTGAAAGACTGGTAGTCCCCTGGTATTGAAATCTGTATTAGATCCATACCCAGCAAAGGAAAAATAAAGTTTTCCCGAAACTCTTATCCAAAGCGTGGGAGGATGGAAAATAAGATCAGCATACCTTGCTGAAAATAGTTCTTGAGATAAAAGATATGATTGCTCTGGCACTGACGTCTCCCTCCTCCTTCCCTCCTCTCCTCAGTCACAGTGAGGTGCAAATGCCTTAGGAAACTCCCTGTCCCTACTATGCACTTTTTTTCATGTTTAATCTTAGATTAGAACACAATTGGATTTGGACTTGATTAACCTCTCATGCAAAAAAATTCCCACACCTTTGAGTTACTAATTTCATTTGATAACAGCTGCAGTAAACTAGCTTCATATTTCTGGAGTTAAATCACTGCTAAAGTCTGTTTTCTGGTGCCAGCTGCTCAAAATAAGGCAAAAAACCTTCCCAAAACAATTATATTTAAATTATTAATTAACACCACATGGAATATTATGATTAAAATCAATTAGTTTATGCAAAGGTATCTACAAACCTGAAACATAGTAACAGTGAAAGAGATTCTTCATTTGATGAATAATTAATACAGCTTTTCATTTGTTTCACCTCATATGCCAAGTAGCACTAAAGGGAAGTCATTAATGCAAGTGGATCACAGAGGTAACAACAGCAATCATTGCACATTTATAGTCCCTAAACTGTTTCAGTGAGAAGTTTGCAGGACCAAAAATACTCCTGCAATATCAGGTTCAGAACAGACTAAAATACAGTTTTGACAATCTGAATGAAAAAATAAAGAAAAGCAGAACTGCCTCCTCAGCTTGTTTGCTGTAGTTAAGCAGCAAGATCTGCCATCAGCTGAAAGAAGTTAGGTCCTCTGAAACCTGTTTTCAGACCTGTAAAATTCATGAAAGTGGCTCGTCTCACTGCCCTCCCATTTCTGGAAGCAAAACATGGTTTGGCCAATTATCCCCACGTTTTTACTGTGAAGGCATGTGATTTTATACCCACACACATACTGTTTCCTGTCAGGCACCAAAAGAAGCATTTTTCTAGTCTGGCCTGCTCCAGGTTTCTTGGAAAAGCACAACACTTTAGGAAACAGTGGATTTTGGTAAACAGTACTCATATTTCCTGGGGATTACCAGAACTACATACCTCTTATTGAAATGTGCTCCAGTGACATGAGATGATGTCAACGGAAGAATAGCATAAATCATTAATTGCTGCAAAACGAAAGGCTTAGCATGTGTTAATTTATAGCATTCCTTAACTTGATTATTTGGGTTGGAATCAGCAAGCAGTTGCCATTATGCCACTGGTCTGACACCACTCTGCTTTCATCCTACTTAACCATTTATCTCCAGATAAGCCTTTACACCATTAAAAAAAAAAAAAAGTTGGATTTGTACATGTTTGTTTTTATTTTCAAAATTACTCAGTGTCTCTCCAGAGAAATGTCAGAGATTAAAAAAGTATCTGCGGTGGGAGAACACTCATTGCCATTTAAATGTTGAATTACAGCAGAGCACTAAGAAATGACGTAGGTGTTTGATCAAAGAGCTTCCTGCATGCTCTGTTAACAGCTCCTCTGTGTGAGGCAACAATGGGGGTATTTTCACACTGTGCAAACAATAACTTTGCAACACATTCCTGCTCCAAACAGGAGGCTCCCCTGCTTCCCTCAATACACAACATACCTTCTCCTTCCTCATTACATTACTTTCGCCCTTTTTTTGTGCTTTTCCCCATAGCCTCCTATATATCCCATCAGCTGAAAACAGAGCTAATAACATTAGGCTTGAACTTCTTACCTCCTGACATTAGCAGACTCAAAAATCCAGACAAAACAAACTGTGCCATTTCTGCATTATCTGTGCACTGATTTCAGAATCCAAAACCCTTCTGGTCCTGAATGAGAAATGATATGGCTTCCTTCATGATAAACGATGCAACTGTCTCCAAACAAAGCTTATCCAACTGTGATGCAAAGACTGCCTTGCCTGGGACTGTCTTGTACTTGGAAAAAAATTCCATGAGACTCCTCTTCACCTACGTCTTAGCGTACTGGAAATGAAAGATTTTCCATTCTGTGAATGACCTGCTTTCCTTGCAGCACCTCTCCTTGCTGGGTCAAAACTTTTACACTCCTCCTAATTCCACACCCGCAACCAATATGCACTGCCACCAACCCTTTAGCACATACTTTTCATATCATTCAAACAGATGGTAGTTTGGGGATGAATTACACTTGATTTCACAGTCAGCCCGATCCCAGGCACAGTGTTATCACCACAGACAAAAGAGCCCACAGATCTGCTTCATTTGGCCATAAAGGTTTGCTCTACCTTTGCACTGATAAACTACTTAATGGACAAAACTGTGGCTTAAATATTCCCCAGACCAGGTAAACTTTTTAAAAAGCAGCACTAGCTCATTCCACTTAAAGGGAAAAATGATCTTTTGGCTGAGAAATGCCCTCTCTTCTGCTGTGTTTGGGCCCCTGTGGCTGCAGAGCTGCATGGAGGATGTGTGAACTGAAAGTGATGTCACAAAGGCAATGCCACGGTCTTATCGGCATGAAACCTATTTTGTACCCTATGTACAACATGAGCTCTTGACATATTGTGGTCTGGAACATGCCTGAATTATGTCTACGGCCATAAACTGGCCAGTTTTGATTTCTGGGTCTCAGCAATAGCCAAGTAACTAGAAACAAGTGGTTTTGCCTCTGCTTACAGAGTATCACAGTGAAACGGGATCCCGGGTGAATGTGACGATCTCCCCCTCTCCGTAAAGAAGCTGCAGTTTTTCTCAGTGTTTCCTCTCTGTAGAAAGAGTGTGCTAGGAAACCACTCGCACTGCGGGACTCACAGAACCCCACGGCAAAGCCGTCTCTAATTGGCACGCCTATCTGCCCATCTCACCCAACAAAAGAAAGCATTAATCCACATCTTCAAGAATCCAATAGGCATTTTAAGCAGAAGGTCAGGTACCTAATGGGCTGTCAAGTTCAGGCTGTCTGTCCCTCCGTCTTCCGGGCTCCCCAGGTTCCCAGGCCCTGACTGAGGGTCCCCAGGAGCTGGATACTTTGTTTTCCTGCCAGAGCGCTCGGAAGGCTGGAGCACAGGTGACTGCTTTGCAAATGTAACTTGGGATGACATATTCTGGCTTCATTGAAAGAGAAGGGAAAACAAGCAGCCAGGAAAAGGTACACAGCAAGGCTGAGAAATATACTAAGGATGCTGATTGTCGTGTAGTACTGGCATACTTCAATAGAACGGGAATATACATTCAGTAGTCTTGCATTGTGCTTTTTGATCCGAACCTCATTATGACTGCTGTAGTTTTAGGATACCTCACAGCAAGGATAACCGAGTGTAAACACTGTGTGGCATAGAGTAGTATTAAATATTATACAGAGTGTATATATATATTATTATATGTATAATACACACGAATATGTTTAGTAGTACTAAAGGTAGAGAGCATGATTGTACACATTCCCCAGCCTTTTTCAGTGCCATGAGTTATGGAGTGAGTTTGAAGACTACAGTCTGGAATGCAGAAACATTGCTACAGCTCCCAGAAATTTCCAGGAGGTACACAAAGAGGAGGGAGCCCCTTCCAGATTCTCTGGGACACAGCCCGCTGCACATACTTGCTTTTGAACAGCCTCGTAAAACCAAAACATTTTTTTCCAAACAGATCACAGGTCACGTAAGCTTCCCAAGGGATATATTGGTTACAGATGTTTTCATGTAATAAAATATTCCACTCAACTGCAGTATTTCTAACTGATAATGCTAAAACTAAATTACCCTTGTCTAATGGTTATGTCCCCAATGTACTCCTTACCATGGTAAACACTGGCTCATTTGGTACCATTTAGCCACATAAAATTAATTTTTTTATATGAGCATGCCACAAAGATAATGTATTTCAAGTTTGCAAGAATAACTTGAACTTTTCAATAATATATACTTAAAATTCACTTTTTTTTGCATATTTCTGGAATAAATTATACCTCTAAATTTCAGCATTATCATACAAATTTGCATTTAAAAGTTACCTCATTCTTTAAACATGAGTGATTCTAATAATTTTCCAAGATTTAACTCTTGAACTTGGAATATTTAAGAAAAATCACTAGATTGTCTGAATAGTATGATACTAATAATGAAACATTCAATTTGATGTCCTCTTGGCAGAGTCATTAGGAAAGGTCATTGTGATGGTATCTCTAAAATGATCGAGTAGTTTAAAAAAAATAAAAAAGGAAAAGGGGAGAAGGAGATGATTGTGTCTATTCAAAATATGTTTACAATATAGTACTAACAAGGATGGCTATAGAAAAGGAAGAAAAAAATATTTGAAAAGGAAACTTAGGTAGTCTTTGACCATAACAAGGAGCCCCCCTCAAACTAGGGAAGCTCATGCAGTTCTGTGGGACTACATCTCTATGAAAACTACCACCTCGGCATTTTTATGTAAAAGGTTAGATCATTAGGCTTGAGATATCCATTCATCACTGCTCTCCTCTTTGCATCATCACGATACTTACGCTTGGATTTCGAATAGAGGCGTTAAGAGCAATGGAACAAAGTGACTCTTGATGTCCTGTGACTGTTTCTATGTTGCCACTTCACAGTCAGTCAACCTAGCCTGATCACGGCTCAGTAAAACTGCAAACACAGCAGGGGCAGAGTATCCTCTGTGCAGGGAGACGTAAGCCACTTAGCACTACTGGCATTATATCAAAAGTAGAACCTGTCTATTTTTAAGAAAACGTGGGAGTTAGTAAAAATTGGAAGTAGGCTGTCTAGACTAGATTAAAGAAAAAGATTTCTTCAAACTCCACAATGCCATGATCCAGGTATTCTCTGCTTTAATGCTAATGTTCTGTGTTTGGTAAAATACTGTATCCTTTCCGAGCTAACTGTAGTCACCAACCTTGATAAACAATTTTTGCAGCTATCCAATTCATATGTATGCTTGTACTTGGTGAAGTAAGACATCGCTTTGTATTTCTGCAGTGGTCAAAAGCGTGCTTTAATGACGTGGTACAGAGGGAAAATACTTCTCCATCCCAACTGAAAGGATAATTCAATCTGCAGCAAATCACTTGAGGAAAAATTTAATTCAGATTGACGGAGATGCTCTCTAAACACAACGTGGCTGAACCTGACCTGAAAACACTGTTTGGAAGCAGAGGACTTTGCTTTGGTTCCAAGCAGCATGCCAGGAAAACTTTACTCAGCTGACATTTTTACCATAGTCCTGCTTATCTGCCTATCACTCTACTTCTCATCATCATATTTGATTAACTGTATATTTATTCTGAGGCTGATGTAGTAATTAAGATTGCTCCCATGCACAGGAGGCAACAATGGTTCTCTGATGGCTCCAGCATTCGGGAGGGAGGTTATGCAGCACACAAAATGCAAAGCAACAGCCCTGTTCTCATGGCTCAAGATAACATCCAGGATAGGAACAAAGCAGTGCTTTGTGACAAGTCATTTGCTTTCTGAAAAAAAGTACAATTCAGTTTTTCTAAGCAGATGCTCTCGCACAGAAAACAGAAGCCCGATCTGATGATATTTGAATTTTTTAACTGATTTAACAGTTTTTAGGGTGGTATGACTGAACAGCAGTAAGAGCAGTGATTTTTGTGCTGCAGTGAGTTGAAAACACATGAGTCTTGGAAACTCAAATTTGCCTTTCCTCTTCCCTCAAAGAGCCCTTAGCACGGTAATCTGGCCTACTGGGAAAAGGACCAGCTTCCTGGAATCAAAATCACCTGGATGCAGAAGTGGACCTGATCTGCCAGCACTGCCCCTGGGAGCTGCATTCCTGTTGAGTAGCAGAACACTGCCCATCGAGCACTGACTACCATAATCATAGCACCTTCCACGAGCTTCCCTTTTCCTTTGTTATTTTTGCTGGCTGCCAGAAAAAACCTCAGCTAGCTGACGTTACTCCCTGGGCAGAAAATCCCTATTTATTTTAGTGCATGAATAATGTGAGTAGCAGCATAGAGCACAAACAGAACAACCTAGAAGCTCATCTATGGGAGGGGATGTAAGCAAAGCAAAACTCTTGAGAGGTTCTGCAACTCCTGACTCACATATGAACATCAGCTTGCAGGGTGAAAAGTTATTATTTTAAATCCATTTTTTAGTATGTTTTGAGATATTTTTTCTTGTCCTAGTTGTTAAGGAGAACACCCAGAATGCATAGTTATCTAAAGTGTCCAACAGTCTCATTTTTCTGTTGCTTATCTTCCTCCCTTCCCCAGCCCCTTTACCTATGCAGTCAATACCATATTCAAAACCACACACTGACTCCCCTGAATTTTTTAGCTTTCAAATAAATGCCCAATTAACTCACCCTTTACTTTAAACCATTGTATGCAGCAAAATGCTCCAATTAAAAATGGAATGTCTATTAATCGAAGCCCAAAGATTCTGTTAAGTCAAGTTTCATGAATCCTAAAAATAGAAATGCATTCATAATTTTTTCCTCACTTTAATTAGGCTTTTTTTTTTTTTTTTTCTGGCTTGAATTTAAATATCCCTCTGCAGTATCTTCAACTGCATTGCAGTAGTAGGAACCCTGCACACAACACAAGAACCACAAGATGAAAGATGACTTGCCTTTTCCATTCTTTCTCTGAAAGAGGAGTGTGAAATTGAGGCATGCTTCCCACAAAACAGAAGTGTTGCAATTAAATAGAAGAAACTTCAGAAAATGGGACTCTCAGAACCAAACAAAGCTTCTGGTTGATTTGTGTATAGACAGATCTTGGTCCTTCTCTAATCTATAGTTCAAGTGATGTGGAAGAAAACAGCACTGTGGCAGTCAAGGTGAGGGTGATCTAACTAATGGTACAGCAGCCAGACTAAGGGCAAGGCAGTTCAAAGTGAGCTGAAAAATACGCTCCATGTAGCTCTTTGAATGACATTACTTATAGCAGCCACAGAATGCAAGGTCATGCTTCTTCAAATACAGGTTAAACTTGTAACGTGGTGAACTAATCCGGAAAGCAGTGACTTGAAGGATGACTCCAGGGCCGCGGCGAGCGCAACGAAAACTCTGGCAGGGATGCAGTGGCTGAGATGATGAATGAGATCTTTCAACACCTGAGCTAGGGGCGGCCACAAAGCAGAACACATCATTGTAGCACTTCAGAGGAGCATTACCAGGAGCAGACAAAGCTGAGGTTATCCAGGTCCGCTGGGTAGTAAGCAAAACAATGCTAAGCAGCAGTCACGGACCTGCTGCCTGCTTTGCCTGTGCCAGAGCCGAGCTTCCTCCTGTTGCTGCTGGCAGAAGTGGCACTGGCACAAAATGCTGCAACAGCTCCTTTCACTCCTGGCCACAGCTCTACCCCCCTTCCCTCTTCCACAGTTAGATTTACATGGCCAGATCTTCAGCACAAACTCATTCTACCCTCACTCCTGGAGCAGCAAAAAATTCAGTTTCTCTTACACTACTGAGATGCCTAGGCCTGGTTCTGTCACTTCATACAGCAATACTGAAATGATTACAAGCATACATGGCCATTTCTGGCATCCACACTGCACAAAACATGTTGACAAATTGGAAAGGATTCAGGGCAGAGCTGAAAGAAGGATTCAGAGTAAGGAAAAGATATCCTTAAGCACGAGCCAGGAGTAATTCAGTCTATTTATTTTCACAAAGAGAAAGTTCAGGATGGCTTGATCACAGTTCATAAATACTTACATTAGTGAGAGACATTTAATAAAGGGCATAACAAGACACAGAGATGAAAAATGGAACTTTGAGATAAAATTCAGGCTAAAAATGAGGGGGAAGTGTTAGACATGAATGCAATTAAGTCACTGGAACCTTTCACATTTGCATGCAGTAAATTTGCCGTCACCTAAAGTCATTAAAAAAAAAGAGATTGGATGACTTTTAAAATTGGTATTATCTAGCTCATACAGAACTTTCAGGCTAAGTAGTGAGTTTGTACAAGAGTATAATACTACTACCTGCCCAAACTAGAGGAAAACTATGTTATAAAACCCACGAGCACACATTTATTTCTTGAGTGGGCCTATAAAATCCGATTTGTTTCTTCATCTGCTTTAAATGGATGCACCAGTTTTGCTGAACCCAATCTGAACTGCTAACTTGAGCATTCTGCTGTAGATGTGATAGACAGGCAGTTTCTTTCTCTTGACACTGTGAAGAAGCAACTCCAATACCCAAGACTGAGTGCAAGTGAATGCAGTGAATTTGAAGACAAGATGCACCTGTAAGTTTTCAAGCAGCTCCTCTAATCCTAGAATCTGAAAGCACTGGCATGCTTTCCAGGGGTATTTACAAGCCACCTTGGATTGTTCCAGCATGTGGGGTCAGATGGAGGACAAGGATTTACCACGTAGAGCTCCTTGACCCTGGCCAACCCAGTTATGCTAAGCAGGACAGTATGGGAGGTATCTAACTATTTAAGCACTTTTTGGCCACAAGGTAAACAGTTTCACCAGGACTGTGACACAGAAGAACTGGGCAAAGCAGCATAGCCTGGATATGCCCAGGCTTAAGCTAGTTAAATTCCCTACCTTTGAAATCCACTGTAAAAGCACTATACAGTTTAGTTTAATAAAGGAATTAACATCCCAGAAGTGATATTATGCGATGGCAGCATTTCCTAGCAATCAGTGAGCTTTAGGAATGATGCAATTGTGTGGACAGGAGACAGACTTAAAAAAGATACATTCCCTCCTCCAGTTCAGCTCCTCTGATCAATTGTTTACAAATCCATAGTCCTTTTTTCTCTCTACCAACATGAGAGGTATTTACTGTTTTTATGATCTCAGAATGGAAAAATATTAATCAGAAACAGCAGCAATCATTCCTTTTTCTTCTCAAATCTGTGTGGTATTAAGTATAATTACAGAAATAACTGGAATGGCAGAAACAGACAATTACTGGCTTTGTACGGCTATTGGAAAAGATTATACTGTTTTTATCATGTCTCTCAAATAATGGGTATCTTCCAAGTCTACTGTCAAGAATACTGCTTGCTGCTTTAATGCTGATATGAAAATAATCTTGTAAAAATAGTGAGGGGGTCTTTCCACATACTTTCCACCAGGAAAGATTACTTAAATAAATGGTTTAACCTGCTATTGACCTAAAACTTAGTTGTATAAACCTTTTAAAAATTATTATCCATTCTGAGTAGATAAAGGTAATCTAGTGAAGTCAAGGATAACATGGGAAGTCCCTTAATGACAGCTGCATTGTCTGCAGCCTCTATTAGCATATGAATTTTCTACTGGCAAAGCATATTGAAATGAACTCTAAGAACACATGCATGTGATAACTCTTCCTCTCTGGAAAGAGACAGATACACATAAAGGAAGAGTGAAAACCTGCAAAGAGCCTCAACTATTTTTGCCCAGCTTTTCCATTATAAACATTGCTATACCTTCTTTTTAAGACCATAAGGAAGTTAAATATGGAGGTTGTGTCCACCCATACCTGAGCTACCATCATCCCAAAGCCAGTAAAAACAAGTGCATACAGCATTTGCTCCAGTTTGCTGAACAAATACTCCAACTGAGACAATTCATTGGGTATAGTTCATGTAGTATGCACTGCAGATACAAAGCATTACAGGCACCCCACTTCAGTGTGAGCAAAGAGGACAGTGTGCTCATCAAGCTTAACAAAGGCTATCTCAGGAAGGCTGACAGTGGCTTCGCCTATTAAAAAGTCCCCTATTTTTAATATCCTGTGTTTGGTGGCACTGCAAGCCACGCCTCCACTCTGTGGTGTGTAATGAGAAGAGTCTCTCGGGCATCTCAACTTTCCTCCTCTGCAATCAAGGCAGTGATGCCAGATGCAAGTTTGGAAGTCTTCAGCATTTTGTCTGACAGCATAAATGTTATGTTTTTTCATGAACAGCAGTCATCTGGTCTGCTGCATGCTTTCACCACCTGCTTACATCAGGCATGTAGGATGGGATGCTTGTGCTTCAGTGACCAAGCTGGCAAGTATCTAAAGCTTCAGCTGCTACAGGATCATCCAAACCTTTGGGTCTGTGGTTTTTTTCCCAAATAGATCACACTTCTGGCATTCCCCTTCCTCACTTTAAGGAAACATCACCTTTTCTACGGACTCAAACAACAGCATGATGGAAATGGTTAAGATGCTGTTAACATTGCAACTTCAAAGGGATGCAGCTGCCCCGGGAGGTGTTTCCTGGCCATATACCTGCCCACATACTGCAGCACTAAAGACTTACACTAAAGACCATTTTTTCCATACATGCAGATCTTTATCCCTTCTACTTCCTTTGGGACAGGTCTGTTTGTTTTTTGGTTTTTTTAAATCATCACTAAATTCATAATCTCACAGCCACACATATCTCCACTTCCTGAAGTGTTAAAAGAAGAAAACAAACAAGCTCTTGATATTTCTGTCAATAAAGACAGAGTCAGGATCAAAGAAATGAAAATGCTAATTATGGTGCACTCTGTAACACCTCTCTCCTGAGCCAAGTGCTCTGATTAAGTTAACCATCGTGCTAATTATAATAGTGTTTAGCACAGCTGGGGCCAAAGAAATGCCATCTTCTACCAGAGCATGGTTGCTGGCCTCAGAATGAGATCAAGCATATGTACTCTGTAATACAAACTTGCCTACGATTCACCGAATAATGAATTTTAAATACTCAAAAACATGTTCCGTTTCTTTTATTATTAAAAAAAAAAATTGTGGACATTTAAAAAATTGATGTGGCTTGGTTTTTTTTTTTTGTCATGAAAAAATGCTGGAGTCAGAAGCTTATTGCACAGGAATTAAGTTACCGTCTCCTAAGGGAACATACAGCAACATAACACATCTTTGCAATTTAAAGGAAAGCCCACTCTTCTGCGTTTTCTACGTCAATACCATACGGCTGTGAAGTATGCCAGTGATGAGAGAGGAAGGCCACTGTACTCTATACTTTCATTTAAAATGGAATGAAGTAGCATGCAATTACTGGCAAAGCCACCTGCCACATTTCAGCAGCACATTTGGATGGAGAATGGGGGTGATAGTACCAGTGAAAAATGTCATTGGAGTGTAAGTGAAAGTTAATCCTTCCCACCAATTCCATGGAGGAGAGAAAAATATAATAAATCAATAAATCCCTGCAGCTCAGAAAATTGTATCTTCAGTGGATGCTTACAATCCTTGTTCCACACAGCATAATTGGAAGAGATTTTTAAATGGTTATGTAGTTATAACCATATCTTTCATTCATCACTTCCCTCCTTGAAGAACTCATCAGCATTTACTGGCAGTACCTTCCGGTGCACCTGCTTGAAGGATAAGCACTACTTACCACGAAGGAGCTAAAAGGTAAGAAAATTGCCTTAGATTCAGTATTGCTCCTCAAAATGGCTGTTTTGTACTTGCTCAGTCTCCCTGAGCCTTTGAGTAGCAGCAGATGAGCAGACTGTTTTTCAACGTGAATTCAATCATTAACTCTGAATTATACAAGTCATCTAAACACAATGAGGCAACTAATGCTCCTGAGTGGATATGTACTTTCCAAAATCCAGGCGTGTTCACAGTACTCCTGTTTCACTGCACAGATACAGCAATCACTGACACCCTTATTATGGGCCACCTTCCCATTCATTTCTCATGTATTGCATTGGCTCACTTAATTATATACACACACATATATATTTTAATAAATACAGCACTGTTTTATGCAAATTGATAATCTGAATTCCTTACTGCTTTTGTAGGGTGGTAATGGCTTAAGTGAGTTTAATCCACTCTCTGGGGAGAAAGGCTAATTATTGCTCTGGTGTGGAAGGTAGAGAGGAGAGGTTCCTCAGAGGGAAAACCCAACAAATTGGCTGAGATGTTAGAGAAGGTCAAAACCTGGGAACAACATCCTTAACAGGGTGAAGACTGTGACACAATGGAGCATTATTAAACCTCTTGGGCAGGAGTCAGTGCTATTTCAGGGGTCTATGGACCCTCTAAGAGGGTTCATGATGAATTTCAGTCTGTCACATGCATTGAAGAAATATAGCAATACAGTGAAAATTAGGGCATTTTATTCCTCTACTTTTTCACTGACATCCTTGGATGCACGACCCTGTGAACAAGTATAAACCCATCTGCCTCCTGCCTTCCTGGGAGTCACAGATCCTTCTAGATGTGTCTGCTTCACTCCAGCACCCTGCTCTGCATTCCCTTGTATGGGTGAGGGAGATGGGTATGGCAGGAAAAACTGGGAGGGAAAAGTGATCTCTCATTATCTCCCAGTCCCTCCCTCTCAGCTGCTAATTAGCAATGGCC
Organism: Daphoenositta chrysoptera; assembly: GCA_013397915.1. Lineage (NCBI taxonomy): Eukaryota > Metazoa > Chordata > Aves > Passeriformes > Daphoenositta > Daphoenositta chrysoptera. The sequence goes on from VZRO01003725.1 coordinate 322,964, forward strand.
AAGCCCTGTGGAAAGTATTCCAGGGTGTAAGCAGAGACTACAACTGCCCGGTGAAGAGTCATGTACAAGACTGGTTATTTGGCACTTAGGATACTACTCACTGCTGCCCAGTTAGGGTGACAATAGTACTTTATTTTGTATATATCTTCCAATGCTTAGGTAAGCTCGAACATTAATTCTTACAGTGTGCACTTTACAGCAAATTAATTTCCACTCTATGCATGCATACATCTAGGACAGGTGGAGAAAAGATTATGCAGTAGATACTCATGTACCATGGTGATGTGCATAATAGGAAAAAATAGTGGAATAATAGAGGTAGCAGAAGACTAAATTGCATACTATAAAATATTAAGACAGATAGTTTCCTGGGAGGACTTTATATGGGCGTTTGCATTGCCTGCACCCAAAATGCTCAGGAATTACAGGTCACATCCTGCCATTACTTCTCCTATAACCCATTCCAAAGCACTAAGAACCTGTCAATAGAAAATGCAAAGCAAAGTAAACAGATCTGCTTAGCCTATTTTTGCTGAGTTTTATTACAACAGTGCCTTTTGATTGAGAAAAAAACGTTGCTGTAAAAATCAACACTGTTATATACTATCTATCTCTTTTCATAATAAAGTAATCAGAGAAGCTATTAAAGCATGGTCACCATAATATTTGGATTTGGCTGAGATTTAGAATATTAGTTACACAAACTTTAGCTCTTGAAATAATAATCAGCTAATGATATGTGCTTCACTTGGGAGTCAAACACTCAAACTAAAAGCTGATGTCTGACAAATTGAAAGTAATTTCACATTGAAGAAAATTAAATGAATTTCCCAGATGTTGCTATAAGAAGAGACTCAAGGAGGTGAAATGAAAGTCACAGCAGATGCATTCAGACACTTACCATAAAGCTCCCAAGAAGGAAATATTTTAAAATGAAGCTGTGAAAAGAGGAGAAATAAGAGGCAGGATGTTTACAATCCCACTGATAGTCTTTATCAGAGCATCTTGTGGCTCTGTGTCATTTCACAGGGAGTGGTCCACAATTTTGTATGGGAAACCCTAGGCAAACACTAGAGTGAAATCTGTCTTGTCCAAGGGTGTTGGGTAGTCAGAAAAAGCTGCCCCTCCCTTCTGAGTAAGGAGAAAGAAGATAAAAACCAAGGCCTATCTTTATTACTTTTAGTTTTCAGTACCTTGCCATGGCAGACCTCAAAGTACACCTAGGATTTGGCAATCCCAACTTCTCCCTTTAAAATAGGTTTTCCAGTACAGAGAAATATATATAATTGACTTGGGCAAATGTCAAAAGCTAGCAGCATTTTTGCATGAAAACCCTCTGGAATACCTTTCCTTCCCTTCTTACCCAATTACTGCCACTCCACTTGAATAGCATCTTCTTCTACCATATCCCAAATTGAGTAAAGAGCCCATAGGTCTAGGAGGACAAGGAGGAAAGGAATTTTCCAGTTTGGGGGGGCTGTATAAGCAGGTCCCAGAGAAGTCTGCATGCTGCCCCCTCTCCACTGTCCCTTGCAGAGGCCCATGGCCAGGGAGCACAGACACAGCACTGCCACAGACCAGCCACCAGCGCTGTCTCCTATTTCTCAAATTCTCTGCACATTCATCTCTCAGCAGTTTCCTCATCCAGCCCTTCCTCTAGATTCCTAGAGGTGCTTGGGTTACTTTTCCTTCCAAATGATGGCTATGTGAAAGAAAGAATACTCTCTCCGTATTTGACTCCAGTGTCCAGTATCCCACAGAGATCAGGGTGTTACAATAGGGGATCCCCAGGCTTGTTCATATTGAAATAACTGGCTATGCTCACCTGTTTCATTAATGTAGTATTTTCCTTAGCTACATTTTTGTTGTTGCTGTTTCTGCATGTTCTACTAAATTATCATCCAAAAAATTAGAAAAAAATATTTTATTGTAAGTGGTGATCATGTCAAGTCTATCTTCTTATTAGGATTACAGATTTTCTACAATTTACTTGGAAATCTGCTTTAAAGACCAACTGATGTGAACTTTTCATGCTAGACTAAGAAAAGCATCTATTCCATTCTCATCTGGTGACCAAGGCAGCATATCAGAGGTGAAAACCCAAAAAATACTTGAGAAGTGCAAGGGGCTCCAATTTTCAGGGAAAAAAAGAACACCTCAAAGTCCACAATGGAATACTATTGAAGAAGGAGTTATAAAATCCCACACCACCAATAATTTTTGACAGTTGTGTAAAAAGCTCTATATTTTAGTGGGGCTCTTACTGCTGCAACACTGAGTTCAGATTCTTGGGACATAGTGATTTTGCTCTCTTAACATTTGAAAGATTGAGAACTTTCTAGATTTGGTAGCTACAAACAGAGCATTATAAAACAGACTGTAAACTTCAGATGTATATTTCAAAATGTTTTGTTAGAAAAGTTGAGACACTGCTCTATAAATACCTTCCCTGTTTCACATTATGTTTCTTTGGGTATATCCAGTGGTATAGTGGTAAAAGCTAAACCACAATGCCAGAATATTACACTAGCCCCTCCCTTTAACTGCAAAATAAAAATTATTCTCACCAACTCCCCTATTTTTAAATATATAGGGCAGTGAGAAAAAAATGTTCCAGATGAAGCCTTCACCAACACCTCCAACTCCATAAATATCAGCAATCCTGGCAGGCATTGCAGCTTCCTCCTGTGAGAACAAACTCCTGGCCAATATTAATTTGTTTCACATTGCTCAAGCATAAATATGAATTATTGGGGTTTGAGACAAATCATATCATGCAGAAGTGGCTCACTTCAGTGTTCCACAAAGGGATGGAGGGAAACAGCCAAAACCCTCCATTCTGCTACCCCTCTTTCTTCTTTTAAGACTTCCAGAACATGTCTCAGACCAACGGATCCAGAATTTGTCCAAACTGAAAGAACTGCTTTGGTCCACTTTTTAAGAAGGAAAGCTAACCAAGTAGCAGTGGGTACACCACCTTTTTCTCTGGGATTCTCTCTTAAGATGTGTTGTCAATGAAAGAGACCACATTGTTTCCAAATATTTCATTCTAGTACAGCAGTTCAGCAAAACAGGCACGAGCTATTTTCTCTAATTCCACCTGAAGCTGAAAAAAACCCAGTTTTGAATTGGAAGAACACAAATGGACGTGCAGAAAAGAAGACAACAAGACCCCTAAAACACTTCACAATACTATGTGAATTGTTTTGTTATCTACAAAGTATGGAACACTGGTATAAGTCTGATTAACCCTTAGTGATGGTTTGAAGTGCCAATACTCAATGAAGTTAAGCCATATATCAAAATACTCACTTTTGTCATTCTAAAGCTCCCAGAAAGAGGAGGCCCCACACTTACTCATTTAGGATAAGTATGTTATTGTACAGTCTCCTCCTCGCTGTCATAATTTAAAAGGGATGAAAATAAATCCCAAACGAGGATGTCACTGAGAAAAAACTGAAACCCACAACTATGTTTTGTTTTAATAGTGGCTTTTTTTGGGGGATGGGCTGGGGCAGGGGGGCAGGGATGCTTGGGTATGGATGCATTCCCTTTCATACGGAATAAGGGGGTCCTCTGAAAGTTGCTATGAGCACACCACTGCAGATTGGATGACAAGGTGACCTTTCCTTGGTAAAGGAAAAAAGAACATTTTAGTCTCTGGTACCAAGACCTATAAATGCATTTCCTTGCTTTTCCTAGGCTACACAAAGTTCATACACATAAAGGAAGAACATTACTCTCAGATAAGAGAAAGGCGAAGGAAAGCAAGAAAAAAAAAAGTGAAAACTTTAGTCTGGACAAACAAGGGACTCATTTTTACCTCCAAAAAGGTTAAGGTCACCAGACTAGTGCTCACAGTTTCTCTCTATGGGGACAAAAGAATACACCACAAAGCCAGCAGCGCATGTATCACAATTGGCAGCTGGCTTGAAAATGGTCGAGTTCAATTGACTATGAAGAATGAATTACCCTTATGTTTGAACAAAAAAACCCCTCAACCTGATCTCACCAGGCCAGAAGCACAACCACATTCCAAGCGCAATGTGTGACAGTGCACAGAAAGCGAATTTCAATTTATTCTGCACATTTGAGCACACACAAAAGCCTATATGGTTCTCATTAAAATAAAAGATATCTTCAGTCATCTGAAGGAGCACAAAGTGATTTAGATTCTTACTCTCATTCAGAAGAAATAACTTACCCTCCTGCTTTGCTTCCTCCTGAATCTGTGACTTAAGTCCCTTATACCACTTTTCATATTTATAAACAACCACCAGTAGATTAAAGATCTCATATTCATTCTACACTCTTTTTTTTAAATGGAAATTTCTTTGACAAAGTGCAACAAAACATTCTCTCTGAAAGAAAGAGCACTGCAGATACACACCACTCTCAGAGAGGACGTTCAGATGCAACTCCTCAAAGTTTACGTAGATTAGCTTAACAATGTTCTCAAAAAGGAGCTATAAACCTTGCATGAAGGGTAGCTTTAGTGGTGGCAGAGGTTTAACAAGCTCATTCAATAATGACCAGTGTCTTTGGGGTGCTTTGGTGGACCTTCAAGGAGCAGGTGTTTCTGCCACAGCTTTTCTCCCTGCTTCTCAAGGTGTCTGGCACATTCTCCTTGCATGCCAGGCTGGCCAGTGAGCTGGCCTCACCCACCAGACCCTGCTGAAAGGACAATTATGCACTACGAGACAGAAGGAACAGAATATCCCACAAAAAATAATCCACAGGATTACCTTTTTTTGCATTCACAAGCTTCCTCTTATATATTTCTGTGTGAAAAAGTGATTGGAGTATAAGTATGTGCAAGGCAAATGTGGCATGAGATGGTTCATCTGGACCTTATGTAGGACCAGTTCAGGCAAACAAAGAACAAACATCTTGACAGACAAATGAGGAGGATAAGTATCTATTTAATATCAATTAAGAAAAGACACTGAGGAATTAGAAGAGGGCTACAATTAAGGAGTTCTAATGCAACCACTTTATTTTGGTGTTTAGACTTCCACCTATGCAAGGCTTTCCTAGCTGGAACATCAGCATGCCTTGCAGAGGCTACTGCTTGTGTTTGAGAGACACTATCAAACACTTTCCAAAATATTATGCAAATGAGTCAGAAGGGACTGAGAGACAGCAGGATTCTATGCATACAATGAATTAAACATAACTGAAGTGCACGCAACAGAAATCAAGAAACAGTCCATTTGCAACAGCTGTAGGTGTTTAGGAAAGAAAATTATGTCAGTGTTTGCCATGTTACAGGAAGCGTTCTGGCTTGATTTGTAATTAAAGGGGAAGCTTAGTGCATATAGCTACTTTAAAATTATGTACTCAAAACTTAGGCAAACTATTGTTTTAATTTAATTAAAAGCCAGTGATCTTATTAGTTTTCAAGATTCAGAATCCGAATCTTGAAAAAACCCTATAAAATCAAATGAAAAATTGAAATTCTACTTCCCTCCAGCAAACTTAATTCAAACACTATTACTAGGTTTTTGCTGGCATATCATCTAAAGGCAGGACAGAAAGGCTGAAAAAGAGTGCTTGACATGAAGGATAATTAGTCTTAGTTAAGTCAGAAGCTACGAAGAATTGCACTCCTAAATATTAAAGAGAACATTAACTTAGTAACAAATTTCAACAGGAAGTATTTTAGTGTTTAGAGCCTGCAACAAAATAATTAAGAACAAAACACGCTATAGTAATATGAATTCTCACTGGAACTGCTTTAATGGGTACATATTTTTTTGTTTCGCTAATAAAAGGATAAATATCTTAAACCTCTAATAGCACTTATGTGATTTTTAAGTTTCTGAAGAAAAGAAACCTTAAATGAAAGTGAAAGGAAATGCCTAGATAGAATTTCTCTCACCACTTTAAACATCATTTTTTCATTAGGAGAGGCAATAATGGTGCCAGTGGCCACACTGCCTCCCATTAAGTTCAGAAAACTATTTTGCAAAGTTAGAATGCCCCTGTGAATGACAAAGAGGCATTAGGTCTCTCCTCAGGAGTTACATATGAACTGTATATTCCAGTGATACCATAGGAAATCCATACTCTAACAGACATGCCACCACAGCCAAAGGCATGCTTTGCAGCAACACAAAACCAAAAAAATCAAAACAAAATCAAAACCAGAAAATAGATCAGTAAGTGTTAACCAGACCACCTTAAAAGATGTAGGAGAAATACTACGATACCGTGCTGGCCACAGCAACAGTTATTCCATTCTGGAGGCTGAGCCCTGGCTCTGTCATCTTTACAGCCTTCACTTCACCTCCACGTGGGTTACTACAATAAGGAAGTTGCATTCCAAAAGGTATTCTTTTTTTTTTCTTTCTTTTTTTTTTTTTTTAATGGAAGACACTGCATTGCTTTCTCTTCCCCTAGCAAATAGCTCAGAGCTGGAATGCAGAATAAATGTCTCACAGACTCCTCTGTGCTGGAGGGCTTAGCAGAAACCCAGCAGTCTCAATATAAACCAGATGTGTCACAACAAGTTTTGGGGAGAGAGATGTGTTCACTCAGGGTCTGAGAGTGCTCAGGAGGGACTCTCTTTTACAATAAAAGCACAGTAACAATTAAAGAAGGTGGGAGTAGGCTCAGCAAAAATTTCCCAACAGGACTGATGCCTTTCTTTAAAGCACTCCCATCATTCATTCTTCCATACTTTTATAGGGCCCTGATGGGATGTACACAGCATTTAGCTTGTGTTAAATAAAACTTTCAGAACAGATAAGGGCCAAGAACCCCAAAGACCTCAAAGCTTTTCCACAAGGGCAAGCAGGGTAAAGTATGTGATGATTTTGCTATGAAAATCTGGAGCATTCTCAGGTTGACTATGATCTTCAAGCTGTTTTGGCCTCCCCAAAACCAGAACACAAGAGCCAAATTTAATCCTGGGTAAGTACATCTCACTAGCTCCACATAATTCTGAATTATTCTCTTATGACGTAGACATGCAAGGTACTTAAAGAATATGTGCCTGCCCCAAGCAATCCAAGAATCTCATCTAGAAGCAATTAGGAGTAGGCAAGTACTTAGGGAAATTAGTCATTAGTTTGCAAATCCAGACTCAGAGAGTCTCTCAGTTACAAGACTCACTTGGGTTTAGCTCACTCTGTTTTTTAGGGTTTTTTTTTCCTGCCTTTTTTTGGTGAAAGAGCATAGGGATAATGCTGTACAGTAGCAGTAATTTGGAAGTACTTACATAGATCATCTCACAACAATTGGTTTTGTTAAATGATGTAGAAGGAAGAAAATGTTAAAGAAAAAATTATTTCTAAGTGAAACAGAAGAAAACAAAAGAAAAGCAGAATAGCAGGAACACTCAAATCCAAAAAATCTGGAAATCCAGGGTGTAGACAGATGTCAGGACAGAATGGAGCAGGGAAAAAGAAATAAATTTCTCATCTCCCCCCTCCTTACAGTTTTGAATTTCAAAATAACATCCAAAGGAGCTCTCTTCCAGACAAAGTGACAAGCACAAAGACCCACCTGTAGCAGGCAATCTCTGCCTCTAAAAACTCGTTGCACACATTTCAGGTCCAAAGCATGGAGGCAATTATCAATTGAGGAGCCCTGTCTATAGGCAGGCACATTCCAAATCCTGCTGTCATATGATGCAAATACACAAGTGCAGTAATGCCAATCAAGATGCTAAATGAAAACCATCACCCTGCTGTATTGCAGGCTGAACTCGACTTTCTTGCCTCACATGTGTCTCTCAACTCAGCATTACCACATCATCCTACTTCTTCTTTTGCATAAAGGGGAAACTTGTAAATATGCTAGAGTAATACTGGACGTATCTAGGGGTGACCTGTGGTTTCCCACGGGATCCTGAGCCTGTTTATGGGGTTCCTATGTGTTGTGGTAATGGTAGCTATAGCATAAACCTGAGCAGTACTCTCCTACTGGCCAGGATCCCTCAGCTGACTCAGCCTGTAGCAGGTTATAAAATGTGGAACAATCCACGTGGTGTCACAGCTGGAGCTTTAAAAAGGCACGTATGGCTGTGCTGGGTAATCGGTGGCCAAGTGGGCATGAGAGCCTGTCTGCCAGGAGGAGAAACTTATATACCTTTAACATTCCTTATCTATTACCTCACCAAGGAGCTGAGACCAACCAAGTGTGATGCAGTCTGTAAATGGGCCACAGGAGAGGCTTTGTGGATATGGTGGGGGGAGACAAAATTAGAGGTCTGGGAACAGCAGCCAAGAGACCACACTGGGCACCAACGGTGGTACCACCACTCTCCAAGCTGTAGGTTTTGGGAATCAGTCAAGCATCAGCTGATGTGCCCCACTGGTGCCAGACATGGATGGGCACATATACTCTGGCTCCAAGTCAGGCTTCAAGCTAACTTCATCTTTTTTTGTGTCAAGCAAACAATTTGTTTGGAAGGATGATGTGGAGGGAAAACGGTGAAAGAGACTGAAGTGTTTGGCACTGTCAAGCACACGTGGATATTTCATGCATTTCTTAAAGACCACGCTCATGCCTTGGCATGCCAGACAGCTCACAGGGCTCACTCTGCAGAGCTGATCCTGATACACACTAAAAGATGAGTGAACCAAAGCACACTCAGAGCGTGTGGGCTGAGTGAGCAGGGAAAGCACATAAAGCGAGTTTGGAGAGGTCGCGGTGTTAGGAGATGTAAAAGGTCTCCAGCGAGCAGGTCATGCACCACAGCTGGGACATCTACACTCTCTCCTCATGCTGAAGACATGAGGGTGAAGGGAGTAGGTCGAAGGTCCTGGGTGCTCCCAAGAACTGGGAGCAGGGTGCGGGGGGAGCCCTTTTCAGGTCACCAGTACAATCCAAACAGCAGGGAGTGGGGGTGTGTGAAAGCACTGGACAAGTCACCTCTCTGCTCTCACTCCTCCACATATGACATGTTTCGAGCAACTCAAAAGACACTTACGGATGGCCTGTCTGTTCAGACAAATATATCATAGATGTCCTGTCAGCAGCCCAAGAAGACTGCCTGCTGTTATTCCTGTCTGTGGGCAGATGATGATGACATCGCTGGGGAGACCCACTTCTGGCATCAGCTCTGGGAAATGTATTCCTGAAGAATCAGTTCAGCCAGGCAAGACACTCTCTTAGCTGCCAGCTATTCAGGAGGATAACAAACTTCCTAACTAACTCACAAGTGCACATATTCAAAATTTCTTATCAACGAGGCTTGATGTAAAACTAAAGCTCAAACAACATGAATAATAAATGAAAATGACTTGTACTCCTACACTCGGCAGGGCCCAGGGCTTTGACTGAAATGCCCTTTCTTCCCAAGACTTTGTTTCTCTCCCTTTTGCTCTGTATCCCAGTCTGGCTTATATGGTTTACTATGCCAGAGTAGAAAGCCTGTTCTTACAGCTTGTGCTGCAGTACAGAGAAGGAGGTGGGACTGTTTTGCAGAGTTTGGAAAGGTGAGTGCCAAGGGACTGCATTAAAGAAATATTGCAGCAAGCCTAAAGAAACACTAGCAATTATATAGCAACTAATGCCACAGCAGCTATAGCATCCTGGTGCTGGAAACCTGAAATACATGCACATACACATGGATGGACAGACACACGGACACATGGTCCCAAAAGCCCATTTTAAGACATGCATCTTGGTGACTTGAACCCTCCAGCCAGAGAGTCTGAAAAACCAGCGACAGGTAGAAATACAAAGAAGTGACAAAACTGTCAAGAATGCCAATCTGAGTATCCTGCAGTCACAGTTTTCCATCTGATTTCGACTATTTTGGTAACTGAGTGTTTGACCATTAACATTTTGTATGTAGCTTTAAGTCTAAACAGAGCTTGAAGGGGGTGGACTACTAGAGCAGAAGGAACCAGCAGCTGAAGTTCAGGACAGTTAACTTGTGCTAAAAACAAAAATTACAAACTATGTGCACTAGTTTTCATGTTGTTTTGGTGTTTCTTTGCTAAGACGATTTATTTGCTTATGTGACTACCATGTTCCGGGCAAGAGCAAAGCATGAAAAGAAAATTACAAGTAAAAGTAAGTGAAATAGGAAGTTGAAAAACAGGTAAAACTGGATCTGAACAGTTTCACTTCATTACAATGGAATTCAGCCCATGGCTGGAGGGTAAATGTAGGTAGCACACTTCTTTTCTAAAGAAAAAAAATACCCAAACCTGTCTTACTTAAAGAATTAATTTGTTGACTTTTCATTCAGTCATGGGAGTACTCAACATTTTCTCAGTCAGACAAATGGGTTTGTACAGGGTGTTTGGAAAACTGGCAGATTCACATATTTTCCTCTCTGTTTAAATGGAATTATTATTATCACAGATATCCAGAAGAACTCAAAAGTTCCTGTGTTCTTTAAAATTTTTTGTAATATAGTTTGGGTGACAAGGGAGCAGAGGAAAGGAGGTTGAGGGAAGGATGTGCTTTGTAATATTACATAAGGCCACAAAGAACCATTAAAAAAATAATCCAGCTGTCGTAACAGGAGTACCAATTCTGTCCCGCTATACCATGGATCAAAGAGCTCCAGAATTCTGCTCTGAATTGTAAAATAAGGAAAATGCGGTGCAGACACCACTCCGCCATTCAGACATCACGCGCGTAACACGTGCGCAAACCCAGCCAATTTAGGCGCCTTTTGGGGTGGCTATTTTTGGGCTGCAGGAGAAGCGCGGTGCCTGCTCGGTCCCCGCCGGCTCGGGCTGTCTGCGGGCTCTGGGCGCCCTTTCCCGGGCTCCATCCAGCGCCTGGCGCTCCGTTCCTCGCGGTGAGCGGGCCCCGGCCCCGGCAGCGCTCAGCCGCTCGAGGGATGCCCGCGCTTCGCACCGGCACAGCCCAGCGGGCTCGGCACTCACCACTCCCAATGCTCTTTGCAACTTAATTTCATCCCTAAAGGGCTCCAAAATTATGGCAGAGCAATACTTTGTAGCTGGTTGAAGTCACATTATTCCCCTGTGACAACTACACCGCAACTTTCTTAAGCTTCGCCTGGAAGACCTTATCCTAACCCAAGCCTCTTTCAAATAGGAAACTATGAGGTTTCCCGACTGAATTTTTATCCTCAGAATAAACCAAAACAAACAAGTTTCTGACCAAGTAAAATTTGAACCTTTATTGCCCGAGTTGAAAATGAGGGTAGATTTATTTTTTCTGCAGTGACCACAGCAAACTCTTTCAAAAACAACCTCCTGCAAAAATCCTTGGATAAAAAAATGTCATTTCCATTTTGTGTTCCGTAAGTAAGTGATAAACAATATTACTCAAGCTCTTAACAGCTCAAGTGGGAGGGTTTTCAAAAGAAGCTGTTTTTGTGGTTATTACTTGCCAGAGTATTTTTAGAGAGGGAAAAGCCCAAAATGAAAACAATGAACTTACAAACGCAGCTGCATCAGAAAGACAACAGGAGAACTGTCAGAAAAGACCAATCAGTCACAAATATCCTCCAAAACAGAAGTGTCTACAAGACTACTGCAGTTAAATTATTGAAGTTCAAATTATGTATCTCTATGCCAGCCACTATTAGGCAAGAAATTCAAAAAGTGCATTTTAAAAAACCTTCTTTTTGTTTTTCTCATCCTTGTCTCTCCAACTCTCTAACCAAGTGAACAAACCATGAAATTATCTAGCTCCAAATCAACCCATCCATGCAATTACCTCACATTCCCCTGCAAAGTTTTATTGCCTAGCAGGAGCAAAATTAAAAGCTTTATTTAAAGTTTGAAAGTTACCAAAAGCCTATTTTGCAGACAGAGACAAAATAGTATTGTTCAAATGTACAGATTTCATTACCGATTGAAGTCTCTCAGTATGTTTGAAAAGGAATAAATCAAAACCACAAAGTTATTCTGTGAGCAGGGATGTTTTAACCTAACCAAAAATGAGGATGTACTTCTCCTGAAATAAGGCTCCTTTTCTACTATTGTGCATAATACAAACAAAACTCTTGCAGATTACATTAGACCATCAGCAAATACAATTTACAAATGAAGAAAAAACCCACCACCACCACCACCAAAATAAAAAACCCAGAAACTGGCCAGGGTAAGACCTAGGGACCTGGAAAGTATGTGACATACAGCATCCTTCAGCCTTTTCCTTTCTTTCAAATAAAAGCACAGCGCTAAATCACAGGCAGCAGGATGGCTGAAAGGGAGGACTGTGTGTTGGTAACAGGAGTGACTTCCCTCGGCAATCTGCTGTCATCCCGTGAGGACAGCAGGGACAGCCCTCTGCTCCAGTGGGACTCTGCAGGCTGTAGGCACAGCCAGGCATGGCAGTGAACAGCAGCTCTACGGAGGCAAGGTCACAAGTTGATTCAAGAGGTGGAATGAGGAAACACGGGATGCAGCCAGAGGTTTTGCAATTTCATGGGTGGCTGAGATTTCCCACTGGATTCCATTCTCTCCTTGCACTGAGGAGGAGACATGGATCCCCCACCCACGTATTGCATAGCTGCTCTGATTAGAAGGTAGCTCTTTACTTCATGATCTTTATTTTCCGTGGTTCTCTGGCACAAAATCTGTTTAATTGCACATTTGTAGAAACAGAATATTGATGCCATTAGAGAGAAGGAAGAAACCCCAATAAACCTCAAAAAAGCCACACAACCAGAATATACCCAGTTCCATTTTAAGATACAAAACATGTAAGATCTAAAACATGTAAGACACTAATTTATCAGGAGACATACTTGACTGACTTTACCTTTTTAAAAACACAAAACCAACTCTTTTTTCCTCAAGCGAAACTAACCTCCTATGAGATGCAGACACTACACTACACAGGCTTTTCCTCTTAAAAACTGTCTGGGAAAGTACTTTTCAGTAGTTACACAAAAACAACAAAAATAAAGACCAGCTTGCTTTCTGGAGTTGGTGAATGATTAATGTAATTTGAAATATAATCATAAACCCATTGCCACTTAAACATTTTAATGGAACTGACAAATAGGACATACACTTTCAGCTAAAGAACTTCAATGCAGCACCCTTCTGCTGAGAAAGGCTGAGTTTTCAAACAGAAAAGGTAATACACACAAAGAAGAGTAGACCAGGAGGAAAAGAGAACCTTTTAAGATGAATGACTGCAATGTTTCATACTGCTTTTTCAAAAAGAGATTGTTTAGTTGACCAAAAGGAGATGTAGTTTATTTTAAATACCATGGTATATTTTGCTGTTCAATCTCTAAGTGAAATGTATCCTATATTCTCTGCTAGTATGTAATTATGATTAGATTAGATGGTTTCTTCTAGCAGTGGTTACCATCCACTACATTCTTTGAGAAATTAGTGGCTGAACTGGTTATGGGAGGGTAGGGAAGTGGGGATTCTGTTCTTAAATGGTAGGAAATACACCAATAAGCTGTTTACCTACTGGCTTTATGCCTGAGAGATGTTAAAATTTTTCTTGAAACTTCAGTTCTTGTGTGCTCAGCAGGCAGAGGGGTGAAAGCCACATGAAAGCCATGAAAGCATCATGGCACGAGCATGAGGAGGATACAGCTGATCATGCACTTTTCCAGTTGCAGATGTAGAAATGGGGAAAAATTCCTGCTAACTACAAAATAAAGAGACAGAGAGGAGTGTGAAGGTCACCTTCCACCAGGTGCTCCAGTGGAGACAGAGGTTTAAAAGCCACCCAACAAGTGAAAGCAGCTTCTAAAACCACAAACAGACTTGAGATATGGTTAGCACATATCCATGTAACAGGTTTGCTGTGGAGATGACTTGTGATCTAAACTAAAAACAGGGGCAGGTAGTGTGTGTTTTACACCCATGTGGACTGTCCTCCTTTCCCTTCTGCCCCATTCCAGAAACCAGGAAGTTCTGACTTCAGTCCTATCCAAGGCTGGCCAGGGTCCTGGATCAGACCCCACAGTGTCTGACCACGTAATGATCTATAGCATCATTTAAATGGTAGCATGTTCAGCACAATTCAGGAGAGCAGCGTTGCCTTATACAGAAAAGGAATTCAGCACATTTTTGCTGGTAAGGCATTTTACAACCTTTGGTATTAAGCATTAAAGGTGCTTAGCTTGACTTGGAACATACCCATTTGAACATTATCAATTAATAATGCTATGTTGACTGAGAAAGTATGGTCATACTCCAGCAAGAGTGACTGCCAAATGAAATGGGGGATCAATTAACGTGATGCAAGGCTCCCCCCACATGACTCAAGAGCACTGAGGGGCCATGTGTTTCACTCAGTGTTTGAAGAGCCATGAACAAGCATGGCTGGTACTGCTGTTTTGACTTGGTGCCTCCATGTTCTTGCCCTTGAGTCAACTTGCATCTGCAGGAGTTGTAATTTCCCACTATAGGAAAATAAAAGAGAGCATTTCAACATCGCCTCTCTGAGAGGAACGAGGACAGTGTGGCTGTTCTATAACAACATGCTATCTGTCAGGATATGTGATTCGAAAGGAAATAGCATAAAGATAGAAAACAGACAGAAGGGGGATGAAGAAGATTTAGAACAAGAGGCACTTGAGTAGTGCAATGACGAGATGCCTATGAGCATCAACTTAGAAAAACCCACATCAGTACACATGGAAATGAAAACATATATGGAAACATACTTTCAGTCAGAAAGGACAGACTTAGGTTGATTAATTAAATTAATGCCTACATTTCCCACCCCCTTTCCTTCCTAGTAACACCTGCTATGCTGTATCTACATTACATGCCAACAAAATTATCTATTTAGAGTATTGTTTTCCTATTAGTTTATTTCCAGTTTCCACAAAATATGTGGGATCTAGCTAAGACATTCAGGAGAAGAGAACAGGGTAGAAGACATGTGGCTTGGCATTCTACAAAATTTGCTTCAGTCTTCTGGCACTCTCCCTTCTGATGCTCACCCACCCTCCCACCCGTATATTTTACTGGAAAGGGTCCTTCTAAAGAGTTAGTTGGCATCTACAAATCTAGATATTAGACATTACTCCAAGAAAGTGAGGCTCATTTCTCTTGCAGGCAAAACATTCTAATTTTTCCCTGGCACGTTGTAGGCAGGCAGAAAGGCAGAAGACAAAATGCTCTTGCTTGTTTCCCACCTCTCAGCTCTCACAGACAGACTGCTCCACAGACAATATGCATGGAGTCTGTGAGCATAAGCTTTTGGTTGCACTATGAATTGGCAAGAGTCACCTAATCTGGATAAAGCAATTCACAGCTCTTCAGCCTGTGAGATAGTGAGGACTCTAGGTATAAAATTGTTTAGGTGGAGTATTTCCTGCTGACTAACCTATGTCCCTTGATAGCTAAATATTTTCCATGTCATCCATAAAATAATGAAAAAACTCCATATCTTGATAAAGAAAGCATACTTTGATAAAGGCTGTTCATCTAGGAAAGAATATTCTCACATATAATGTTACCATATTTTGATACTACATCCTCATAAAAAACCTCTAAATATTTCTGGACTCTGATCTAATACAATAGACTCCTCTAATTCCACAAAGGTGAATCTGAAAGATCAACAAGGTTTTTCTGCTTACTTTAATGAATGCCTACAAATAATGAAGGCAGCTTATCCCTATGTGCTCTGGAGGTACTGTCATCAATCAAGCCAATAATATCTGGTCAAGCAACTTTCAGACATTAAATTAAATTCTCTTTGGAGAGGATTCATCAGCTTTTGTATCTCCTCTCCAGTAAGAAACACAGCATCTCCCCCACTGATCAGCGAAGGAGTTGACAGGAAAATATTCTCTCAGCCATTCAGTATTGTTAGTAGAGCAGCAGAGATGAGAATCATGGGTTTGAATAGGCAAAAACTAGCCAGAAATCCCCTGGTAGAACTGAGATGCAAAGCAGCTATGAAAAAATACTGAGAGCTTACAGTTAGTGAGTTTTAGGGACAAAGCTCCCTGTTCCCCAAGGGCATTAATAAGACACTCAAATGGCATAAGTAATGCATTGAGATGCTGCATAAAATCACAATATTTTTGAAAAGCAAAAAGGTGTCCTCTCTCAAGGGATACTCAAATAAAGATATTATGCATTTCATTTAACAAATGTGCAATATGCAGGTACTGTTCAAATACATAGCTAACTATCATAAAACTAGCTTATTAACCTTGGACAAAACATTATATTTTTACCTTCTCTTTCTCAAATCTTTACTTTTCCAAATTCCCAAAAACCAAAACCAAACCCAGGAAATACCTCTCCCCACCTCCCCCACACACTTTCTCAGTCTTTCAAGTTGTCTTGTAAAGAAACAATATATGGCTTTCTTTTCCAGTTACGCCCTTCAGAGTCAGAAGTTTAATTTCAGGGTAATCTTCCTTTAAATTAAAATGAACCTGCACACAGGGCTGCACATACTAGAAAAGACTGACAGGTATTTTGGTGTATTTCTTTAAAAACAGTAAGAAATAATTTACACCTACAATTTTTTCATTAGTGTTTATAAAGTCAAATGGCAGCACTTATGTTTTAATAATATGCAATAAAGAGAACATCGTTTTCCAATGACTAGTCTAAATTAGCAACACTGCTGAACGCTAAATGCATAAATATTTTATTTGAAAACACTTACATAGCCTGTGGTTTTTAGATCAAGAAAGCTGCACATTTATAGTTGACCTGTGATAAGCAAACAACAGGACATTAATTCTGAAATATATTTAATACTATTTCTACTTTCAGAAATACTAATGATACCATTTTATAAAACAAAAAATAAAAAATATTTTCTGTCTTAACCATACACCTGTGATCATGAGGCTGGCTTTGAAGTCCAACATTACATGTTTTTCTTTCAAGTACTGTTAGAAATAATTTGTTCTTACTCTTCACATCAGCAATTGCAGTAGGTTTCTATCAATCCTTGGATGACAAACTACAACTTAGAATTAGGACACCTGAAAGCAGGTTTAGGACACTGAATTACAGCACAGTGTTTCAGAGGATTCTATTTCCCAGCAAAGCACAAATAATCATTAAAAAGAGCTAACTGTCACGGTATGCATTCAATTTGAGATGGACATGAATTCAGATACTATTCTAAATCCAAATCAATTTGCAACAATCATCCTACTTTCAGGTTTACACCAACATCTTGCAAATTCTTAGCCCCGGGATTAATGGGATCACAGGAATGTCAAGGACTTCTCATTCTTTCAAAATCTTCCTCCTTCTCTATTGAAGGAATTCTGTGGTTTTCAGAAGAGGTGGTAAATGATTCACAAAGTCTCCAAAACAGAAACAAATACAGTCACACTAATTCAGGATGTTTGTTTTCCAGGAAGGTGGCTGTTTTTTATTACTCAGGGCTTAGTCTTATGAATGCTTAACGAAGTCCTGGCTCTCCTCCCTCTCACACAGTGTGACAGATTCAGTACTGAAATGCCAAGAGATATCCCCCTTTCCTCTATGGAAGTACATATTCAAAGGTGCCCTTTCTCTTCTGAGTAGTTTCGAGTACTCCTTTTGATACACAAACATTTGGACTCACCAAGTAAATTTTAGTAATATTATAGAAGTTATGAAAATATATAGACACTTGCATATATTTAAGGACTGTTCATAATGCTTTTACAAGCAAGATTTTTTTCATATCCAAAAATGTGTTCCAAAGCATGATGTTTAATCTCTAATGTGGAAGGGTAGGGAGGTAGAAGGAACCTCACTTTGTGGCTTAAGATTTAACCTCAGAATGCAATTTAAAATATATGGAAGCTGATAATTTATCAGAACACTTGTCTCTATTCCAAGGCTGCCTTCCAAAACATCATTTCATTAGTATGTTATTCTGGGGAGAAAAAAAAATCACTGTAAGTCTTAAAAGAAAGCTTCAGGTTTTTTTGACATGAGCTTGCTCAGCTAATGAGCTAACATTCCCTTTCAATTAATTCTCTAATTTGCCCAGGCAGTTAGCAGATATATACATCTTCATATTACCTGAGACGCCTTTCAAATTATTCCTTTCAAATTATTCCTGTGTATATACTATTTAATCCCTTTTGAGCCAGTGACTAAAAGTTGTTTTTAACCACTTCTTGCCCTTTCATCTAGTTTAAATATAACCAGCTTCAATATAAACCTACCCAACACACCCAGCCTCCCACTTCAATAGATGCAGTTCTGAAGCTAACAAGGGCCACGGCGAATTATTAACACTAGGATGATCAGTGCATATAAAAACCAATGTAAGGCTGTGTTTACATCCATTATAAGTGTGGTTACTTAACGGGAGAGAAAGACTACAGGAGGGCAGCAAGTGCCTTGTGCCTGGGGCCGGGGATAGTTAGGTCAGGATCACAGGGAGGAAAACAAAAAAGAGAGAAGAGGTTGGAGGGAGCAGTGCTGGGATGCAGAAAGGAGCCTGAGTAACAGCATCCTGCAGGAGGAGGTTGCAAGGAGTCAAGCAGCCCAAAAAAGCAGAAAGTCCCACCCCAGCTGGAGGTGCTCCCTGACACCTGATGTTGTCCATGCAGGCTGTTCCTCTGCTCCCCGTCAGGGCTGGGCTCCTCTCCCCATCGCTGCCTCCACGTTCCCTGACAGCGACAGGAGCCGTGGGCAGTCAGGAGTGCCTGATCTGAGGCTTGCTCTGGGGAGTGGCTGACACAGAGACCCTGCCGACCCTGCCCACACAGCACTCACTGCAGTGCCCCTTTCTGACCAGCCAGCTGCCTCCTATCTGCATGTATTATTTATTTTACACCTAAGCAGTTGATCCAAAATATATTAATTTGCGGTTAAAGGGGGTTCCATTTCCCTGATGAGGGCTGTCCTGCTCAAGGCTTGAGAGTCCTCTCCACTCCAATGCTCTGGAGAGATTGTTGACTCTACACCAACATTATATCATACCTAGCAAGTTTAAAACAAACCCAGATGTCCCTGAAAGGCTACATGATTTATGTGCATTAACAGCCTTAGAAATACATTTTAAAAGCAGGCAGGATCCCACAGATGCCTAGAAGTCCTCCTGCCTCTCAGCTGTGCTCCAATTTTGGAGCTATGGAACAAATGTTCAGAATTGCAGCCACCCACAGGAAGCTTCACCCACACATTCCCCCTGACAGACAGAACTGTATTCAAAATCAACACCCCAGAAGCACAACCAGCAGGTTATGCCAGTTGTATTTATCATCCACAACTGTGCTGCCACAGCCTAAACTAATCATGCAGAAAAGCACTTACTCTGTAGCTTCAAAAGTCAGCTCAGGCTCCAAATTTTAAAGGAAGCATTTTGATCCTCCTAACTTCCCTCTCCATCTGAGACATCCTGAATGCACTGTAAAATCATGATAATATTTAGCACAGATCCCTTTGTACTTAATTCTTCATACATGTAACCCAAAAAGAGAAGGTCCCTGGTCTGTGCCCTAACTTTTCCGGCTGCTCTGGATGCTCAGAGGGAAGCAGCAGATTTAAGGAAGTAGGAGACCAGAGCATGCCACTCTGAACAGGCATGTATTGCACAACCTAATCAACTTGTATCTTCTAGGGATGGCTGTATAACATGCTGCAGTTTAGGTTTTACTACTGGCAAACTACTGTGCCTCAACCTGAAAACAGTCTCTCTCATTTGTACAGTACATTTACCCCATTACGTCAATTAAAATAATCCTGACCTGCCAAGAATCTCAAGGTGCCCATAAGAAAACCACCCCCCAGTTTTTGGTGCAATTTTCAAATGCCATTGTAAAGCTGCCAGCTGCTAACAGATGCATCAAGGTATATCCCTTGTTAATGTTAAAGGAGCAGTAGAAACACGTCATCTTAAAGGAAAGCTTAAAACATTAAATATATTGAGACTATCTGTTCGGTTCCTAAGATTTATTGGGGTTTTAAGAACCTTGCCTTGAGTAATCATGCCTTAGGCTGGAAAAAAAAAAGAGTTCTCTCAAAAGGCAAATAACTTCTCTCATTCATTGTAACAAAGAAAGACATACGATGTGAAATGCTGAGCACCACCAGAAAGAAAAACAAGCTCAGGAAGAATTGCATCCACTTATCTTCAGAGGCCTAAAGATTTTCAGGAGCTTCACACTAACTCAAGAGATTTTTATCCTTCTGCCTTTTGTTTGCTTCCCTTTCATTTTTTCTTTTCTACTCCTGCACCATATTCCATCCTTTTATAACTGTGCACGAGTTTGGCATCCTGTTCCTGCCTCTACTCCTTGCTGGAAGGTCCAAACCGAGCAGCTGCCTCTGGGTGAAGATGAAAAGCAGCCCCAGCCTGTCCCTACCACCATCCACATTTTATTTTCCTGTGCATGGAAACTCATCCATCAGCTCATGATAGTGCGGTTTTACTTCTGGTAGAGTGCAGTTGCTTCAGGATTTGGGTACGATCCCTCAGGGGAGTTTCTACAGCAATATTTTACACGAGCCTTGTTACCATTCTTTTTTTCATTATTCTTTTTCCTTTCATAAGCTTTCCTACCTTTTGCTGTGTAAGTAAATGAATAAACACATCAAAGATAAACAGACACTGCAGATACAAGAGCATGATTACTTTGATAAAACTGAATTGGACCGCCCATTACAAGAATACATGTTTTGAATTACAAATTAAAGATGCAGTAAATGATCGATTTCTTGATATATGGAGAAGATATAAACAAGGTGGCCTGCAGCTCTATAAAGAATTGCTTTTCATGTAATTCTATATAGCCTCCCTTGCTCTCACTTTCTATATCCAAGCGAACAAAACAACAAGGACAGCTGAACTGAATTAGTGAGCATCCAAAAATATCCAGCCCATCTTTCTTAAAAACACAGAAGGATGTTTCTAGGTTGCCAAAAAAGAAGCAGTATTTTTAATATTGTGGTCCTCAAATAAACTGCCTCTTGACTGTCTGAATTACAAACTACTGTCTTCAGGAGATAAAACAAAGAACATGTGAAAATATAATCGTGTATAGAATGAGCACCATGGGAATCAGTTGGCAGCCATATCTATACTGTCCCACATCATATTTTTACTAATTTTTATTGAAACCAATGGCCTGTAAAGTCAAGAGGATTTTGCCAGAGCAAAATCTCAGTGCCTAGCATGGGGGTTTGTTAGGCTTTTTTGTTTTGTTTTGTTTTACATAAAACCTGTCTTCCTAATTGCCAGTTTGGAGTCATCTGCAAGGTATTTTTATCTTCCAAGACCAAGCTGAAATTTTTCCATGGGATTAGGCGCAGAGGAGACAGCAATGGTAAACCTCATGTTGAGGAATACAAGAGAAACAAAAAATTTGGAAGCACTAGTCATGCTGGAATCTATATATTAACATCAGAAGAAATGCTCTTGTGTGCTGTCAGGGTCCAATGAAGACATATTTGAAATACTGATCCTAGTCATTTATTTACAACAAAAACATAGCCAAAGCCAAGTTTCAAAAAACTGCAGGAATCCTAGCTGCTGCAACCTATTCTGTGAGCCAGCACAGTGCATGTTTAGGCCGTATAATGAGTATTTACAAGAGCAAAAATCTTTTCCATCATCTTCAAAGGGAGTTAGACGTCACGTATGAGTGGTTTGAATTGGAAGAAGTCCATGCATAAAGAAGGGAGAACTTTATGGTTGGCCATGATCATGGGACTTCCCTGTTGCAGGAGAGGATTAAAATAGAACCACCTAGACAAGCAATTACAGCGTGTTGCATTTGGAGATACCTTCTCACGGATAATACACACACATGCAAATGAATTAAGCAAGAGACTTTGTTGTTTCTATACTGTGATCATTTCTGGCTTTAAATGCCTGGGTGGTGTTTGGAAACTATGGGCAAAAGGTAAGTTGGTAGAATGACAAACAGGTTTGGATTTTGAGGTAGGGCAGGGCAGGGCATTAAAATAAAGTGGTATCTTCCTACCATATAAATGTAGGTATGTTTTGAGAGAGAAAAAAACAATTACATTGCTGTGGGCTGAACTAAAGAAACATTTGCCTCTCTCTCTTTTTTTTTTTAAACAAACAAAAAACCTCCAACCACTGCATTTTCTTCTGTTTTGTTTTGTTGCCTGCCCAAACGCACACTTAAAAGAAGACAAGGAAGCCATAGAAAGGCCATACAAGGCTCACTGGGTAGCAAGGCAGGAAAGGTGAAACAACGGCCAGTGCTCAGAAGCCTCCCTTCCAACAAATTAGCCGGGTTCCTAGCTTGGAAGGACACCTCACACCGATCCTGATGGCAGGGCTGTTTGCCAAGCCCGGGGAAAGAAGATCACAGGACAGCAGCGTTTCGAGAGAAGGAAGCACTGAGCAAGTTCAGAATCACTGCCCTGTGCCTCCAGGGAAACGAGCCGGCTGGCTTGGAGCACCAGCATAGGAAAAGCTGCACCATCTGATAAAAATCATGAGCAAGTCAGATCGGTCTGAAATACAGGCATATACATACCTTTTTGCTCTGCTGAAGTGAAAAATAAAATGTTGCAAGTGAATCAGAGACAGTTTTTGGAAGGACTTTTCCACTCGCTCCAGCCAGCTGCTAAATGAGTCTCTCAAGGAGAAAGGTACCCACCCGCCAGACCTGCCAGGGCCCCGCGGGGCAGAGCCCAGGGGCTGCCCCTCCCAGGCTGCTGCACTGGAGGATGCTTTGGGCAGAGATGACAAAACGCCTCACTTTAACCAGTACCCAGCAAGAGCCTGAGAGAAGGAAGGTATGCAAATGGTCCAGGAAACTGTTTCCTTTCAGAAATGAAAAGCCATGGATCAAAGCTTACTTCTTCTGCTATTACGCTATATCAAAAAATATGCCTGCAACCATGAGTCAGAGACCTTTAAATAATGTATTATAGGCCTATCATTGGAAAAGTGCATTTTGGTACTAAATGAGTAAAGATATTAGCTAGATATGTATTTTCATATATACAAATAACTAGCTGACATATAATGAATTAAAATAAAACACATACAATGCATCTTTGGAAAGATTCCATATGAAACACAACTGAAAAGGCTAAGAATATTTAGTTAAGAAAGAAAATGAATAAAATTAAATCATAAACAATATAGACCCAAGCACATCAATTTACCTTGTGAAAATTCACAAGCTAATAAAAGAAAATACATTTTGAAAAGAAAATACAGTTTACAAGTGACTGACTGTCATCAACACCAGTAAATCAACACAACAGAGACAAACACGAGACAATAATGGCAGGAATTAAACCAAAAGCACCAACCTGATTAGAGGATTGCAATTCAGATATAACTGGGGCTTTGGACAAGTTTTTTCTTCAAGGGGTAGCTGGAGTGGTACAGGACTACCACTGCCCCCAACACTTGCTACCCTGGCCCAGCACAGCCCACAGGGGAAGCCCACTAAAGTCCTGCCCCTTTTTTCACAGGATGCTCTATCAAAGTATCTCCCATTACCGTGATTCTCCTGGGGCACTGGAGTTGCTTAGAGTTATCCAGTGGGGCTCACATCACCCTGGAAGGGAGCAGCCCTGTCACAGAAGGGACAATTATGGCTCAGCTGCTCTGCCTGTCCACACTGCAGCAGCTCAGCTGTTCATGGAGTGCACACAGAGCTGTACCCTACTGCACACACTTTTCCCGACTGCCTGCTAGAGGTTATCATGTACTTTCATATAAAAAAAGTATGCGGTGTAAGACTAAACATAGGTGGAAAAATGCACTGATATTGGAGGGAAAGATCCTTTGTAATACATTACAGATGCAGAAATTGTTGCTGTCCTAAACATTTTCCATCCTTGCCTTCTGTGCAAAGCTTGAGACATCTTGAGGATAAACAACTTTTCAGAAGGCCACCAACAGCCCTAAATACAATTTGTGGAAGGCAGAAGTCAAAATTATTTTGACCTTAAATAGTGCATCCCATTTTCTGCTTTATTGTGAGTATAAAAATATGTGAAATATAAGATAGTCTCAAAAGATCAATTTGGACTGAGTTCCCCAGGCATAGCAGGGAAAAGGCTAATGATAGAGAAGAATAATCTGTTTACTACATGTATTGGTAAAGCTTTCCTGGCACTGCTGTGCAAGAGTTCTAAGGAAAGGGATATGAACAGCTTATTTTTGAAGTACTTCACTAGATTCAGCTTCAGTTTGAATATTCAAACTTTAAAGCAATCTTTTTGCAGCCAAGCTTGCCTCCAAGAACAAAAAACCAAACTGGGTAGGGGGAGGAGAAAGGACCTCACAGATCAACTTTGACATGTGACCTGGAGGCACAAGCTAAATAGTTTTTGGTACCCATTTGTTTATTTATAAATAGAAACATGGCTGAAGAGACACAGGTCCTTACTTAGCTGTTTCATTGCTGAAACCAAAATGCAAGAGCATATCTTTCCTAATATTCCACAGCAACAGCATGCAAATAGCTCTCTCGGGGATCCAACTAACCTCAGTTTATCAGCTGAGAAAACCAGGCACCCAGAGAATGCAGTTACTCTTCTCCAAGGTGGAGAACTCAAGGGCTGCAGTGGATGACACTCTGAAGAGTTCATTTTTCCTCTGCTGATTATGAAGAAAGCCTAGATTCTTCAGTTTCTACTGTACTTGTATTTTCACCAAGAAGCATTTCATTCCATTCATGAAGAAAAACAAGCAAAGCTCTTAGCGCTCCCAAACTGGAACATTCTTGTCAAAGAATTTAACACATTAGACTGGCAAGATGCAGGAGACTTGATGTGAAAGAACACAACTAGGCAGTGATGACAAAAGGGTAGCTTGACAGCTTATTGACTGAGAATGGCTTTCACACCAGGAGGAAAAGAATAAACATATTTTTTTGCGTGCCAGATATGAAACACGCAGTAATATAAGTAACCGTACAGATGGCTGACTCTTCAGCAGACCTTATGGATAACTGCAGGGCAAAAAATAAGTTTTAAGCCAGAAAACACTTTTTCAGCATTAGGCCATTGTGTAAAGATCATGAGGCAGACAGAGAAGTTGGAGACCAAGGATAAGATTTTGAGGGCAGAGTCCGGAAAGTCAAGTCCCTCTGAGAAGGCTTGGAGCCCTACTGCTTCTTACTTCCCTAATGATGCAATTTGGCTTGACAAAACCAACCCTGTCTCCTCAGAAGCCCTGCTTCTGTTATGGCATGCTACATGCCATGACATAATCACTTCTCTCTTCTGCCCTAAATTCAAAAAATAGTTTTTGTGTTAGCCTATACAGTTTCCAGGAAGTTACACCAGGTCAAGCTCTACACAGCAGAAATGTTCCTGTTCTGAAGTGCTCTGCTAAATTTTTATCCATCCTCTTCCATCCTTCTTACTATTCCTGCCTTTCTGTTATAAATGGTTGTTTTCTGATGTGTCAGACTAATTGAATATGTCATGCAGAAAGGCAGATTGCTTTTATTTGCTCCCCTGTCCAGCTGTAACCAATTCCTCTGTCACTTTTCTAAATATTCCCCTTCCATTTTAAAGCTTGCTACAGCATTTGTGTTGCTCTTACTGATGTGTGAAATTCTCTCTCTCCCTTCTCCTTACCAGCCTCTGGCTACATGCATCCATGTGAAGCAGAAAAGTAGAAATGTTGACATAAGGTACAGGATGGAGAGGACTGTGATCAGAGTCCGAGAACGCCACCTCAGGCCTGTTAGTCCACGAGGAACTTAAATGACAAGATTTACAAGATTTATTTAAATTACAAGGGGTGCACTGATTGACCTGAGAAGCTGGATGCTGCCTGCTCCTTCAAAAAAGCCCCAAAATTACTATTTTTTCAAGGTGTTACCAAGGGATGCATAGTTCATTTATAGAAGAGCATAACATATTTTGGTGGCCCATGACCATGGATAAAATTAAACTTAACTAAATCTGGAAGTGAATTAATATAAACCATTTTGCATCAAGACTCAAGGGACTAAAATTACAAAGAAGGGATTTCTTTCTCTATAGTTTGCTGCTACTTTTTGGCAGTTATGAACAAAGAGTCACCCTTAAACAGAGTGCTTGGAGAGCATCTTTAAGCAGGCTCTTTCATTCCTTTTTGGGAACCTGAACAACAGCAACTGCGATAAAAGCAACTTCAAGTCACAATAAACACATTGTTCCCATTTAATTAATGTTTTCTCAATACAATTGATGTGTAAGAGGTCAGAGGAAAAGAAATTTGTATACTACAGATATAATGCTGTCAGGTAGCACATTAAAAATATTTTCTATGACTATTCTGCAACAATAAAATTTGTTTCCATCAATACATGAGCAACAAAAGAAGGGCTAAGGAGAATCTCCATCCTTTATTGGATGGGGGGGGGAAACAGGGACAAAGGATGAGGAAAAGGCTGAGATACTTAATGCCTTCTTTGCCTCAGTCTTAATAGTAAGACCAGCTGTTCTCTGGGTACCCAATCCCCTGAGCTCAGAGACAGGGATGGGGAGCAGAATGAAGCATCTGTAATCCAGGAGGAAAGGGGCAGTGACCTGCTACACCACTTCCACACACAAGTTTTTGGGGCTTGATGGGATCCACCTGAGGGAGCTGCTGGAACTGCTCACTGAGCCACTTTGCATCATTTATCAGGTAACCAGGGAGGTCCCAGTTGACTTGAAACTACAGATGGGCTGACATGGGACTAGTAGAATGACATGTGCACCAACCAAGTAAAATGAATACCATTTTTTTAGCTTTACCCAAGCTTAGCTGCAACATTTCAATTTGCAAACACCACCTTGAAAGTCTTATCAAAGACCCTTTTGTAGTAACACTATTCTCCTTATAACCAATCCTCTCCGTCTCTCTCTCATTCCCTCACCTCTAAATACAGTATAAAACTCCCAGAGGTGGAAACAACAGAGGAAACTCACAGGTGAAAGAAATCTTCCCTATACATACTAGTAATGCTAGTATGCTAGTAATGCTACCATCCAGACCAGAGCAACCAGAATTTAACATGTATTTTTGTTCCAGATTAGCAAAAATGCCAATGAATGTTTCTTTTCTTTATCAGCACTAAAAATATTCTAACATCTCATGTCAGCAGCTACATATTTTCAAAACAGAGTTGTCCTATTAGGCTTGTTTGTTATCAGCAAAAAGTCATGTTGCAATATTTTGCTTTTCAGGTCCCCTCCCCCAAAGAGCAGCCACCAAGCACTGCTGATATCTTTAAATTTTTGATATGTTTTACTTTGTCCAAACAAACATGGAAATCGGTTTTCATTCAAATATTCAATGAACTCAAAAGTTAAGAGTTACAAAGGTCTTTCTTCCCGAAGTTGTTTTCTCTTTTCAGGTTGAAGATATCCTTTTGTATTTAAATTGGATAGTAGTCATGGTTTGGTTTGGTTTTCAAAGCATGGTTTAAATCCAACCACTAAATAAAAAAATAAATCAAGAACTGAACTGTTGCTAAATGTGAGCATATGTAAAACTGAGCACACTGAGACCATGCAGGGCACTGTTGATCTTGGACACTCAAAGGAATTTTATGGAAAGTTCAATGATCTTCAGCGGTGACTCCCTCAACCTCTTAATTTTCTGTGTTATCTGAGGACACTTCATGTACAGCAAAATGAAAAAAAAAAAAGAAGAAATAACTGAGTCTCAACTCAGCTTCTTCAATAGCTCCTAGATAAGTGTTTCCATTACTTCTCTTAAACTGACAATATCTAGTGAATTGGGGAAAAGAGAGAGACTACAGGGAAGGAATAGCTTTCTCCAGGGAGTATTCCAAGCTCATCTGCACTTTACTGTAGTCCTTTCTTGGGACAGAAAAGCCATTCAGAATGTAAATCTTTAAATATGGGAGTATATAAAAGACAATGCAATCACTGTGGGGTTAAAAAAAAACCAAAACAAAAAACCAGTGAATGTTGCCAGCAGTCCCTATTTGCACCAGTGTCCTCCCTGAAGGGCCACTACTGAAGAGGAAAGTTAGGCACCGTGGACCAATACAAATCACCATCACCAATATATATCAACATCTGTGTAGCATCTACCTGGGGCCAACTCCAAACTTAAGACTGGTGAAGGAAGGCTCTTCACTGCAGCACCACTCTCCACAGCCCTTCCTCTTTCAAAACCAAATTTAAGCAGTATGAACAGAGGTACTGTCAGCCAGCTAGACACAGCATTAACAAACGGTATGGTAATCACCCACATATGAAAGGGGGAAGCTGAAGCCAAGATTTTATAGTATGATTAATGGTCTCTGGGTGTACAGTTCAAGGTACTGTGAAGAAATGCTGAGTTCAGCTTCTGGAGAGAGAGAAAAAATCAGGCTTCTTTAACATCCCTTAAGCTAAACCAGCTTTGGGTTCCCCAACCACTATTTTGGGATGTTTGCCATGAGGACCTTGAGAGAACTACTTTCTACCTTGGGAAATTAATTAAGCTGCAATACATCACATTTAAAAGCTGGTGTCCTTGCTTCAGGTTGCACTTCAATCTTTGCTCAGCCAGCCTCTGTGGGTGGGGTGAACGTGCATTTAGAGAAATAAAAGGTCTTTCCTGAGGGCCTGGACAGGTGAGGTAGTTTCCATGAGGTAAGCGAGGGTGTGAGCTCATGGGCGTGCTGCAGTGGCCCCGGTGCTGCTCTTCCCTTACGGTGCACACACGGCATCCTGCTGTGAGCACACACACGGTGGTACCATCCCTTCTCACCCTGCAGCTCACAGCCTGCACACGGCGGTTCCATCCCTGCTCACCCTGCAGCTCACAGCCTGCACACGGTGGTTCCATCCCTGCTCACCCTGCAGCTCGCTGGTTCCACCCCTGCTCACCCTGCAGCTCACAGCCTGCACACAGTGGTTCCATCCCTGCTCACCCTNTGCCATGTGCTCAGCAGGGACAGGGGGCTGGCTGCCCACCCCCGCCCCGGCAGGGCTGTGTGCAGTCCCCTCACCCGAGAGGGGAGCTCCCAGCTCTGGAGGAGAGCAGGGGGCTCACACGGAGCAGGGTGGGCTTGGCTGCCCGTGCTGTGCGACACCGGGCAGACACGGGCAGTGTAGGTCAGCTGAACTGCTCATGGGGACTGTGAGGAACGGGGTCCAAAGCCACCTGACAGCGTTTGGCTTTTGGCTACGTCACTGTAGGCCTCTCACACACCAATGATGACTCAAACATCAATCAAATATTGTTCACTTTGTGACACAATAGCTACAAGCTTGGTCTTCACTCAGGTCTCTCCACTCACCATCTCTGCTTCCCAAACCTGAGACCGTCCTTTGCTCACCTTCAGAGCAGCCATTCCTCTCCAAGCATCCGGTATGGATGGCCACCAGTGCCTCCTGGCTGAACCCAGCAGCTGCCCTCCTGCAACAATCCCGTGCTACCAAGTGCCCTCCTGCACACTGCACTGACCTCCACTACCTTTGCTTCCTTGATGCACTGGGGCTCTGAAAGAGCTGAGAAGCACCTTGGCTGTGCCTGTGGAAGTGGCAGAGATAAGACCAGGTCCGTTTTGATACAAGGCTAAAAGATGAATCAGCAGAAAGGATAAAGGGACAATCTGGACACTGTGATGAGTCTCTGTTCAAAGGCTGCTGAATCCTCCTTGAAAGGGGATTTAAAGGAGCACATGACAGCAAGAAATAGTTGTCTCAGTCCACTGAGCTTCAAGTCTCCCCCTCTCCTGATATCTAATATGCCCCCCAAATTGATCTCTGTGTGTAGGGGCCATATGAGATAACTACACTGTTTAGCTGCTCCTGGGGATACTCCTGCACCAAAAAGGTGCTGACAGCAAGAAACTCAGATCACCTCTGTTCCAGCATTGCCAGAATACCAGAAGGCAGCTGGACAAGATGCTTCCTTTGTCTTAATATTTAACTGCTTGTAGATCTTGGATGTGTTTATGGCTCAGCCTGAAACACCTGAAAATGTCTGTGTACTAGACACACTGGACTCATTCAGTGGAGCCCAGTTTTACAAGTGAGATGAAGCTCAGCCTTCTTTCTACACTCACAGAAGACACACATTCAGGCTTAAAGAAAAAAAGCAACCCTTCTTTTGCTAACCAAAGACACAAATCAAATGGCACTGGCAGACTGTTCTCTTTTCTCAGTTCTACATAATTTTCCATGCAGAAAATATTCTATGTGCCCGTTGAATTCTTTCTTCCAGGGTACTCTGTTAAACTTGTGATTAGAAAACAAAAAAATCAGTACTCTTGTACTGGCTGTTTCCACGTACAGGCGGGTCAAGGACCTTCTTCATAGCCCCAATACCTGTAAGTGCAACTATCCACCAAAGAGAAATGTAAATGCCATGGAATTACTGCAGCAGCATTGAAGTGCTTAAGCTGCCAAACCATACAGAAAGTTAATAGATTTGTTTATGGACCAGACAAGGTTTAATTAAACCAGGCAGTTCTGAAGAACAGCAAATCCTCTCTTTGTCTTCCCCTCCCCCTCCCCCCCTTTTTTTTTCCTAGAGTATCTTTCTCCTAGTGGCTTTCCTCTTCCTAATAATCCCATCACAAATGACAGATATGTTATCAGCCATCACTGGGATTTGACACATTCTTAATACCTGTCATGACAGCTCTGAAGTCTGCATGCTACTCCATTGTATTCCAAAGCATTTGCAGGAGGTAATGGACACATCAAATACGAGTCAATGGCTCTGCTTCATTGAACTGCTGAAGGCTTGCAACAGAGCAGTAGATGCTTAAAAAAGCCTAATTGTGATTATTCAAAATTACACACATAGTAATTAAATATAAAACAGTATATAATGTGGCAGTGTATTGCTCTGCCCAAAAAGAGTCTCTCCTGGTTCCTTGGGTGTCTCGTTTACTTTAATAGAGAACCTAATGCAGAAATGAG
This sequence comes from Daphoenositta chrysoptera, assembly GCA_013397915.1. Taxonomy (NCBI): domain Eukaryota; kingdom Metazoa; phylum Chordata; class Aves; order Passeriformes; genus Daphoenositta; species Daphoenositta chrysoptera. The sequence continues at coordinate 353,677 of VZRO01003725.1, forward strand.
GTGCATGTCGTGGCTAGAACCAGAGTCAACATCAAAGGTGGACACCTGAATTGATATGAGGACAGTGGGACTGAGAAGTGTGTCACTCACAGCAGCTGTCAGTGCTGCCAAAAAGTAAATGCGAGTGCAGTAGAACACGAATTTGAAGAGTGTCTCCCTGATTTCCTGTGTTTCCTGACACAAGGAAAAGACAGCATCTTATCACTGAACAATAAGGACAAGGAACACAAACTAACAGGTTTTGTATGAGGCCATTGCTAATGCCTGTTGATTTCTGTGGACCTCTTAATACAGGTAGTTTTGTTTTCTTTTGTTCAAGCCCTCAAAAGAACTCTAACAGATACAGCACCCCACTGAAAGAATTCAATACAGACCTCTCCAAGCAGATAAATTTTCTTTTGATCAAATTCTAGTATTACTTCAGGTGACTCTGGTCATCTGTGTGTAACACTTTTCAGGCACAAAAATAAAATAATTTTTACTGTAACATTTCTTCCAAGCCTTAAACTTGCAAAAGGCTTTCTCTCAGTTGAGCCCAGCTGCTGCAAAGCATCATATAGCTACAGTCTCTGCCAACAGCATATGAGCTGCATGACAGCAGTGTGCTTTGCCATTAGTAAATGCAATGGCTTGTTGTTCTCAATGCATTTACAATTTTGCACAAAAGCAGAAAAAACCACCCCCAACAAAAACAAAAACCCCACACAGATTAGAGACAAAGCAGTCCTGTGTAACTCAAGGCCCTTTCAGCAAGGCAGTAAAGCCAAGGCAGAATTGTGAGCTGGAGTCAAAAGGAAGTGTCCCATTGACATAATGAGCTTTAGAGCAGGTCTGGAGGGAAGAAGACAGGCAAAACACATTCAGCCACCTAAGTGATTTTGTGTTCTCTGGACAAAATTAGTTAATGAGTATGTCGTGGTTTAAGAGTCTTGAGGCATTGTTTACTTCTACAAGAAATGGATGAGCAAACTGGGATTCCTTACAGTGCAATTTTATTTAGGAGAGATGCAAGAGTAAGTTTTGCACCTCTCAAGCACTCGGGAGCAAAGTGATGGCATTTAGGGCGGTGGGGATATTGTTCTCAGGATGCAGCAAATCCTATTCCAGGGATCTAAACCACTGCAATAACAGCACTGGTCGAGTGTAAACTCATCTTCCCAGCTGAAGCACTTTCAAAACAGCTGAAAGGTGAAGTTTACTTTAGTAAGCTTCTCACCAGATCAGATACGGCCCGTTCTTGAGTGGTCAGTGTATAAACGTACCACAAACAAACATGGTATCATATTTTCTGATCGTGGTCTTATAACAGGGCCTATTCCAGATCAAATTGGGTTCATGGAGGCAAGATCATGGCAGCACAGCCCCACTGAGAAGTCTTCCCAGCAAATATTCCCTTCTGGCTTCGGTCCAAGGAGCATTACTGCTTCTCCTGCTGCCTACACTCCCCAGTTATTCCTTTCATATACTCCCTCAGCTGTAAGCAAATCAACATGCCAATCCCTTGGGACACATGGCTTAGCTTATACTTAAGACTTGGCATTCTGCTTTGTGCTCTGGACATTGATTTCCATTGTCTCAGCTATCACACAACAAAAGGGCATTTAATTGCTGTCTCATTTAGTCTGGGGGAGAAGAGGAGAACAACTTTTTCCAGCCCTGATTGATGGCAGCCATTAGCACCTCCTAGCACAATACTGACTTGCTAGAAGCATGATTTACATGTGAAGTTCAGTGCCACACAAGTGAATCAGATTTGCAGCTATGCTTACTTGAACAACTTCAGAGACAAAATCTTCACATGAAATGAATTTGCAGAAATGCTTACACTGACCACCCATTTAAAGAGAAAACTTCAAAGATTAAGGAGGTTTGTTGAAACCTCCTAGAAACAAAAGAAAGCTTAGTAGAGATCTCACAGTTATTGTTTCACTTGTCAAGTGTGCTACCATGTAGGTGCTTTAAGGGTTGTAAAAGGGGAAAAAAAAAGAAAAAACACCCAACGAACATGATTTATACTTATTTACATACATTTAACATTAGGAAACATTTCATATCCACTAAGCATCAAAATTCCCAATTGAATACGCAACACTGAAGAATCCCATAAACTGTTTTCCCCTTCTCGTGTGAGCATTTCTATCTTCTTTGTGATGAAGGAAAGAAGAAAATTAATATCCACATTTAATATCCTCCATGTTCTGGAGAGCAATAAGCCACATGCCTTGGTGTTCGAGCCAAACTGCTGATAGTGGATTTTTAGTACTTGTCTCGTTTTATTAAAAAGCAAAAGGATGCAAATCTCTCTTTCAAAAGAACAGAACTCAAGAAACAACTAGATTAGTGAAGGCTTCTTGAAATAGCACCTTTAATCAGTCCTGTTATGTGAAACTTGCAGTAATTTCAGTAAAATTTCATGTAGTTTGATGCAGCCTATCAAAACATTTAATAATTGCAAAATATAAGATCAAGCACCTTTTAAACACCAGACTTTCCAGTCAGACATAGAAACAAGCTGAGGAACTAGGTATTATCAGACACACCTTTGTACATTTTTTGGAAGATTTACCATGGGAGAGGCAGATTGAGAAAGGCTGACTTTCAGCAAGGCAATGATGTACAGCCAAACACGCAAGCACTCACGTTGTCTCAGCTGAGGGAGCACTAACCCTGGCCAGGCAGAGGCTTTCTGAAACGATGTTAGCTATACCCACAAAAAACCACTTCTGACTACTTTCAGAACATATGCTCTGTTATTCACATAATTGGTTTAAAATTCCACAGCAAAATTACTCTGCAATTACTTGCTTTCAGTGAGTCCACTTCTTACATTCGCATCCCCCACAAGACCCACCTTTGTTCCTCAGTGATACTCATCTTTCCTGATGTGCATTTCTAAATAAGCTTAAATAGTGGCTATTTCTGTGTGATTTCCTGCTTTTTCCTACCGTTGAAAAAATCATGATTTTAGGTACATAAATGAGCGTGTGAAGGCAGAATGTACATTTTTGGTTTAGAACAGCTGTCTTCACTTTTATTCATTCTGCAGCACACATGCACAGAAAGCTGTATTCTGACTCTTCCTTTCCCCATTTGTTTTTAAGGGAAAATAAAACTTAAAACACAGAAGCATCCAAAATAAACAAACAACACCCCCCCAAAAAAAACCAAAACAAAAAACTACTAAATTACTTAAACAAAACCCCTCCCAAACTGGCAGGTGGCCAGATACTAGTTAAACACTAGAATACACTTGTTTCCTTATCTTGGCTCTTCATAAATTTTGTTTTCCCCTCCCACTGTTTCCCTTTTCTTTGGTGCCAGGCAGGAGACACGTGTTTCTCTTGCTGGAAAGGCTAAATGCTGTCTTCCGAAAAGTTCGGTCTGTGGACAATTATTCCTGGTAGCTGTGAGGAAGGTGGCACACCAGCATCTCTCCTTCCCCTCCAGGCTTGCGCCAGGCTGGAACCAGAGCTCTCAGCAGCAGCGCCTCCAGGAAAGAGACCAGCACCAAGGAAGCTGCCAAAATGGATTTCAACCACCTTGCAGCTAAAGAACAGACCAAGAACCATCTTTGTGCAACCCCTTTATCAATCTCGCTTCAGATCTCTCTGGCCACTTCAGAATAAAGAGGAAGGTTTTACATGCTGGTTTCTGAGAAACCTGCCAAGCCAACACATGCTAATCAATGTGAACAGGTCCTGGAAAAGAATCGAATCTCTCCGATCATCCTCAGAGTCACAGTCAAACCCACACACCTTTGAGATTCAGGTCAGCCACGCAGCTGCTCAGCATCCCCTGGGAGACTCAGAATGTAAGTGCAAAATTAGGGCAAGCACTAGCACAGCAGTAGGCTGCAGCATGTTGCTGGCAGAGGCACAAACCTGCTCCTCTACCCAGCACACCATCTATAAATAGGTTTATGAATACAGAACCTCTGCCAAGCTATTCTCGCTTTTTTTTGCCTTTGCTAATTTTTAATGCCTCTTGCAAGACTGACTCCTAGAAGTTTTATCTCCATTAGTAGTAATAAACACTTATTAAATGCTCCAGCAATGTCTGAAAGTCTTGATAAATAGCAACAAATTTGTCTAGAAAATCATAGTATAATTTTGCATTTAGAAAACTCTATTGTACTAAAAAAGAAGGAAAAAATGAGCTTACCTGAAAACAGAAAATTCACATGAAAAATCTTTGTGCACACCACAGCTTGGGAAACAAGAACTCACTTCTTCTGGGACTTCAGGAGGAGACAGGGTGGCATCAGTGCTTACTCTTGTTCAGCTCCTGGGGGTACCAGCTGAGCCCCAGAACTGAGCCCTGGGCTGTTCCCTTCACTCTTGGCACCTGGAACAAGAAGACAGGCTCAGCTCCCTCAGGACAGGAGTGACACAATATTCCATGGACACAGCGAGGGATGCTGACACTGCCTGCCTGCTGGAGACCCAACACAGCCCTGTGCAAGGGGAAGCTCACTGCAGCTGCCAGTATTGATGAGCAGGGTTCTCTGCTCGTCTCTGCTGCAGGTGCCCTCTCAGGACACCCTGGGGACACGAAAAGCACTAGAAACTGTCTACAGAGCATCCTAACTCTCCCTTGGAGGGACCACTTTTCTAGAAGGTAACAGTAGCCCCATAACAAAACTGCTAAAGCCCAGTCTATGGCAAGAACACCTTATGGTAAGAATTTTGTTTTGAGCTGCCAGTTTTTGGGTGACCAAACCAACTAGGACTGATTTCAAATAGGGACATTAACCAAGGACTTAAATTACCTTGTATTTTCATCTGCTGTCGTTCTGTTGTATCTCTGTTTTTCCCCTTTCCCTCTCAACCCTTACATATTTCACCATCAATTTTCAAGGATGGATGACTAAATGAAGCCCTTTATTAAGGCTCAATTTTCAAAAGCAATGTCACCTTCCAGTTTCCCTTTGCTTCAAAAATTAGCTTCTAGGGACATATTCTTGAAAAGCCTACATCTATACTTATTTAAACTTTCTGGGGAATAATTGAGTATGGAAAGTAAGGTTTAGCCTGATTAAATTTTTATTTCCATCTAAAAATAAAAGGAAATGCATAGTAAAGAACTAGGAAAGCTTGAGCCTCTTTTTTTTTTTTTTTTTAACTTCTGAAAGATGAAGACAAAGGAGACATATTACAATAATTTTTTTTTTCCTTTCAGAAATCCCAAGAAACTTACCACCATATTCTTAAGCTTTGAGCTGTGTAGAGTTGACTGCTAAATACTTCATATGTTCTGAGCTAGCTGATCTCACTGGCCCCGATTTGAGCCATAGGACTACATTACCTCTGGTGGTCCCTTCCAAACCAAGTTATCCTATGATTTTTTCCAATGGGAACGAAGACTAATTTGTGCTTTTCAGTAACATAAGCCAACCTTTTCTTCCATGTTTGCCACCACTTTTACTGTATGCATCTTCTCCAACAAGGAATCTTTCAACAGGCCAAATCTACATGGATTTCATATATGGAAACTCTTTAAAAGTTATTTCAGTCTCAAATTATCCGAAGTATCTTTTCACATGTCACAGACTGGAAGGATTTAATGCATTTAGGTTAAACTAGCCTGGTAAGAAAACGAAGAGAATGTATCCTAAGTCCTCCACTAGGTAACGCTAAAGAAGGTACTGGGGGTAAAAGACAGTGGCAGTATTTCCTGTAGAAGAAACTCCAACTTCACAGTAATACATTTTCTACCTGTGATTCTGAAGGCAGGACACTACTTTTAAACCAGCTCTCACGTCAGACGGCTGTCAGAGCTGCAGTGGAAGCAGAGGGCTGCCTCGCACGCTCCACACCCTGCGGGCACCATCCTGCAGGCAGCAGCCCCTCCCTGTGCCAGCCCCATCTCCCGGGCACCATCCCCATCTCCCGGGCACCATCCCCGGCCGCTTCCCAGCCCCGGGCTGCGGCTGCCCCCGGCACGCCCTGTGTCACACCTCTCAGCCGGCCGGCAGGTTCACTCCACCCTAAAATGGTGACTTTCCAAAGAGCCTCTTGGAAGATAAACACTCTGAGGCTTTCCTCCCCCTCCAAAAATTCCTTAGCATGTGTGTTTCTTGATTAATACTAAACACACAAAAAAACTTGTGCAAGTTTTTGTGTTTCTCCGTGTACCTGCTCTCAGCAGAGAGGAATACAGATATTATTTAAGAGATAAGATATCCAGGGAATGAAGTACAGGAATTCCAGTCCTAAAATACCATAAAGACAAGATATTAAAATAAAAAATAAACAGACTTTTCCCATCAGTAAGGTGAAGGAGTGCCATACAGGGTTGGAAATTTCTTCTCAAATCCAACCGAGCCTTATTCCTGTTGCTCTGACACTTCTGTCATTGCTGTCTTCTTCCTTCCCCCTTCTCCAGGAACTGCAGATGCCTTCTCTGTTAACCCCAGAAACACACTGGCCATCAGACTCTATTGCTGCTACTGCTGCAAGGGAACACTGAGACAAGGAAAGGGTAATTCCCTCAGAAAACCACTCACATGGGTCTACCCAGCAAGTGGGATACATATTCTTTCTTCTCTCATTTTTCAAGAATCACAGGTACTTCTCTTTGCTAATAAAATTATTTCAAATAAATTAACACCGTGACCACTATTAAAGTTGAGCCTTAGCCTCAAACAGAGTCTAAAAGAGACTGTTGTTAGACATGAAGAGCTTTTTCTTCAGCATGCTCATAGTTTGCTTCAAAGCTCATTGTTTAAATAGGAACAGTTGAGATGCAAAGTTAAATTTAAGGATCCTGGGAATAGCTGTGCATGACAGGCAGCTGGCAGGCAGGTCTGCTGAAAGGATGCAGTTCTGCACATGAAGTCACTAGAGTGAGATTCCTAATTATATGCAGTAACCAAGGCATGGAAGAAAAACCAGTTCATCAGTTAGCATCCAGCAGCACAGTGAGGAAGCTTTGTTCTCTTCTCTGGAAAGAGGACAGTCGATACTGCTCATATCAAAGCCTGGATCCACAGCCCTCCAGGCTTAATCAGAAAATCATGAAGAGTACAAAATGGCATTGGACACAGAAAAAGATCATTTTTCAAGTAAATTTAGTGGAGTGAGCACTCTTACATTTATGATCCATGCTCCCTCATCCACCCTTTTTTCCTCGTTAATGATACAGAGTTGGCTGCAGATGCAACAAAACCTGTCAGCAACTGCAGGGTGTCCTAAAGCAAGTCTTGCCTATTATTCCAGCTGTATAGATGAAGGTCACTGACACTGCTAACACCTCTGACATTTTATAATCAATTGCCAACATTTACAGAGGAGAAAATACCACTAGCTTTGAACACACTCAGAAAGCAAGAAATTCTTCTCAATTAATTTTAAGCTTGCTCTCTCTGAGCCAAAACATGAAACATGAGGCAACCTTAAAAGTCAAATATTAGTGAGATTGTTTTCTGGCAGCCAATGCCATACTCTGTTTGTATATAAACAATTGTAGTTTATCCATCTCTTCAAAATAACTGCAGCATGAATCCTCATAAGGACAGTGTCAGAGAAAACTGCCAAATACTTGTAACCAAAGAAAAATAATAATTTAACTTTAAAAGCAACTATGAATATCAGACTATCAGCATGTTGCTAACACCAAATACCTATTGGAGAAATCTAGTATTTTGTGGATTAGACTCTTGGAAGATGAAAGGGGCTGACCTTTACCCATACCTTTGCTGCTGGTAAAGAATGATGAAGCTCTTGCTGTACACTGCACATTCACCTCGTGCCTGCTTTTCAGAACAGGAGCAGACATTGCTGCCTTTTAAACTAGTCCTACGTTGATTTTTAGCCAGCTGCAATATTCCACTGCTATAGCTGAGGATGGAGGGCTAAGGAAGAGATTTTCAAGTAATACTTTGTAAAGGGTCCACAAGTCCTGTCTGATTTATAAACTGTCAATGTGCTTGATGAGTTCAGCAGCTGGGAAGCCCTGGATTTGACACTACTGCCCTTACCTGATAGTTCAAAGCAATCATTTTGAGTTAATACAAGGCCTCAGAGAACACAAGGATCTCTAACTTAAGACCTCTTAAGGACCTATGGTCAAAATCCTTGCTCCTGACAGTCCTTCTCACCCTCCAGCTCCTAATTCAAACGATCAGTCCACCCTTGCTTTTCACAGGAGCTCGTTGCTGTATGTTGTAATGTTTACATCACATACAATTGCTAAAGGCACTCCAATTTTCACCAATAGTTATCATTAGGAGAAAAAAAGAAAAAGGTTGATTTTTGTCCAAAAAGAACCATTTCCTGATGTTTAGCATAGGCAGGATAACGGTCACAGGCAGCATCTTGGCTCAGCAGGCAAAATTAGTAGGCGGTAAATGAGAGTGCTGGGGAGGGGACAGATCTTTTCCGGGGGGAGAGGGGGCAGTGTCTGCTAAAGGAGGCACCCTGATGGCAGTAGATTTATGCATCCACTCTTGTCAGTCTAGGAGGAGGGAATCATTATGCAGGGCCAGCTGCAGGGGTGTGCACTGCTGTCGGGAAAAATTAGAAGTCTAGCAATGAACTATAAAGAAGGGAGAAATGACAGAGTGAATGAAAACTCCATGATAAACCCATTTAGGCTCTATTCTCCCTGGGATGAAAGATGAAGCATAATCTCTTTGGCATATATGCTGGCAGAGACTCAAACAAATATGCCTAGGTAGGCTCAGGCACATGGCCCAGAATGTGCAGTGACAGCCTCCACCCAAAGGGCTGTAATGCACAGGGTATGGAGCAAGAGCCCTTCCCAGCACGTTTGGCCAACTTCTGGGGAGGGATCACAGCACACGAAGATGCTCAGGAGCAGAAGAAATCTCATCTACTGCCCAATGCCTTCTTTGTGTAAATTCCTTGGAAAGAAACCTTTTCCATTTTAATATCTTGGGGGCATGGGGGGGGTAGGGATGGGCAGAGAGGAGAGACGACTGGTCTATAAAACAGTGAAAAGCACCCAAACCAAGGCTCTGGTATTTCACTCTTACTTGAGAAAATGATAACTTTCCAATTTCATGTGGCATTCCTTCCCCTAGGAGAATTTCTGTCTGAGTTGGATAGATCTGCATAACTTCTTGTCCTGTTTAAGGAAGAGGTGGGTTTTTTTCTCCTTTGTTAATACATTCCGAGATATGAAATATTCCAAATATTTATTCATTGCACTAGGTTATTAAAAAAAATAAGGATTTTCGGTCATACTGGCATTGGAAAACAAGGGAATAGGGAAAGAGTAGGCAAGGAAAACAGTGCTCTTTAATACACTCCCCAAAGCCCCTGGTTACAATTCAAGCCCCAAGCCTAAGAGGGAAGTGTTTGGTAGCTTTTCCTTCTGCCTGTCCTGACCACTGTTAAAGCCTAGGGGCTGGTGAAAGTCTTTCTGGAATGCTAATGCCTTGCTGAAAGCCAGAAGGTACAGAATGGGAGCTGTTTGGAGAATACTTTCCTGGGGCAAAAAGGGAGGGAGGGATGTACTTCAATACCTTATTTTAAGTTACACATAGGGACCCATATTGTTAGGCATATTTTTACCAGGAACAGAAGAAATACATTTTGCTCAGCATGCTAACATTGTAAATTCTGCCACTGTCCCTCAGTGTAAGCTCTTTGAGATACAGTTTGATGAGAAAGGTTTGTTCAATTAAGTGTGTGAGAATCAGGGAAAACAAAAACAAACCACAAGCAGTTTTGCTGTAAAAGTCCTTCTTTCTACTAGACATGCACATTCAGAAACAGGAGTATTTATTTAATTCTCTGTAAAACTCTTTGAATCCATCTGCCTTATTTTAAGGCAGCTCTTCTATAATATTCTTTCCAGTGGCATCATTTATCAAGTGTAAAAAAGATTTCTGCTACCAGGTGTCAGATTAAGACACCACTGACCACATTGTAACTACCTGGTGTGTTTTACAAGCATTTATACTTGCACCGTGTAGGTCTAACAGCTTAACAAACTGCAAACACTCAAAAATATAATTAAAAAAAGCACCCCAAAACAATGTTGAGACATTGTTTCATTAACACTGTGAAGGTGTAAATGGGCTACAGAAGTGAAGAACGGAGTCTTCTGATGAATTAAAGTAAATGGAAGATACCTACTTGCACGAAGGCTCAAAGAACATAATCCTGAAGGCCATTGTTTGACCAAAGCTTTGTGAGAAAACACAGAAATAAACCACAAGCTGTTACAGTGAGCAACAGAAATAAAGCTGGCAAAATCCTAAACTACAAAACTATATAGTTGTCAAAGTGCAAACAATACTTCTTACAGCTACATGGTTATGTTTCACTTTTTTTTCCAAGGAAAGTAAGGGCAGGCAAATGTATAATTTTAATATCAATTCAGGAAAAGCTTTCATAGTAAGATATCAAATATATTATGGGAAAGGGAAAAGGAACACAGTTATTTATCTGACTTGAAAACAGCACAGTGTCAAGTTAATTTAAAATTCAATTTCAGTTTAAAGCATTACAAGGAAGAAAGAATCCTATGTATCACAGGTTGTAAATTGAAATCCTAGCCAGGCTTTTGTCTGGCAACTAGCTGTGTATCAGCTATAAAGTCAGATTGCAGGTGCTTCTTTTAGGAGATTGGGCTGTAAGACTCACATTCAGAGAAGTTTGTCATTTACTATTCCCAAAGGCATTTTATTTAAATTTTTTTTTCACAGTCCATTAGTTAATGGAAAACTGGCATTACAATAACCCAGAGGTAATTTCTGCAAGGTACAGTACGTGATGCAAAAGCACAGAGGGTCCTACCCTGTGAAAGTCACCAAGAAGGTGTACATTCATATAAACATATTTCTTACAAAAACAAACATGCAAAAGCAGTTTGTCTGCAAAAACATCTTTTAGGGTGACATGAATTTAATAAATAAATAAGGAACCTTAGAGTTTTTTCCCCTTTCTAGAAAATATACCTGCACAAAAATGTTTCATTTAAAGTCCACACAAAACCTTGAACACGAAGGTTTGAGGGAAGAGGGGGGATATTCCTCCCAGTTTTCTGAGCTGAGGGATAAATAAATCTGATAGAAAAGACATTTAATTCACCCCTAGACTCCAAACTGAATGAAAGCCTACTTGGATTTGGTACATACTATCAAATAAGCGACCCAAGGAAAACAGCTAGACTTCCAGCTTTGGAAGGTTCCTGCAAAGTGCACCGGCCAGTCTGATCAGAAAGGCAAATTCTGCTCAGAAAGGCAGATTCTGCTCCTCAGCTACCAGCCACAAACCATCCAGCTGGCCAGCGGACAGGAGCAGGGCTGGAAGGGCACGGAAAACCTGCACCAACAAAGAAAATGAATGTATATCCCTGACCTCCGCTCCTCCAAAAGGAAGGCAAAGAAAAGCTGCCATTTACAGCAGCTGGGCTACTTTTATTTAGTCACATAAGCCTTGAACCTCCCTTGTACAAACACTGTGAAACCTCAAAACCTTGCTGAGGGAGCAGATGAACACCTTGGAAAGCTTTGGTTTTGTCAAAGTGGAATTTAAGGTGTGTGTAAATTGGTACTCAGGAAAGGGTAATATTTGAGGACATGAATTTATCTCCACTGACATATCCACAGCTGGGAACCAGTATGAACAGCTTCCTCATGCTGATACATTTCACTTCTTTTTCAAATGGAAAGATGTGGAAAATATTATTAGAGGTGATAGAAAAGTGTTTTTGCACTGCAGTAATGGCTTTTATCCTGTCTTTGACATAATTTTGTGTAAGCTTATAATATATACCCATTATATATAGTTACATTTTTTATAAAACAATAATTTCTAAAAATGCTGGAAGATTAACAAAAGCTAAGGAGGGAGGAATTTGATACAGCTTGAGATGGAAAAAACCCTTTTGCCCTTCATATGTTTTTTTTTAAATACATCTGGGCCCCTTCCTGTTCCCACAGTGATACATGAGTCTGTGGTTATGCCCCCCTCCCTGTTCCCCTTCAACTCCCCACTTAAACCCTCACCATTTAAATGGCTTATTCACCTTTTTGCCTTACCATGCATTTTTGGACCTACAGCTCTGAGGTAGATTTTGAAAAACTTTTGCTGGCACTTAATATGGAAACTACCATCACTGCACCAATATTTATACACATGGTATTACAAAAATATACCATTTGCTTTAATGTACTTCTCTTTCCCTGCTTCCTCTGCTAGCAGAAAACACAAAAAGGTTTAGCAGTGATAAGGAATTGATGGATATCTTCACTATGCAATGCCATAGTGAAAAGGTTTATGTCTGAATTATGCAGTGTCCCTTGCAGAGTTGCCAAAACAAGCCTCATTTTGCTTAAATTTCTGTGGAAACTAAGAATCACTGTTTAAAAAAAAAACAACACCAAAATAACCCAAATTTAAAACCAGGCTGCATCTTTTAGTAGGAAAACCAGGCCACAGCACAGGGATGTTACACACAAGAGGATACAATACTTGCTTTCTTTCCAAGCTGCCCCTGACACAGCATGTGACTCTATTCTAATGCTACTTTTTACTAAAACTTTTTTTGGTTGCCAGATGTTGCACAACACAAAGAAGGAGGACTGGAAGCTGGAAATGCCAGCTGCTCCAAGGTACAACCTGCCTTGGACTAAAGCAGCCTGAGACAGGAATGTTCCTCACGTGGTGGAGGGAGCCTTCCATGCAGGACTTGAGGCTTCAGATTTTTGGCAGTTTGATGGAGTTTGGGAATTCAAGTTTTCCTGGACTCTGCAGCTCTGTTTGATACCATTTGATTGCAATAGGGGCAAAAACGTCTTGCAAAGGTGCTCAGAGATGATCGGACACAAACACAGCCACAGTGTTTTCACAGGAAGGCTCTCAATACACCAAGGACTGCATAACAGGAATAAATGCTGCATCAGACTCCATCCCACTGCACATGGGAGAACAAACAGTGGTGCAGCAGAAGAGCAAAAGCAGCCGAAGACTTTACATTTAATTCTCAGTCATTCTCATTTTCATCTCTAAAAACTAAAAAGAGATTGTTTTAAAATATTTTTAAATATTTCAGTTCTTCCCCTTACATTTGGTTTGCACAGCAAAGTGACAAAAAAAGCTCCAAATATTCCAGGATTATGCAAAAACGTTTAAAAGTTGTCTTCAAATTGGTAGTACTTCAGAAAAAAAAGAAAAAAAAATGTATCAGAAAACCCAAAAATATAATCAAGTTCTTTGAAGTCTTTCTGTTCCACTAAGACATTTATACTAATTGGTGAGCCCCTCATTTAATCTTTTCATGTACAGATCATTTCTAAATGACTGAGATTTAGGATACCCTATTTTAAAACTGATGGTGTACCTAATGAGATCAGATTTTTAATACAATTCTAGGCATTTATATTAGAGAAAGGCTTTGAAAAAAAAATAGTAAGGTAGCTGTATATCATTAAGAGTGAGCCTGTTCAGATAATTATAATCACATTTGCTATTATTTTTTATATACCATTACGTGGTATAGGTGAAAATCACAAAAATATAATAATCCTTGATACTAACACAAAACGCCTGCAGGTCCGTTTATTTTTCATTCTCAGTACATACACAAAACTTTCAGTAAAGAGATGCTATGGAGGATAAACACATGCCACTTGTGATTAACTTAATTGGATCTAATTTGGCCAGCTAAAACCTTAGCTACTTCCTAACTTGTTTATTGACCACTATCAGAAAAACAATTCAACGTCCATGTCAGGACTGATATTCTAATTTTAGTATTATCCCTTTTTATTCCATATGTTGCCTGTGAAATATACAATTATGAAAAGTAATTACGATCATATATATATATATATAGGTGTCAAGAACTACCACTAAGATTCTGCTGCTTAATTTTTGTACAGAAGTACATCTAGAGCCACTGCAGGTTGCCAGTAAGACTGCAGTGTCTCCATATGTTAGACTATACACAGCCTAAGCAAATGCCGAGGCACATCATCTTTCACTATTATAGCAATTTCAGGCTTGGGCTGCTTTTCCTACAGAAATACAACCAATTAGTATTCAATTTTGAGCTGTACCAGAAACACTCCCTCAATAGATGCAAGTGCCTTGATCATTTGCAGCAGCTCTTTTAAAAGAGGCTAACCTGAAAAAACTAAACAGTTGAGTATGCTTTATTTCTGTACATTCCTGAGTTTACTGCAGCTCCTGTTTCTGTGCACATCTGTCCTTCACTTGGGGTCCAGTCCAAGCCATCCAGGCCTCCCAGCACAGGGAGGAATCCTTGACCCACGTTTGGAGGATATATTTGTGGTGGGTTTTGGGGTTTAGTGCAGGCAGCACAAGATCACCTGCACTGCTGCTCTCTCCAGGCTGACACCGAGGTCTCTGTATAAAGTGCTGTTTGTTCAGAAAGACAACAATGTGAGGAGAAGCCTGGCCATGTCAGGGAGTTGACAGATCTGCACGGCTCACAAGGAGTCATGTGCCTCCTGCATGAAAGCCCTGGAAGAGTTTCTGTGCCTGCTCAGCCGAGTGTTGAGACTGTGTCTGGGAGCTGTCATTTGCTGCAGTTTGAAGTACTTGTACCACAGTTTACATAAAGGTAGGGAATATCTGTGGTTCCTCTCTAGGAAAAACTGTCTTCAGAACCTACAGAGGTATTTTAGCACTTCACCTATTCAGCCTGGAGCACAAAGCCCAAGAGAGCTCAGAGAAAGAGATGCACATGCAGTCGGTCAACACCCCAATCCCTGATGATGCTATGGATCTCCAAAGTACCTGCTGCTGCCCATATTGATTTGCCTGCTGAGGGAACCCCTATTCTACCCCTGTAATGCAACTGTTCCTGCAGAGACAATTGAAAAGTAAATGTAGACAGAGTTCTGTATGTTCCCAGAAGAGTCTTTCAAGTATTTTCCATAGATCTAGTCAATTGAGTACCTATTCACCTTGCTATCTCCATCTTAAATTTGTTATAAATCAGACACAAAGGATACGAAGTTTTGATCCCACCAGTAAATGTAATTTGTGCCCAGAGCTTGTGTTGGTGCTAGTTACCATTAAATCTCACAACTACACTGCAAGTCAGTCTGAAGAGAAAGTGTCCTTCTATTGCCAGGTATTAATCAGTTCACAAATATTGTGTCCTTAGGAGTAAGAAAATTAAGGTACAGGATCAGTGCCAGGATACAAACATTCTATGCCTACACATCGTTATTCCAATTCAAACACTCTCACCTAATCTAGTTCTGAAATGTATTAGCTTCAGTTACGAGTAAATACAACTGTAATGAATACTAATAAATAGATTCCGAATAAATAAAAATGAGATTTTTTTTTTCTTCGATGGGGAACTATTAGAGGAGACTTACAGGCAGACAGAATGGCCATTTCCTGATACAGAATCTGTCACTGTCGGTTAACATATGACTCTCTTGTAATGCTGTGTTATGAGACAGAAAGTCAAATAATCTCTTTTGCTTTGATGAAAGCATGAGGAAGTTGACTCAGATAAAAGCAGGGAGTAATCTGTTTAAACAGCTTGGGTCCAAAGTTGAAAATGAAACAAAATCAATAACAAATACAGGCCTGCTGAAGAAGAATCTGCCTTGAGCATGAAATAAAAAAAACGATGATATGCTACTGCAAAAATATTTCATGCCAGAATATTCTATATGTGAGGTTTGTGAAGACTCCCATCTGTTTGAATTTACATGTGTTTATTCATGTATAAATTAATATAACATGCACTATTTGCTAGTAATTATGTAGTTTAAGAAGGTTTTGGCTAATCTAGAGGTAATGAAGAACATCAGAGTAAATTGATATTTATTAGACAAACAAAGAAAACAGTGAAAGCCCTCAATATGTTCCCACTATTTAGCCTCCAATCTTTGGTGATACATTTCTGCCACATATCTATTCAGGCCAGGTTTTTATCTGAGCTAGTGATGTGTTCAGTGGGAGCACAAAAATGCCTGCATCTTGGGTCACAAAATGATTTTTAAGGAACTGACCATTCATATCTCTGGGGAGAGATATTTAACAAGTCCTTTCTGCTTTTTTAGAGAAAAATCAAAAATGTGGAAGTTGTGTTTGCAAGGTAGGAGAGATAATTCCTTCCCACTCCATGCATGGAAGATTTAGCACAAATAGTTACACAGAAGACAACAGAACTGTTGATTAAACAGCTTAAATTGGATCTGAATTTGGATCACGATAACACATCCTTCCTATACCTCAATAGTCAAAGATGTGAAAAGAGCTACAAAGAGAGTAAATGTGTTGTCTTTAGTTGATAAATTCAAGTATTTATGAAAGAAATCAGAACCTAAAATCATCACTGCAGGCTTCTGAGAAAAGATATTAAATGTACATGAACCTTTTCTACATGGACAACCTGCAAAAACCTCCCCATTAACCTCTCTGAGCTCTTCTGAGGTAAAAAAAAAAACCAAATCCCCAAAGCACCTTTCAATTTTCAAAATTATTTTTCCATAATAGTCAGAGAGAAAGACCAGTAACAGTTCACGCTACCTTAGTGAGAGCAGGCAAGTGTTTAGAAACATAACACCCAAATTTAAAGTGTGCCTGTGAACATAGTTTATTAAATTCTCTTAAAATGCAGAATTATTGTAATCATAACAAGAAGAAGAAGCACATAGCACAAATCACCAACTTTTCATAAACTGACTTCCTTTTACCATCTGAGAGAAAATAGCTTTGCAGATTTTTGCTTCTCTTCTCAGCAGTCCAAAATAATGTTCCTCAAGGAATTGAACTAGTGAAAAGGCCAAAATTTTCCAGAAGGAAGATGGAGGATAACAACATATTAAGCTGGCCAAAATAAATAGTTTCAGATTCTGATTCATCAAGTAGAATACTGTGAATGGTATTTTTATCATTCTGTGGCCAAAAAACCCCCAAAAACCCAACCCAAAATCACATTCCTTGAACAATGTTTGGTCTTCCTAAATATTTAGAGAGGCACATGTTGATCTGCAGTCCTGTGAGCTGAGTAACTTTACGTCTTGTGATCCCATTTGTTTCAGAACTCGAAGTGTTTGAACAAAACTCATGACACTCACCTGGCCAAGGGTTAAAGCAACCTTTAATGAGGAAGAAATCAGCCTTTGTGGTTCTTGGGATGGCTTCAGGCCCATAAAGAAACAATTGCATCATGCCCTAATTACTCCAGCTGACTCAATGCACAAACTGGGATCCCTCTGAAAGCATTTCAGAACATTTTGTAATACAGAAAATTAAGGTATTTCATTATCTTTCCCAGACCTGCCAGCAAGTTTTTTTGCAGAGCTCATTTAAAGTAGAACCACTACAAAGAGAGAGGATCAACAGGCATGACAAAACTGTGCAGAGGACAGGACACATGGAGAACAACTTTCAGCTATAACAATGGACTGCCATGTATGACTCTCAAAAATGGTAGCACTATACTCCTAGTGCTTTATTTTCCCCTGGAAATTAATCTAAGAAAATTCCAGTGAAAAAAAAAGGTTTGTTATTTACCCTCACTAGGTAACACTACAGTTATCCTTACCTCCTTGTAAAAAGGAGCAACATCTGCAGCAGATGATCTATAAAGTTTCCCGATTTTCCTGTGAGGAACAGTATTTTATTGTTCAGTTTGGTTTCTCCATAATATGTATCTCCATCTTCCATAGTAATGGATAAGGAGTTTTGATCAAGCAGTTTAATAGTGAGGAAAAGGAACTTGTATTTTTTAGGGAATACATACATATAAGGACAGAATCATACAATACAGGATTATAAGGGAAAGCTGCAGTTTCCTAGACTCATGTGTATCTCTTTGTATGTATTTTTCCTGTCTGTGTACATGTACATTATAGATATGCTAGGAGTAGCAACACTAACACTACAGGGTTGTATCTCTTTCTCCCAGTGTATATATTCCTGGAATTCAACCAGTTACAAGGACAAGCAAACATCTACAACACTGGTAGGTGGCTGCTCATCTTTCAGGCAAGTCCTATATATTGCTGGCTAATTTAATGCCAAAATAAAATCGTAAGGTCTACATATTAATTCAATATAAAATGAGGCTGGGAAGCACTTATGATAAAGTGACACACTGTAACATAAAACACTGTTTTCATTTCCACACCAGCCTGCAAAGTGAAGCCGCCAAGGAGCAGGGATGTGCTTTTAGCAGCCCTGGCTGGTGGGCTCCATTTCCTGCACAGGGGCAAAGCTGCTGCCAGGGAGGGGCAAATGCTGCAGCTCACCCCACTGCACCTGCTCGAGTCTGGAAGTCAGAGCCTTACACAGGAGACCTGAATCAGGAATTTACTAATAAGCAAAGGCAAAAAGCACTGATGCATATTTCCAACCTCAACTGCTGGCTCTGCATCTGCAACAACATAATCCCTTCTCCCATTCCCAGACCACTGTCTGGGGGACTTGTCTATGTTTTGGCATTCATTGCAAAGTTTTCATTTCAGTTCTGTACACAAAGACCTTCCCATGATGTACTTTCTTTCTTTACACCCTAAAAAGATATCACATGTCTGCTTTGCTCTTTTCAAACCACCTTCTCCTCACCTACAGTCCAATTCCACAGCAAGCTCTGGGCAAGCACACTGTGCCTATGCCTTATAGATGTTCCTCCTGGGCAAGCATGTTTATTTATGGACTGCAGTGCAACCCTGTAGCATGGAAGTAAACAAATGAACAACCCACTCTCTCCTTCAAAGACACGTGAAGACCTAAATTTAGTTCTTTGTCAGAAGAACCCATCAGCAGTTAAACTATCCATCTTCATCACCATAATTCAACAGCAGGCTTCTTTTTGTACAATAGCATGAAAATAAAGCCACTGGTAACTATTATTTTGCTGTATCTGTCAAATACAGCATAGTGTATCTATTCAGCCCACGCACTGAACTCAGTATTCTTGTGGTCAGAAAAGCCCTTTGACTTGTCTCAACCTCTACCTTGGTTAAATTTCTCTTTTGGTTTCTCCATCATGACTGTGGGGAAGACAGCAAATGCATTTGCTTCCCCAGGGAGGTAGAGAGCACAGCTGCTCCTTGGTGACGTGCAGGAGAAAACTTGTGCTTTTATATTTTTTCTCTGTTCAATCTCAGGCCAGACACACAGGTCATCCTATGTACACGGGATTTTAAGTGGAGGTCATCAGCTTGTCTGATGCACGTAATTAAATTTGTTTTACAAGCTTGTCTAGGCAGTGAGTAATTAAATATCACTTCTCAAACTGAGATTTTAATTGTTCTGAGTTGCCTGACAATAGCATTTTTCTCAATCTTCTTTGTTCCCAAGTAAATGTGAAATTTCAAGGGAGCTACCACTGATAATTCTACAAGAACTACAAAGCAACAAAAAGTGTTCAACCACCAATAGCTTTCAGACAATAATTATTAAGTATTCCTAATACAAGTTTCAAAACTGTATCCGGATTTTCATCATCTTGTTGGCAATGGAAATGTTAAAACACAAACACAGAGCATTCTGCCTTTGTTTTTATGACACCCACAATAAATCCTGAGGCAGATCTGAACTACAGTTTTAAATCCAAATCCATGATTTTCAAGTCAGAACTACATCTAAATTACCATAAGAGTATCTGTAGATGCTTTCTTCATTTGGAAAACTCATTAACTGTTTGGTTATGTAGAATTATGAAGCCTTAATTCCAAGTATTATTGTAAATTATTCTTACTATTTCACAATATACTAAGAAGCATCTTCAATTTTCAAAAACCTACAAACTCCCTGGAGGAGCCAGTACCACACAAACTTGTCAGATGTGGGATTATTTTCAGGATCTGAAATGCAGCATACAGACTAGCCAGGTATGAACCTGCCTCCAATGCAATGGCACTTACACAGACACAACCTTGCAAACTCCTGTTAAAGGACATAATTACGTTTTCAAAGCTTTAAAATGCAGTCTATTTTTCTCTGCAGCTGTCTGTATTTTACCATGAACAGCAGACAATCCACATTAGGTTTTGGAGAAAAGGACTTGCTTTTGTGCAGTCAGATAGCGGAGAGAGATACAGGTATGGCTTCCTACTGATAAACAGGGTCAGGGCTGTACTGTAAGCAAGTAGATTCTCCTACTTACTTGTACAACTGCCCCAAATTTCTGTCAGGTCATGGTAACTGTTCCCAAACTCCCTAAGCCAAAGGGGGAGGAAGAAAGAACTGCTTTCTGTGCAGTTACCCCATGTTAAATGGGGACATAAACAGGCATCTCCTTTTAGAGTCCCTTGGGGAGAGCATTAGAGTTGTCCCTTCAAGGTGGTTTGGGAAGATCAGTTCTTGCCTTTGACCTGGAAAGCTGTTAGAAACAGGATTAGGATATAACAGGGAGTGGTTCCTCACAGATTTACACCAGAACAACCAGGCCAGTGCAAATTTGCAGAAGACAAAGGCAGAATTAGAGGGGCACCTTAGCATCTACCAGCAAGACAGAAACTAACTAGAAGCTACATAATTACCTTGCGCCTTCTCAAAATATTGAACAACTCAAAATATGCATGTGTCCTGAAAAAGGGCACAAAATTAAAACATGTACATGGGCAACAAGAACGGTAAGATTTGCATCAACAAACCCTCAGACATGAGACTAAATAGCTTAGCAGTTAACATGCAAAAAAGATGCAGAAGGATATCATCAAGGCCAAACACCACCTCGCAATATTAAAAACTGCAAGGTCATCTGACGTCGGATGTGCAGATAGCAGCTCTCCAAGCAGCTACAGTCTGTGTCACACGGTGAAAGTTGAAAAGAGCTCCTCAGAAGCCTAGAATCCTAGACTGTTTTGGGTTGGAAGGGGACCTTGAAGACAATTTAGTCCCAACCCACCTGCCATGGGCAGGGATACCTTCCACTAGACCAGGTTGCTCAGAGCTCCATCCAACCTGGCCTTGAACACTGCCAGACATGGGGCATCCACAGCTTCCCTGGGCATCCAGCTCCTGTGCCTTTCCACCCTCACAGTAAAGACTTTTTTTTCCTAATACCTAATCTAAACCTACTTTCCATCAATTTGAACACATTCCCTCTTGTCCTGTCACTGCATGCCCTTGTAAATAGCCTTGCCCCATCTTTCCTGTAAGTTTGCTTCAGGTACTGGAAAGACACAGTTAGGTCACCCTGAAGACTTCTCTTTTCCAGGCTGAACAATCCTAATTCTCTCAGCGTTTCCTCAGAGGAGAGGTGCTCCATCCCTCTGGTCAACTGAATCACAAACAGAATTTTTGAAAGAAAAACGGATACTTAAATACAGAACAGGCACATGGAGTGTTCATTTTAGATGTTGGTTTTCAGGGGAATTTGATTAATTTATTTATTTCAATTTTTAAAAAAAATATAATTGACTATGAGTCTGTCCTTCAAAACCACCGTATTCTCACAATGTCTCTTAAATATTTTGTATTTCCCTTGTGAGATTAAATGATGATATATGATTTAATTCCCACATGGTGGGATGGAGGGAGATGGTGTGTGTTTCTCTTTCCTTATTCTTTTCTGTCTAGTTTTGGATGTTTGTCAGCTTGTGTGCTGTCTTGCTCTTAGTCTCAGCATTTATGGCATCCTGACCTGGAGATGATATTCACAGAAGGGAACTGCTAAGCTGCAATTGCTTTAAGACTACACAGGGGAGAAAAAAACCCCACCTTAAATAACCTATTAAAACCCTACCACAAACTCCTGGACCAGCAACACCAATATCTCCCAAGCACCTGCCACCTATTTAACAGAGACAGTTTACCCAATACCAATTACTCAAACTACCTTCTGTTCTTCAGTGGACCTTAACTGTGATAGGTGGTAGACTTAAAAACACAAAAATTAAATTACCATAATACCTCAGAAAGAAGTGACAAATCTTCATGGACACTGTTAAGCTGCAACAAGTGATTCCAATAATTACTGTATGTTTACCATGTAATTACTATCTTTATAAATCCCAAGGTAACAGTATGTGAAGTAAAGTATTACATAAAGTATTAATTCATTTTAAAAAATTATCTGAATGCATACTGAGTTATGAGCCCTTAAAAGTTCTTACTTACATTTCAAATATGTGTGTTGGACTTAACCAGCTTATAATGCAATAAACCAAATCATTATGGACCGCTGACTATATAAAAAAAGCAATCTGTTAAATTATTTTTATTATGACAATTACAATAATTTCTTTCATGGGGCATGCTACCAGTTGTGCAGGCTATGATCTGAATAAGAAACAGCATCAGTTGAAGTACTGATGCAATAACATTCATCTGCAATTCCACACACATGCACCCTGGGCTTCAAGTATTGTACAAGCTATGTTTGAAGCTGAAACCCTGAAGATGGTTTAAGCTCACCATCAGCTTAAGTGACTTATTGATGACTATTAAGTGTTTACTGTATGTATAAACAACCCCAGCAAGGTTTTCTACTTGCCAAACCACACACGTGGTTTCTGCAGTTTCATATTTATAACTGCTTCTCTTTGAAGACTCTCTGAAACAGCCTGAGATCTCAGGTAAAACTTTTGGAAACTTCTGAGAACCTATTCATCCTTCTGGTGCTTTTCAAGACTTATAATGATAATTAAGAGATTTGTAAGCACTCTCAAAAAGAGAACAGTCATGGGCACCTCTTCTCCCTTGCCCAATCGCTGGGGAGAAAAATGTATGGAATGTATTTAAATAACGCAGTTTAACTTTTTTATGAGCAAAACCCACTTCATCATCTTGAATTACTTATTTGTAAGGAGTTACTTGTTCAACACTGGCCAAAATAAAGTTTATCCACTTACAAAGAACTGATCGAGTCAGAACTCTTAGAATTCTGTTGCAATACTGTTAATCTCTTATTGTTAATTCAGCAAGTTAAGAGAAAGGAAGCTGATTTAAATTCATTTAACAGAAACCTAAAGACATGATTGTTCTGTTATGAACAAATGCTTCAAAGATTTTCTGCCAGTCCTGTTTCCTCTCCAGCTGGGAATAAAGTTTTCTTCCCTATTAATACAAGTCAATCATTCTCTGCCTTAAATTCATCTTTGAAGTTTCCAGTGATCTCAATGTTCCTTTAATGAACACATATTCCTTTTAGTACATAGGAATTCTTTCTTATTACAGGATATTTTAATTCATATTTGTTGGTTAAGGTTAGAAGAGTTTAACTGTAAGTTTCATATGAAAAATACTAAAAGTACTGGGAATGATGGATGATACCTATACACACATCATGGTCAAAGGATGTTGTCCTGGTACTTTCAGGAAGACAGACATGTTCTGCAGTTGCAAAATACCTATTCATCTTGGAATTTGGATATTGTACACTATGTTGTGAGGTGATGTGTGATATTTTCACCAAAATCCTCTGGAAGGTGGTGGCTGCAAGAAAAGTTGTCTGACAGTAGTAACAGAGAAAAACAGCCAGCTATTCCATACAACAATCATTTAACCTCACAAATTAGAGCAACAAAGTAATTAATTTCCATAAGGCTAAGCACTGAAGGCCTAGCAGTAATCTTGTCTCTGGAATTCAATTTTAACATGAGAACATACTGGCACATGGAAGAATGCCAGTATTTTGGTTTATACTACAAAGGTGGTAACAGAGATACCTCCTGTCATAAACAACCAGTTTGATTAACAGTTTTATGGTGCAGACTGTCCTCACTGTGTCTAGCCTCGTCACCCCAAGTCCTTACACACTCTCTCCAAACTCTCCTCTGGGAAGAGCAAGTTTGCCATATTTTAATCTGATATTAGTCTTCAAGCATAAATAATACATGGAGATGAGCTAAAATGTCTCATTGATTAAAATTCTACACTGTGAGCTTGTCACATTTCAATGTGCAAATTGCTTCTGTCTGGCCTGCATTCAGAAGTCAGTCATCTAAATATATATACACACTTGCTTGATTTTAAGTTTAGCATCACAGCTGAACCACAGATTAGAATCAGAAGAGATTTTTCTCTACAATGAATTTTTAAGTAATGATGTATCTGGTCAACTGATTACCTAACGAGATGACTGTATTACATGATGTGGCTGCCTTCACACAGCTGGGAAGAGCTCAGCCAAGTCTTGGGTTGAAAGCTACGCCTTAGGTTTCT
Source organism: Daphoenositta chrysoptera (assembly GCA_013397915.1). Taxonomy (NCBI): domain Eukaryota; kingdom Metazoa; phylum Chordata; class Aves; order Passeriformes; genus Daphoenositta; species Daphoenositta chrysoptera. The sequence continues at coordinate 377,763 of VZRO01003725.1, forward strand.
ACCATGGTTTGCAGCACTTTAACTACAGCTATAGTCCTCAGAGAGCCCAGGAAACCAGCAAGATGGAAAGGCTGTGGATACCAAATTTGCATAGTAATAGCTTTTTACATGTTTACAAGCAATTCCTAAACTCCAAATGCACCTAGGTAGTTTCCTTGGAAGCAACCACAAAAGTCATCTCTAGTAAGAGCAAGGATTAATTATTTGTCCTCGCATATTTATGATTAGTACTGCAGAGACTGTACATAAAGTGCAAAGGTGGTCAGGGAATAATGCTGTGTGTTACCCTGCCACATGCTCAAAATGTTCCGATTTCAAAGTCATATAAACAGTGTTCAAAGACTGAAATGTTCCCCTTGAAAGCAGTGGCCAGACTTGCATAGGCACCTTTAGAGAAAAGGAATGTTAGAGAATCCATGCATTTGTCCTGGCAGGGTAACTCAATTCTCAAACCACCTCAGAAGGAGAAATTATTTCAAAGTGACTTCTGCTATTTGAAAGCAATATGTCCATAAAAGCTCTTCTTTTAGGAGTTTGTTTTTATTTGCAGGGCAGATAACCAGATCATTTTCCAGAGTCAGAAAGTATCCAGTGAACTCAATATTCCAGCATATGGAGCCAAAAGCTCAACAGAAAAAATACAGTCCTGCCTTGACTAGAATCATACTTAAATATACTGCTGTGGGAAGAAGAACCTTCTCTCAAGAAGGCACACTGATTGAAACATGATAATGGAAGTAACACCATTAATGGCCACCAGCAAAAGAAATGGGAGGAAAAAAATGTGTATAAACCACTGTCATGCTTTCTGCCAAGAGCAGAAGAAAAGGAATGCAGAAACATTCATTTCTCATGAGAGTATTTTTCAGTTTACTAGTGCTAGGACCAAGTATTTTCTTCCTTATCCTATTACAAGTTAGGACCAACTGATATTATCTTTAACTGGTGAACATAAGGCAAAAGTTGGTAAGGTCTCCATGCTTACCTCATAAAAAATAAAAAACCACCACACAATCACACAGCAATAGCAAAGAAATACAAGATGCAATTCTTCTAAGAATTAAGGTTAGTAAAACAAAATTATTCTTGAAGTATAATTTTCTATGGCTCAGTCTTTAAAAAATGCATACTTTTGCTTTTTAAATTTTACTTCATGCTGCCAACTGACAGTTTTAAAGAAAATATGAAACCTGAAGAGACATCTTCCAAATGAGAACTTTAAAAAACATTTATTTGACTTGTTAAAATATTTGTTATTTAGTTATCATTACATGCTTATATAATGGAGGGAGGAGAAGCTACTCAAAACAGAATAGATTACTCTAGATCTGTTTATGAAAAAATCTAATTAAATAATACCTGTAGCCCAAAACCACATATGCACAGAAATCCATAAACAAACAAACAAACAAACAAACAGAAAAAGGGCAGATAAATGTCTGCTGGTAATTTCAGATTATACATGATACATTCTGGCATGTGCATCATATGGATATGCACAATAATTTCATGTTTATCCATTTAGCTGTACGCAGTGGGTGACGGTGCAGAAAGCAAGAACCATTTCAGAGAGGCAAATTGCATGGAAATAAAGTCTTTTTCAATTGCCCAGCATTTTCTGAGGATCAAGGCCATGCACTCTGACAGACAGCTATAAGGAAGGTAGGACTGATCTGTGGCAGTGCACACATGCTGCATTGACCCAGGTTATTAAGATAATGATAGAGTAGCTATTTCAACATTTTCGATGAATGAATAACCTGAATTTTCCATGCTAGTAGAAAATACTAAGGAGAAAATGGTGAGTAACCTCACAGTAAACTGACAAACCATATAGCTATAAAGGGGTTTTGGCAGGCAGTTGTCACCTCCATAACTTTGTCTTCATTGCCAGTCACCAAGACACAAATCAAAGATACCTAAAAAGCATTAAAGTAATTTGCAGAAGATGAGTGTTTGCCTCTGTTGGAGTTCATAGGAATGATTTGAATCCATCACACTTTACAGGAAATGGCAAACCTTGAAAAAATGTAATAATTTGATTTTTATTTGTAAACTCTTCTTATATGTTGCACGATTTCTGCTGAGATTAAACAAGACTTTGTTTCATGAAAGCTATATACTTACACCTCTTCAGAATACCAAATGACATCTAGCCTGCAAAATTCTCACAGTTTATTCCCAGGGATCAGATCCCACAGAAGGAAAAACTTTAATGACTAACAGCAGTGCATGCACATTCTAGTGACAGCAGTCTTTTAACAGCAACACATTCCTCTAGTTTTCTAGAAGCTTCAAAACCTGTCTGACCTACATCAACTTATTTTATGGACCTGACAGAAGAGCCTTCCCCTCCCTCCACTTCTGTGAATAAGCAGAAGAATACCTTCAACAATACGAGTGTTTTAAACCCTCCTTTACCTGTGACGAAAGGTTAACAGCACCAGAAACCCCAGTTTTGAAACATGGCTTGAAACAGGCAACACAGCATACTATAGCAAAAGGAAAGAAAAACAAAATCCTGGATGCCTTCCTTCAAAATAAAAGGAAGTACTGCAAAGGCTGTTTCAAGAGGTGAGCTAAAAGATGCCCGTGCCCTTTCTGAAGTTGTGAGGGAAGTCCATGGCAGTGTGGCCAGACGTGCACGTGTGCATTTGCCTCCAGAGGCAACTGCATCTCCTATAGGTTACGATTTCCCATAAGCAGCAGCATGCTCTCTGTTGATGTGAATATATAATCTAGATAATTTTGGTGAAGTTGTTAGTGAGATACCACAAACACTCATCTCCTAGCCCTAACATAAATGTAGTGTGGGAATCCGAGTCCAAGTAGTTCATGCCTGGTGGCAGATGCCACCCTATACTGACAATCCCACCCGTCTGCTGGAGGCTGCAGTCTCTGGAAAAGGATGGCCAGCATATTTCAGCATAAGTTAGCATACCAGGCTGTGAACTGCAATGAGGGCGAAGTCGACTTTCATTTCCTTCAACCATCCCTGCTAAAGAAACATAGCTGACAGCTGGAACAGTAACTTCTTAAATCAATTCAGCGTGAAATTCCAGAGCATTTCTCTTGGTGCCCTCTACAACTAGATGGCTTTAATCTCCAGCTGGCTGAGTTACTGTAAGTAGATAGGCAAGGTGGCATGCTTGGTGTTCCCTCTTGTTATCTCTTTATACAGCAGTGTCTGCAGGAGACCAAGTATTCATTAACTCCTGCCACAGTCAGCCAACAAATGTTTCCTGCTGCTTGCAAGGGGCTGGCTAGCTCTTTAATCTTTGCTAGAAAAGAAGGATGATTAACAAAACACCCTGTAAATACACACAATTCAAGCCTATTTTTCACTGCCAGGTGAAGACTAGAAGTCCAGTGTAATTGTTTGGCAGCACACGGCTAACACTGCCTCAGAACTTAGCATCTTTCCCATAAAATACCTGGAAAGGTTTTCAGGCATTCAGATTGAGCTGCTGTACAACGTTAGAATAACGTGTAACCCTACTGGAGTCTGAGGCATTGTCTCTGTGAAATATTTTTCAGCACAGGAGGTTGTGCCAAAGAAACAAACTATCAAATCTCCAAAGTGATACACTTCCATTTTTTCTTCTCCCATAGAGATACAGCAGACTTACATTTTCCTGAAATAATTTTTCGAAGTTTTGATGACTTTAATTAACCAACTGAGGTAAAAGAATGTTTTTTAAAATCTATTTTACTGTGAGACATGGGCAGTGACTTGTAGCAGCTGTTACTGTGAGATACAGAATTACTGAGCTGAAGAATGATACTTGTCACAGCCCCGGCTTTAATATTTGAGGGTGAGGGATCCCCTGTGCTGACAGTGGCTACACTCAGCACGACTAGGAAATAGGAATAGCTTCTCTAGCATCCATCCATTTTTACAGGTTATAAGATAAATGCTTTTATGAGTACTGGGATAAATGAAATTTGTTTTCTAAACCAATTTGTTCTCTTGTGCTTGACTGTCTCTTTCAACAGAATTGCATAAAAGTAAAGAACATTCCCCAAAGAACCCACATTGAAAAACAAATGAGAGAGGCACAAGGAGATTAGTGTGGTCTCTCTTCAGGATGGGTTTCACTGAGTTTGCGTCTTGCTGGATACCCAAGAAGGAATGCTCTGGGCACAGCTGACCCAGATGATCCCACACCACCAGGCAGAGGGACCTTCTCCATTCCTTAGTCTGTATTGTGCAGTCCCAGATCCTCCTTGCAGCTGGCCCTCAGGAACAAACTGATTTGACTCACTAATATAGCAGAAATCTGGTTTTGTTTGGTTTGGTTTGGTGCGGTTTGGCAATGTAATAGCTGAGCTGTCTCACTATTGTGCAGACAGGCAATCTGCAGAGGTGATAAAGGGAGGAATGGGGACAGCACCACCTCTTTGGGCAGCAGGAGTCAGTAAGAGAAGGTGGCTGAGAGGATGCCAGAACTAACATGGAGATCACCAAGCTTCCTTGACCAAGCAAAAAAAAGGTCTAATAAAACATGTATTACAGTTCCCGAGGCAAATCTATAATGTCCTTTTTAACTGCACCACCCAAATCAGGAAAACCTCAATGGTTCAGCAGAAGTTGATCATTCTCCTTTCAATTCTCTCTCATCTTCATCTTCTCGGCACAGCCAAAGAGGGGGTAGAGCACAGACTGCTCTGTGCACTGCAAAATGGCTTTCCCTGCCCTCAGCACTGACAAACAAGCAGAAGGGCACAGGGATGGGCTCTCCAGACATCTCCCAGGAATTTGTCTGTTCCTCTCAGACAGGCCAGTCTCAGGGCCAACAAACCCCTGGCAAACATGAAGCCAGTTTTTAACTGGATACTGCTGAATAATCTGTCTAGGGAGAATGAGCAGGGCCGTGCTACAGGAGTGACTTGGGGGTGGGAGCCCTACAAAAGCCCAGATGTGGTGAACAGCTGTAGGATCCAGCTCACTTGCAGCTTATGATTTTGTTTCCAACTTTAGCTGGATGGAAACCAAGTCATTTGTCAGCAAAATGTAAACCACTGTCTCGCCACATTTGTGGGCACACAAATAGCCACACTGTTCCTGTGCCTTCCTCCAAAGTGTTGCACAGCGCTTTTTAACCTATGCAGAGCCAAGTAAGTCTTTCCCCTTTTCTCTCTTCTCCCCACCAGCTTTGCCAGAGCTAACATGGGAAGACTGGCTCAAACATGAGACCTCGGGGGAAGGGCTGCACGTCCAGTGGGCAGCTGGACGGTGTGATTTTGGGTAATGCCATCTCCTGTTCTAAAAGGATCACATCAACCCACCACGCTGAGGGCTTTTAAAATGCTCCTCAAAACCTCAGAGGGCTTTTAGGAACACAAAACGACCTAAAGAATCATCCTACATGTTGTTCTAGATTATTGCTTTCTTTTATCAGTCTGAATTAGACCGAAAAGTTATTTATTTATTTATTTTCCAAATTCTTATGGGGAATAAAAGCCTTCTGTCATGCAGACTTTTAAAATTAGAGGTACCATGGATAAATTAAACAGGTATGAAGTTTTAAAAGAAATTTTTTTTAAAAAGCAGGTATTGATACATTAAAACTTAATAGCTCTTTTCAAGACATTGCATTTCATAATCAAAACCTCCTTAGAATTTTCATTAAAAAATGAAATCGCTGATCCAACAAACCATAACAGCCGCAAATTGGGTCTGGAAATAAATACTTATGCATAAAAACCTACTTATTAATATTCTAATGAGGGTGAGACATGTATTTGAATTAAGAAAAGGCACTCCACAAATTAAAAAACCACCCAATAACAACAGAAAAAACTATTGACTTTCATGCGAGAATACTCAAGTGGCTTAAAAAGTCATCTCAAAGGTGGCCATTAATGGCAAAAGTGACTTATCAAAATTGGGTAACTTGTTTCTCTTTGGCACTGAGGTTGGGAAAAAATTAGAAAAAAAAAAGATTCCAGTAAAGGTATCATGATACCCTGTAGGGAAAACACAAAACAAAAAAGCAACCCTACAGTTTTTTATACTCTTGAAACTGAGACCTTGACTGCAGCAAACCTGTTAATAGGATGCCTGGAGACAAGAAAGCAAGAAATATTTTCTCACTCTTGTCAAGACCAGTCTTTTTAAACACTGCTTATGAAAAGTCAAGCTTGGCTACCCAGCAGGGTTCTCCTCTCAGGATCCCTCCAGCCCAGCACAGCCCCCTTTGCTGGAGAGCTACACCACATCCTCCCGCCCCAGTGAGACTGTGGTATAACACTGTGCCGCAGGAAATCCTCAGGAATTAATTTCCTTTCCTTCTTCTACAAGACGCCCAGGGCTGTAGATGCCACGTCAGCCTTCCCACCTGAATGAGCAGGTTCTGGATCTGCAGCAGTGCCTGGAAGTGGCACCGTAGCAAATCAGCAGCCACAGCCCAGAGGGAGGTGCTGGCCCAACCTCCTCCATGGTCTCTCCCAGAGAAGTGCTGCACCATGGGGCACTCGGCACCCACCTAAGGGGGCTGTGGGAGGAATAGACTAAAGGGCCAGCAGGAGATAAGCAGGGTCTTCATGGTCTTGCAAAAGCAAGAGCCCAAGCTACACAATGTGAAAGAAGGAGGGATGTTGGGAGGCTAAGTTGTGTGGCGGACATAGACTCCCAAGCAGTTGGCAGCTTGGGACTTCTGGGGCAGGACAGAGACTCTCTGCCCTCAGGTCTGAATGGACAGGGCTGGTTCTGTGACATAATAGCCTGGGACGAGGAGCAAACCCCATGAAGTGGGGTTTCAAGGCTCACAAGGCCTTAATGAAGTATCAACACCATAAAGAGGGGTTGGATAATAGTGCCTGGAAATTCCCTTCTGTAGGGCTCAAAGACATCCATCTACTGATGGATGTAATGGGAGATGGTTTATTTGCGGAGTGCCAAATTTGGGATGATGAAAAACTGAAGCTCACTACCCTACAGCTACAACTATCATCCCTTGTTGCTCATCCATGCAGGCAGTGGTGGAATTGCCATCCTAGACCTGGAATACATGAAGAATCACTACGGAGCTCTATGTGTAAGGGCTAGAGTCCAGGCAATGCTCTCTGATCCTAAATGCAAAAGGGAAAAGCCCAGGTAGGAGTGCATAATTCCTACTAATACTGGCTTCATGACTTGGTATCTCAGGCAGAGATGGGGCTTTTATGACCACGGAACTCTTTGAGCAATAGAAACTATGAAAGAGATCCACCTAAGAAAACAGAACAATGAAGAATTGTTGCCCTTTACATGAAAGGAACACTCAAATGTGTGGAGCTCATTTATGGGGTGGACAATAGCCTGCCTGGGTGAATGCTTGTGGGTTGGCATTAAAAGAGAGACCAATAAGGGTGACACTGTGAGGGGAGGTTATTGCAGACCACACAGTGAAGAAGTTGATGAAGTCTTCTGTAAACCACTCTAGGAAGTCTCCAGACCACAGGCCCTTGTTCTCAAGGGAGACTTCAACCTCTCTGAACTCAAAGAGGGAAAGGAAGCCCAAAACAGATTTCTGGAAGGTGGCAGGGACAATTTCTTAACACAAATGCTAGATGGGCCACAAGGGATGACGCTCTCATAGTGGTTCTAAAGGATATTGTGGTATGTGTTAGTGAGATGAATTAGTATCCAGTAATACGCATATATAAAAAAAATTATCAAATATGTATACACATATGGTTAGATCCACACTACATTTCACATACACAGGACTTGCTTCTTGCCTTCAAATAACTTCCATGTGTGTTCCAGAAATATGGTTTAAATCATATGCATGGTTACCCACAGAAAGAGATTCTTAAACTGAGTGTACAATCCAGGCACTTTCTTTTTAAAAAAGCTGCTATCTTATCTTCCAATTATCTATTTCAAGGCCAACAAATCAGACCATTTCACATAGCAAAAGGAAAACCTCTATTCAATATTTAGTCATGTAACTTCAGTATGGAATACAATTAGCAAAACTATCTCCTCTTCAAAGGCTTGAAAACACATTAGTGCAAGCATTACTTTAAAATAAGAGCAGGTTACAAACAGCAAACAAACTACATCTTCTGTAACATATTGAGCCCTCATTGTTAGAAAACACAGCTGTGAAGAATTACCTGAAGTAATTTAGCTATGGAACTCAAGTAGTTTAAATTAGCCAAGTCCTCAAATAGACTTGCACACCCTCTAATCATGACACTGAGTATCAGAGGGTTCTCAGGGTTGGTAATCTACATAATTTCCCACTTCTAGTCAAGAAACTCAGACCTTATTTGAAGTAGTTTTTATTATTATTGGCATTTCTTTAAAGGACACCTTTCTGCCAAGAGGCATAAGAAAACTCTAGCTAATGTTTTCATATGTTAAGCCAAATAACACATGTTCATTGGACAGCAACTGCCTCTCTTTTGAGGTATCTTCACAGACTAGAGTGGCTTGCCTCTGGAGAACAAGGCATGAAACAGCTCCAAAACACACAACCACGTGCAGCGTCAGCAGTTACCTGGTGGGAACAGAGCAGACCCTGCAATGGGAGCCTTGTAAAGTGGCTGTTCAGGCAATGCTCCCACAACAGCTGTGCCATGCTGCCTGGAACCATCCCCTACACTCTCTGCAGGCCTGACACCTCTTGCTTTTAAGCAGTTCCTAAGAGAAGCCAGCATGTTATCAGGAGATTTAATTTCACTATAGTGGTGTCCAGGTTTGCATTAGAAATTTTGATGGCGTCAGAAGGCAACAAGAGATTGCACGATCAGGCAGACAATGCTGGGACAGACAAGGCTGTTTCCCACTCTGCTTCCTCAATAGAAATTTCAAATACTGGAATTCCATGAATATTATTAAATACACATGAGACTGAACTACATGAGTTCCACTACCTAAAACTCCATCCAAAAGCAAGCCACTGGATGACAGCGGGTCTCATTTCAAACAGCTTTTTGTAGAGGCCAAACCTGTGGTGATCTCAACTTCAGAGACTATACATTACTTTGACAGAAAATGAAGGTCCAGAGAAAATAACAAAATTCAACCTTCTGAATTATTTCTCCAAAATTAAGGGATTTATTGGCTGACTGTAATCTGTAATGCAAGTAGACCTGAGAATGGTCAGAAGAATATACTAGAACTGAATTAGTTATGGCTTTACTTGGCAGAGAAAGAAAACACTTGAAGAGCTCATTTTCACATTAAGCTAATTGGGAGATGTGTATATTGCAGTGGGGATGCATTTTTCTCCTGATGGGAGAGCGTCAGTCAAAGTCCCACCACATTCTTGGTAAATACCACCATGAATCAAGGAAGGAACAAGCCTGCAGTTTCACTTGTTCAATGGGGTTGTTTTGTTGTTGTTGCTGAGTCTGAAGGCAGGCTCCAAGGAAAACAAAAACTTAAATGAAATATTTTTTTCAAAATAGACAGACACCTTTGAAAGCAAGAGAGGCGAATTACAGCTAGGGCCCACAGGGAAACTCGGCTCTTTCAGCACTAAAGGGAACAATGCATCTTCGTGCAATGGAAACAGATTTCATCAGTCTGCTTTGCAGGAGAGCACAGCTACCTCTTACACCATGGCACTGAGAGGACAGGCAGCAGATCTTTACAGCCTTATTCTATGGAAGGGATCCTCTGAACACAGTGCAGGCTGGAGGCATTTTCAATCCTTCCTCCTCTTCTACAGGGATCAGCTCCTATGCCTTCCACACCTCTGCTAGAAGTGACCACTCTTGACATGGAAGTGCTTTTTGTAGTACTTCACAGATGCCAGAGCAAAGGCATACAGACAGCTCAACAGACACAGATGAGGCTGAAGATTCACAGCAAGGTCCTGGCAGCACTCTCTGCTTACACTGCTGATGTGTCCTTGCTCCACAGCCCATCATCAGCTGTGCTGCATGGAAGCAACTCAACTCACGAGAAGGCTGCCGAAATATAGGAGGAAAAAAGCCCAGGCTGGATCAGTTCTGTGAAAAACTATTAAAAGAGTACAAAGGAAGGATATGTGTCTGTATGGTTTTGTCTCACATACACAGACAAACAGACACAGGACAAAAATTTTGTCCTACAAAAAAGCAGTTTGAGTTGGTGGTGAACTTCATGGGGGACAGAGGAGAAGTCAGAAAAGCTGAAAATTCTCCCTCTGGTTTTGCTGATGAAGGATACAGAAAGTTGTCAAATTCCTCCTTCTGCAAGTACCACCACATAGTGGCCTTCCAGTTCACAATGCTTCATGAATCACAGAATCTTTAAGGTTGGGAAGAACCTCTAAGATCACCAGTAGCAACCATTAACCCAGCACCACCACGTCCACCACTAAACCGTACAGGCAAGTGCAACATCTACATGCCTTTTGGGATGGTGATTTCCCTGGGCAGTCTGTTACAATAACAGGTCACACTTTCAGTGAGTAAATTATTCCTAATACACAATCTAAACCTTCTCTGGTGCATTTTAAAGTAATTTCCTCTCATCCTGACACTTGTTACCTGGCAGAAGAGACAGACAATCCAATGAATTACCTTCTCTTCTGAATCCATATTCATGCATGCCTGTCCCATGCTGGACGAGCACTCTAGTCTAACTAGACTATAAGAAGACCCACAAATCCTTTTACACCATCACCCTGACTTAATTCTCTGTTGATGACTGCATTTGTTGTATCTTGAGGTTCTCCAGAAAACACCAGTTGGATGTTTTGTGGATCAACTCATAGTACCAAGTTTGTTTTCAGGCACAACCACATGCTTGCTGTACTCCACCTATCAAGGTCTAAACTGAGGTGAGCTCAGTGTTTATCTTCTCTAAAATAATCTGATCTCTGAACATTCAGAGAGCAAATTGTGGCCACCAGCTGTGACAAATCCTCTTGGATCCCATGACCACATATCAGAGCTAAGAGTGCACACAACAACAGAACCCTCAGTTTGAAGTACACATATCCTTGACTGTGTTCTTCCCCAACTTATTCAACCACAGACGAGGAGAAAAGATTTGCCATGACACAAGTCACAGGCACTAGTCACAACTTGTAGCCAGACATTATCTCCCAGCTTCAGTTCCACCAGCTGGAGCAGTAGCTGTCTTTAGCACAGTGCTTTTCCAGACTCCTGTGGTTATTACCAACTTTCAAGGCTTCTAGCAGAGCCATTTGGATGATGTTCCCTCCCTTGCCTGTATCTGCCAAAACCAGCCAGGTGTGTGACGACCTGTTATTTAAACTGTTCATACTATCCCTGCTAATTCCGACCAGCTGACAGAGTTGTCAGACGAGGAGCTGTGATCTGCCCAGCAGCGCTTGATGTCAACTCTTGTGTCTTTGCAGGATGAGAGAAGAGTAAAAGCAAAACTAGATGTTCACCTCCATGACCAAAGGGGAGCACCTCTGACCATCAGCCAGGGAATGCTGGCAGCACAACATTTGTTATATCTTCAAGCAGTAATGGAAGGGAACAACTGCAAAATCAATGAACTGAACTGCAGTAAAGATCTGAATTGCTTGGGTGTTCAGACAGAGCAACTGAGGCATGACACCTTCCCTAGGGCAGCATGAGGAGGCTGTGGAAGGACTTAAGCTTATACCAGCTTCCTCAGGTAGACCACAAATAATAGGTGGTTGTGGAACCTACCCTTTCTAAGTGGAAGGGTTGTGGGGGGAAAACAGTGTGGGGAAGGCACAGCGTAAAGAAAAAATAGAATTTATTAATTGGGAAAAGGAGTAGAAGCTGAATAGTCCTGTGTACTAGTAATCTTGTCATAAACAACTTTCCCCGAAAATCCCCCAAAACTGCTTCTGGGCCAATCCTGCTCTCTGTCCAAATACTTGTATTTCTTAAAGCAATGCCCCTAGCCCCCGATAAGAGGAAAACTGCTGGTGTCACAGAACATATAAGTAGTGGAGCGGTAAGGAAGCAATTAAAAACAGAACAAGTGGATGTACTGGGAGAGAAAGTGTTCACTGCTTACAGCCTGGAGAAGGTCATAAGGGACAGTGGCACACAACCAAAGAAATGATAAATGGATTTGGCATCTGCATTAACTTCTTCTCGGTAAAATCCCATGAAGACTTTTGCTGGCTTTTATTACCATGTGTGCACAAATCCAAAACACACACGCTGTGTTGATTTGATCCACAACTACAGCGCTTTTATGTATCTGCTTTTGCTCAGTTCTGAGGCCTCATTGCTTCCTCTTTTTTCCCGCAGAAGTAAAAACCTTCTCTCTTTCTTGCAAGCAAAACTTTTCCTGAAAAATAATTTGGTTTACCCAGAAATGCTTCCCAGCCTTTACACTTGGTGAGCAGAAAGCAGTAAGTTCTGTGGAGGATTCAGACTGAGTGAGAGAGTTGTGGAGAGAGAGCACTGCAGTGCTTAGGCTCGTTCCTCACACACCATTTCAACGGTCTGTCCACACAGCATGATGAGTATGTGCAGGGCTCCTCTGCTTCCCTACTCTGTGGTTTCAGTTTCTACATCGATGACTAGAACTATAAATGTATAATGGGTTTGAAAAATAATCTTACCCAGGGCAAATGGAAAACCAAAATCATCAACTTTGGAAAATGAAGGGTTCTGCTAAAAATAACTGTGGTATTTCTGGTTTTGCCAAAACCAGTATTTTCAAGTAAGCTGGGGACTGATGTATCTCAGTGGCCACTTCCTGAGCTTGAAGACAGATAGCAACAGTCCCCTGCTCCTTACAATCAAAAACCAGCAGAATGAAATTACTAAGTGCAGACAATTTAACTGCTCCATGATAAGCTTACCAATGGCACTAACAAAACAGGCAAGAATCATACCAAATATAGACTAATGTTCTTTGGAAGACCCATAAAGAACAGCTGAGAAATGGAAGAGGAGGAGACTGGAGAGGCAGGAGGACTGCAAAAGACTGAAGAGGAGACCAGAGTAGCAGAGACTTTCTTTTCTGAAGCCTCAGAGGCAGTACTAGAGGGATGGGGAACTTAAAGCTCCTTAACTGTTAGGAGATTATAGCAACAGAAAGAAGTAATAGCTTTTCCCTCTGAGCACTTGGAATAAGAGGGAATAATAAAACTTTTAGGCATCTACTGGCAAGGCAAAATTCACAGTGAATAGGCAGCATTTAGCCCTCAGACATGGGCCAGGAATGATGGCACAGCATTGCCTCCCCAAACATCTGCCTCCCGGGAGAGTCCATAGTGTGCAACCCAGCTTCCTCAGAGGCAGGAAAATGGCTGCTTTCCTCCTTCTTGTCTGTTTTTTATTTCACTCTAGAGTTTTATTAAAATCAGAAACTGCCAAAACCCCAAGAACTTTCAAAATGGAACTCAGAAGCTTCTGAAAAACAAAGGAAAGGTTTGGTCTCCACAGTACAACTGTTATGCAAAAGAGCATTTTAGGTAATTTTGTAAAAATTAGTAGTTTCAGGAGGGCGTTAAAAATGAAACCTCATAGCTTGATAATTGAAGTATGACAGTTTGACTATTAATGCAACAGAAAAAAATAGCTTCCTCAAAGCATTCATTCCATGGGTCACATGAAAAGAAAGAGCAAAGACTGTTTTTTATAAGTAGTATTTGGTAGCAAATGTTAAAAAAAGTCAAATACCTAATTATCTTATTTGAAGAGAGGAACAGCTGGTATGTTTTAGTGAAGATAAACATCCAGAGTCTATCCTTGCTGTTTGAGAGTTCATCTTTTTTCTTCACAGGCTTTTCTGAAATTAGCCAATGCCTTACTTGGAAGCAGAAGAGGAAGCTACTGCTAAGCATCAAGTAATTATTTCTTAAGTTCCAAGAAAGGTAATATTAAATATGCTTATCTATATATTTTTGTGAATTACATATGCATGGAAAGGATAGGAATTGTGATGAAACTGTTCTGTTAGGGGAAGGGAAGGGAGCAAAATTCCTCTATTTTAGGGCTTTTTTTCAGAAAAATGTTAAACAACGCAAATGAAAAAAAAAAAGCCCTGCTAGTAAGATGAGCTGTCACACCTTCTGGAGAAGTGTATAAATGAGCATTTTAAAACAGAAGACTTTGTAGACACAGATTGTGTTTTCCACATCAACTGCAACTTTTCCTTTTGTAATTTATACTGTAGTTTGAAAATGCCAATTGAAGGGTTATGCAAGCTTCTGCTGTGAAACAAAAACTGGAAGGTGCTTCCACATTTCTCTCTAAATTAAGATGAAGCAAAGACATGAAAAACATTCTAATTAATGGAATTTTTTAAAAGCCTTCTTTTCAATGAAATTGTTGTACAGTGGGTTCCTTCTGTGATCAGCTTTATATTCTAGATTGAATGTATCAGCTTGTTTTTTCCTACTGTTTAAAACCACCCCCACAAAGGTCCCCCGTGTTGATATACTTCTTTCAGATGCCAGTCTTCAGTGCCCATATCAAAGCTGTTAGCATGAGCAGTTCCTAGGCACTACAATGGCTCATGGCTTTTGAAGAATGAACGGATCTCACTCATTCATGGTGTTCCCCTTGGAGGTTATACATGCCTGTTACAGGAAAGCTAGAATGCACTCCATGCTTTCCTGTAATGTCCACCCCAAGTAGCCAGGAGCAGGGACCCCGGTGGTGAAGGTCCTTGCTCACTCCCTCATGCCACAAGCCAGGAACTTGCACATCTGCACACTGAGAACCAAGCAGGGTCCCTGCCTGCCTTGTCTCCCCTGTTCTTTACACCATCTCTCCTGCTTTCTGCAGAAGGCTGTCACACTTTGGTTCACATCCCTGCTCCGTGGCTCCTGCTGGAAAGCACGGGGCCCAATGAAGAGTGAAAAGCAACCAGTAGTGTGAGCAGCTGCTTCCTCCCACGTGCCTGCCAGCAGAGACAGGTGAGGAAGCCAAGAATGTGTGTGTGTAGAGGCACATATGTTCCCGCTCTCCCTTCTATTGTCCTCCCTGGCCAGCTAGGTCAGAAGTCAGCAGCAGGGGTGCCAGCAGGGTTTGAATGGGGTACAGCAGGATCGAGGGCTTGGGGCCAAGGGATCTGCAAGAGGCAGCATTTCCTGGCTCCCATGGGGTTCGCCTGGAGACAAGGCATGATGGCCCCCAACAGCATGATGTCTCTTCAAGGGACAAGATTTCTCAACTCTTGAGTTTACAGGCATAGCCTTTATGGGTCAGCCTCTCATTTGAGAAAGCCAAACCTGGCATAGCCGTCTGAAGAGACTGCCAACCTACAGCTGCTAATTTATGAATTACTAATTCATAAATGTAGAGCTTTGGGGAGGTCTCTTTGTCAGAAAAGCAGCACAGACTGTATCTTTCTGACAAGCAGAAGCAGTACAGCAGGGAGTTAGAGGGGTTATGAGACACACCCCACTCCCTGGTCTCCAACAGTCATATGTGTGGGCTTTAAATCTTTTTTTTTTTT